>SSNP01000074.1:2265969-2328141 GCA_006937955.1 Pachypanchax playfairii | reverse complement strand
GGGGGGTTGACAGACTTATAGATGAGCAGTCGTAAGTGTCGAGAATGACACGATCCATTCACAGAGAGTGGAGATGCTGGGTAGTTTTATGACCCTAAGGTATGTAAAGCTAAGAGAAACAGTCACTGATACACACACGCTTCTTCAGTTTAATTAATCAGAAATGAGGCTGTTGATGCGTCCTACAATAATGAGGGTTTTCCTTCATGTTCTTCATCCTCCTTTGGACAATCAACTCAAGAGACACCAGTTTAATCTCCAAGACAGAACCAGCTCTCCTTATCTATCTGTTCAGCCTCTTCATGTCACTTGCTCTGATGCTGCTTCCCCAACAGGTGACTGCAGATGTGATCAGCTGACAAACTCCTCTTCTTTTGTGACGCCTCTTCAAATCTCTGTCTGCTCGTATTGTTTGAAAGCCAGACAGAGATACGCTGGAGTCCAGGATATGCTCCTTTAGCCATGTCTCAGTAAAACACATGATGCTGCATTCCTGATACTCTGGCTGGGTCTTCAACAGAGTTTCAAGTTCATCCATTTTGTTAGCAAAGAGATCTCACATTTGTCTAATGGAAGTGAAGGTTTAAACTTCATCTTTCTCTCTCCTCTCTTTGCTCTTGCTCTGCATCCACGTCTTCTTCTTTTGAGCTCATCAGGGATCCAGAGTTTCAATTTGAGGATTATTTCAGCCTTAGAAATGTCAGTTAGTTGCTCTTTCTTGTAAACAAGTCTCTTGTTGCCATGGTTACGCATCATAACAAATGGTCAAAAAAGTAACAAATCAGGCAAAAAACTCAATCAGCACAGCACCCAGATCTGAAGAAAAGTATTTAGAAAATATTTCCAGAAGAAAAAACTAGCAAGAAATACTTAAAAAGAACAAAAAAATGCTAGCTAAGTCACAGAGCCACTCCAACAAGCTGCCACCAGTTGTAGCGCTATTCCGGAATGACTGTTTCAGTACTAGGCTTTTGGTATAGTGCAGATGTTCACTGATCCGATAACAGCTAGTTAACAGGCTTGTTTTGCGCGCGGAGCATCTTCAGTGGCGGCTGTGCTGGTTGCTATTTAGGCCTTCATGAGTGATTAAGAGGAGTAAGGTTCCTCACAACACTTTGGCAGTTCCATGACTGGAACTCAACTAAACAGAACAGAACTGTCAAATTGTAAATTGAAAAACTAAAGGTGGGACCTGTGTCTCAGGCTTTTATAAGTTCTAGGCCAATCAAACCTTAGTCTGTCAATTAAAATTTACAGCTTCTTGTGTGGAAGCAGGAGAGAGAGAAAAACTCTAAACTTAAAGATTGTCTAAGTCTGAATTAAATAAAATGTATCCCTTTCTCTCATTTAGAAACAAAGAACACAAATGATAAAAGTTTATCAAACACCTAGTTGTGACTCAATGAACTAAAGTAGACTTCTGAAGTATTAAATGAATCATGAGTTTAAACAGATCACATCAGTAAATCATCAAATGAAGCATTCTAAGAGAGACTACAAGTGGATCTTATGAGTGCAATTAAGCCTTCTACATTTATCAGTCGCTTTACTAAATGATAAGAAAAGGGGAAAAAGACAGGCCAAACATATTCTAAGTAAAAATAAATTTCTGATATAAAAATATGTGAGTCCATACTTCAGTGACAATTGGAGGGTGAGTTAGTGTTGACAATCTTGTACATGCTGAAAGAAAGACTTAGGGCCTGATTTATCAATATTCCAAGTAAGGAGTGCAAAATTGCGTGCGCGGCAAAAATTTTGCGCCAAGGGTGTGTTCCAGATTTGCGGGTGATCTACTAAGACTAATTGCGCAATTGTTAACTGGCACAAACAGCAATATTCAAATGAGGAGTTTGCCGGCACTATTCTCTTGCGGGCACAAGAAAGGCTCAGACGGAAAATGAAAAATAGAGGGCGCTAGGGCGCTGCCCTCCCTATCAAAAACATGATAAGAAATATTTCTTTTGTTTTTTTTAATTACATGTATTTAGAGTTTAAAACACTCATATGTATATTCATATACTGAGAAGATTGAACAAGTAATTTCTGAAAGACAGAAATTGCTTTGTAAGACATGATTTCCTCCTGCTTCTTCACTTCTCATATGTCTTGTTCAGCTCCGGGGCACTGGAGAAAGCGCCGTCAGGAGGTGGGCTCTTAGATCAAATTAGCCAATAACAGATCTGCATTGCGAAACGGAAGAACTTAATTTAGCCACTAAACACCAAGAAAATAGCTTCACAAAGGTCGATTTTGGAATCACCCCAAACCACGTTAAGTACCGCGAGATTATCTGCTATCAAACATCCGTTAAATGAAAAAGGAAAGCAGTCGAGGCTTCACTCAGAGCTAGCTGGATGTAGCTGTGCTAACTCGGTGTTTTACACTCTTTCGTATTCTGGGGATTCCAAACCTGGGGGGCGTGGCTTAGGACTTCTACCCGATGGGAGGGGTGAGAGTTCCGTGCCTTTTTTACATTTGATGACATTCTAAGCTAGGCAATTTGAAATCCTGTAAACAAGCCTATTGTTGCCATAGTTACACATCATAACAATTGGCAAAAAAGTAAAAATTATGGCAAAAAACCTCTCAATCTGCACAGCACCCAAATCAGAATAAAAAGTATCTCAGAAATAATATTCCAGAAGAAAAAAACAGCGAGAAACACTCAAAAAGAACAAAAAATGTCACAGAGCTACTCCAACAAGCTGCCACCAGTTATAGCGCTATTCCGATATATACAGTATTCTTGTTTATGCTGAGTGTGTCATGTTAATTATTTAAGCATATTTTTATGATCCTTCCATGATATTTTCTATATAAAAGCCCTTTGGGTCCTTGTCGGCCATTGTTGGGTCCTTCTCCTCTGGGTGTGTCCAAACATTTGTCTGTTGCTCTGACAATGCAAAGAACTTTAAAAATAAAATCCTATTTATAGTTCCTGTCCTGGGAGAATTTATTTGATAAGTAAAATGTATTTATGGAAAATATAGAAACAAAAATAAACAATACATCTGTTTATTGAAGTCAAGAATGTAGAACTGCACATGTGCAGAAGGAATCTGTAGCACATTTCAACAGGTAGCATATTTCTGCAGAACACAGGTTTGAGCAATGGCCGTCTGAGACACAGCTGCAGAAATGTTATTTAGTACTGTTTTAATAGTGTTGATCTGCAATCCAACTTGCAGCTTCTTTCTCTTCAACAGAGCATGCTACAAATGATAATCAAATCAAATCAAAAATATTTTATTAATCCCCAAAGGGAAATTAAGTGTTGTTGTAGCTCAGTTCTTCTTCAGGGAGCCATTGTAGAAGGTTATAGCTGTGGGCAAAAAAGATCTCCTGTTGCGGTCTGTGCTGCAGCGGATCTGAAGAAGCCTTTGACTGAAGACACTCTGCTGTTGAGTTACTGTGTTATGAAGAGGATGATGAGGGTTCTCCATGATGATTTTCATTTTCCGAACCATCATCCTTTGGACAATCAACTCGAGAGACTCCAGATCAGTCCCCAGAACAGAACCAGCCCTCCTTATCAATCTGTTCAACCTCTTCATATCACTTGCTTTGATGCTGCTCCCCCAACAGGTGACTGCAGGTGTGATCACACTCTCCACAACAGACTTATAAAAGATCTTCCACATCTTGCTGCAAACATTGAAGGATCTAAGCTTCCTGAGGAAGTACAGTCTGCTATGTCCCTTCCTAAAAATAGCATCACAGTTGTGTCTCCAGTTCAGTCTGTTGTCCAGGTGAACACCCAGGTATTTATACTCCTCCATCACCTCCACTTCTTCTCCCATGATGGAAATGGGTTTTGGTATGTTGCTGCTCTTCCTAAAATCCACAATCATCTCCTTTGTCTTGTTCATATTCAAGATGAGATGATTGTTTGAACACCAGGACACAAAGTGGTCCAACAGTTCTCTGTACTCAGTCTCTTGTCCATCTCTGATCCAACCAACAACTGCAGAGTCATCTGAGTATTTATGTAGATGGCAGGACTCTGACTAGTACTGAAAGTCTGAAGTGTACAGAGTGAAATGAAATGGTGAGAGTACAGTCACCTGTGGTGCTCCTATGCTGCTGATCACCTGGTTAGACGTACAACTCTTCAGTTTCACATACTGTGGTCTGTTTGTGAGGTAGTCCTTAATCCAGGTGATTGTGGAGGCCTCCACCCGTGTCTTCTGGAGTTTTTGACACAATAGCGCAGGCTGAATTGTGTTAAAGGCACTGGAGAAATAAAAAAAACATAACCCTCACAGTGCTGCCTACTTTGTCAAGATGACAGTGGGTTTGCTGAAGCTGGTGTATGATGGCGTCTTCCACCCCAACTCCACGGCGATAAGCAAACTGCAGTGGGTCTTGTTTGCCTATTTAGGTGGACCAACATGAGTCTTTCCAAGACTTTCATGATGTGGGATGTTAGAGCAACAGGCCTGTAGTCTTTAGGGGCCAGTGGGTGATATGTTTTTGGTACTGGAACAAGGCAGGATGTTTTCCATAAAACTGGTACCTTCTCCTGGGTGAGGCTGAGGTTGAAGATACGCTGCAGAATTCCACATAGTTGATCTGCACAAGCCTTTAGGACTCTGGGGCTTACACCATCTGGACCAGCTGCCTTGTTCCTGTTCAGTCTCTCCAGCTGCTTCTTCACCTGACTGCTAGATACAGAAAGGGGGGAGGTGGTGGCAATGGGGACACCAGCTTCCTCTGATGTTGGATATGATGGAAAAGCACCAGAAACAGCATTCATGACTGAGGTAGAAGGTGAGACAGTTGACATGTGACAGGGAAGCTGTGGATAAAGGGATGGTGGGAGGTCTATTTGGCTTGCAGCAGGAGAAGAAGATGTTGGGCTTGTTTCTAAACTGAACCTGTTGAAGAACGTGTTCAGTTCATTAGCTCTATCCAGACTTCCATCCAAGTGATCCTCCTTCAGCTTAAAACTTGTGATCTTCTTCATCCCTGACCACACATCTCGTTTATTGTTTTGCTGGAGCTTATTCTCCAGTTTTTTCCTGTACACCTCCTTGTTACTTCTAATCTTGATTTTAAGTTCTTTTTGTGCACTTTTCAATGCACCCCTGTCTCCCTCCCTGAAAGCTCTTTTTTTCTTGTTCAGCAGTTCTTTCAGGTCACTGGTGATCCAGGGTTTGTTATTGGGGAAGCACTTCACTGTTCTGGAGGGGATGATGTTGCCACACAGAAGTTTAAATAGTCAGTCTCACACTCAGTCATAGCATTGATGTCCTTTCCAGTTGGTAGCCTCAAAACATCCTTGAAGAATTTCTTCAGCTTCCTGTGACCACCTCCTCACAGTAGTTTTGAGCACAGGTTGCCTCTGGACAATGGGTTTGTATACAGAGCAGAGAAAAACAAGAATAGAGCAGGCTGTGCAAAGGACCAGTATGCATCCCTGATATTTGCATAGAACAAGTCCAGTGTTTTGTTTTCTCTGGTGGAGCAGCTGACAAACTGTTGAAATGCTGGCAGTGTAGAGGAGAGAGAGGCATGATTAAGTCTCCAGATATTGCCACAAATGCATTTGGGTGCGGTGTTTGTAGCTTAGCAACAGTTGATCCAATGGTGTCACATGCACACTTGGCATTAGCTGATGGTGGAATGTAAACTGGTACTATAATAACACGTGTGAACTCCCTTGGTAGGTAATATGGACGAAAACCAACAGCCAAAAGTTCAATATCAGGACTGCAGAGACGATATTTCACAACAGCATGTCCAGGATGATACAATTTCTTTTTTATAATATAGGGATCCCATATCCTTTTCTTTTGCCACTCCTCTTCAAATCTCTGTCTGCTCGTATTGTTTGAAAGTCTGGGATATGTTCCTTTAGCCATGTCTCTGTAAAACACATGATGCTGCATTCCCAATACTCTGGCTGGGTCTTCAACAGAGTTTCAAGTTCATCCATTTTGTTAGCAAGAGATCTCACATTTGTCAATATGACTGATGGAAGTGAAGGTTTAAACTTCCTCTTTCTCTCTCTTCGCTTTGCTCCTGCCCTGCATCTATGTCTTCTTCTTTTTAGCTCATCGGGGATCAGGGGTTTCAATTTGAAGATTATTTGAGCTTTAGAAATATCCATTAACTGCTCTCTCCTGTAAACAAGCCTATTGTTGCCATGGTGATGCATCATAACAAGTGGTAAAAAGGCAAAAATCATGCTAAAAAAAACTCAGTTCAGCACAGCACCCAAATCAGAACAAAAACAAGTATCTTAGAAACAATATTTCAAAAGAAAAAAACATCAAGAAACAGTCAAAAAGAACAAAAAATGCTAGCAAAGTCACAGAGCTACTCCAACAAGCTGCCACCAGTTGTAGTCCATTAATGAGGAAGAGGGTCCATCAACCTCCATAGCACAGCTTACCTCAGTAGGAATATTGTTCAGCATTGACCAACAACTTAATGACACTAAGTAGACATGGAAATACACAGAATTGTCTCGGTGCAGACATTATTTCCATGATGGATCATATGAGAGATGTGTGTACTGAGAATATTTTATTGATGGTTGTGGAAATGCTCATACTCATCAGAGTGATCATCAGTGTTGTAATGTTACTTTAAAAAAGTAATATGTTATAGTTACTGACTTGAGTTAGTAACAGAACTACTCTACAAAATAAAGTATCTAGTTACCGGAGAAAGTAACTGACTACATTACTAAAAAAATAATTCTTTGTATTATGCAAATACAACTGCGACTTATTCAACACATAGCCTGTCATCACTGGGGGATCAATCAATCAAATCAAATCAAAAATACTTTATTAATCCCCGAAGGGAAATTCAAGTGTTGTTGTAGCTCAGTTATTCTTCAGGGAGCCATAGAGAGTTCTAGCTGTGGACAGGAAGGATCTCCTGTAGTGGTCTGTGCTGCAGCCGATTATGAAGAATCTTCTGACTGAAGACATTCTGTTGTTGAGTTATTGTGTTCTGAAGAGGATGATGAGGGTTTTCCGTCATGTTCTTCATCCTCCTTTGGACAATCAACTCAAGAGACTCCAGTTCAGTCTCCAGGACAGAATCAGTCCTCCATATCTAACTGTTCAGCCTCCTCGTGTCACATACTCTGATGCTCTGCCCCCAACAGGTAACTGCAGATGTGATCAGCTGACAAACTCCTCTTCATTTTTCGCTCCTCTTCAAATCTCTGTCTGTCCGTATTGTTTGAAAGCCAGACAGAGACACACTGGAGTCCAGGATATGTCCCTTTAGCCATTTCTCAGTGAAACACATGATGCTGCATTTCAACAGAGTTTCAAGTTCATCCATTTTGTTAGCAAAGAGATCTCACATTTGTCAATATGACTGATGGAAGTGAGGGTTTAAACTTCCTCTTTCTCTCTCTTCACTCTGCCCCTGCTCTGCATCCATGTCTTCTTCTTTTGAGCTCATCAGGGATCCAGACTTTCAATTTGAGGATTATTTCAGCCTTAGAAATGTCAGTTAGCTGCTCTTACTTGTAAACAAGTCTCTTGTTGCCATGGTTAGGCATCATAACAAGTGGCAAAAAAGTGACAAATCCAGCAAAAAACTCAATCAGCACAGCACCCAAATCAGAAGAAAAGTATTTAGAAAATATTTCCAGAAGAAAAAACCATCAAGAAATACTCAAAAAGAATAAAAAAATGCTAGCAAATGCTAGCTAAGTCACAGAGCTACTCCAACAAGCTGCCACCAGTTATAGCGCTATTCCGGAATGAACCCCTGATCCTCTGACTGAGAGGCAGACTCCCTGCCACTAGACTACAGTAGTCAGCTTATCACAAAATTTACCCAGCCTCCATACAACTGTGTGTGTGTCTGTGTGTGTAGCCACATTATGCAGCTTATTTCATCTAGTAACACTCTGCATTTTACGTTCACTAACGATAATGGTGTTATAATGTTGGAAACTGTAATTATTTTGATTATTCTTCTACTGAAAATCCAACCATGTTTCGCAACGCAGTTGCTTTAAACAGCGTTTTTCTAAACTGGTGATCCTCCTCTCTCGACTGAGATTTCTGCTTTATATCTGCACTTCCAAGTCAACAGGCTCGTCAAGAAACGGACACCCCGTGTCTGCTACTGATTTCAGACAGCAGACTTTAACTTAAGAGCAGGAGAAACTCTGAGTTGTGTGAAACAAACCTGCTAGTGAGCAGGTTAGGTTCACAGACTGTGTTGCCTAGGTAACCCACTCAGACTGGCTTTGTGAACCAGAACAATCAGTTTCCCTCATCTCAGGCTTAACTAACTCAAGTTTTTCACTAAACCTGCTTTTTGAGATGGACCCCTGGTGTTTGTCTCTGCACACACAACTGAAATGTATATTAATCTTCTACAGTGACTCAACCCCAGGGGTTTAGGTGTATGAGCTCCATTACTGAACTGAACTGTTTGTCATCTGGTATGAAAAATTTTGCCAAGCTACCATTTAAATAACCCCATGAAGGTATTTGGGAGGTTATTAAATGGCAAGGTTGTGATAAGAGTATGGAAGGGAATGAGTACTGGACAAAGATTTAATCATCGAACAAAAAATTGGGAAAACTAATAGCAAAAAATATTGAATCAGGGAAGTAGTTTGGAGGAACAGGACAGATATGAGTGGACTTAAGTTGGAAAACTGAGGAAGATGGTATCAAAGTGCTGCTCAGATTTAAAAGACATGACCTGAAGAGTGTGGGACCAGTAGAGATGTCACATTTTTTGGAACCTGGTTTATGATGAACTGAAAAAGAAAAAAAAGAGACATTTATCTAAATAGGGATCACAATAAATTATTATCTTTAAAATGGAACTTCAGGAGCGTGACAGCTAATGGAAATTAATTCAGAAAATGTATTCATGACCATGATAACAAACCAGACATTGTATGCAAAGAGGATACTTTGATCAAAAACTCATCTTCATTTTGCTAATGGCTATTCACATGATGTGAGGATGAAGAAAATGTTAGTGGAGGTGGATGTGCAACATTTATAAAACAGGGAATTACATATGAGGTACTGATCAGATATGTAATGTCTGCTTATTCTCCAACAGTAAGACATCAAGCTTAGCCTGCTATCCTCTTTTTACTGTAAGTAAAAAGCTTATCATTAACTTGGTGCAAAAATAAAAAAGCTCCTGTACTAGTTCTAATTCTGGTGGAGAAGCAACAGGTGTTGACTGACAGGATCTTCTTAATTTCCTTTAGGATGCTCCCTTCAGGGGTCTCCACAGTGTAACCCAGGTGACCTAGAGCAATAGGAGTAGTGCTCCTCATGGTTGGCCACGCCCTTAGAAGGTGTGTGCCCCAGCTGATTCGCAGCTGCTGCTCCTCAGGTGCTGAGTCAGTCATTCAGCTCTGCTCTTTCAGTGTCTGTGGCTGCTGTTCATTCTCTTTGAAACATTGCTCAATGTTACTGTGAGTTGGTCCTTGTTAACCTGGATTAAAGCTACTCCAGACTGCAAGGAAGCAGTGAGGTTTGGTCACAGGCATACCTGTAAGCCATACAGCTTTGCTTTAGCTCCTTATTTTTTCTTTGTCTTCAACTAACCTCAGTGTACTATACCAACATAGATTCAACCTTTTGCAGTAATTCCCTGCTAAAAGTGAGTGTGTCTTGCAAAACCTCTACCTCTTGGTGAGTCAACCCAATCTTGTTTTTTCTCACCAATAAACTTAGAAAATTGGATCGGCATGGTTTAAAATATTTTCTCTTCTTTAGTGCCCAGCCACATAATTAACAGAACTACAGATAAATTCTGCTCAGTACAGCATGTCTGGTTATTTGACTTGGAGCATTCTAACTCATTTTAAAATGAGTTTTCTTTGAATTTGGCTTTTAGGCCTATTTACCTTTTGAACTTTGTGCACAATTGGAAATTGAAAAGTTAATAATTTGATAAATTTAATCATTGGCCTTTGATAACTTGAACTTTGAATTAATCATTTCTTTAACTTATTTTTTTTTTACAAAAACAATTATACGACGCTTCACAATTGTTCATATTTTGTTTATGTTTTGGTTGCATTTTGTTCAACTTGTTGACTTCATTTAACTTAAGTATTTGGCCTTTATTTTTTTCCTCTTAGAGTTAAATGCTCTGAATTATTGGATTTAACTAATTTTGTCTGTCTTTATTTTAGGTCAGGTTTTTTTTCCTCTCGGAAATGTCATGCCTGGAGGTTAGTCGCAAACTCTGATGTAGACCCAGAACTTCAGACACACACAGGAGTCTTGTAGTCAGTGTAACAGTGTTTAATATTTACAGTGCCGGTGATAAACAACAAAACAGAGATATTGCGACAGATCTGGAGATCCGCGGCTGGAGCGGCGTGGGATGAGATCTGATCGTGGAGGAGAGACAGGTTAGTGACGAGTTGAGGTTCATATGAGGATGTTTCAGGTTGCGGAGCGTGGGGAGTCTGCTCACAGAACTTACAGTGCGGGAAGGCAGGCAGTGCGAGGAGGAGAGACTGAGGAACCAGCAGTGGTGGTGGTGTTTCTGCAGAGGGTGATGATGGTACAGATAATCCAGGGTAGAGAGTTTGTTTCCAGGAGTCCAGGTGAAGCAGGGGTGACAGCGATGTTGTGTTCTGACCAGGACAGGTGCGGGAGAATCAGAAAGGACCAGAGACAGACCAAGACCAGGGAGAAGGAGACGGTCGTGCCAGACCACGACAGAACCAGGAGCCCTCCGGACGGCGCGGCAGACAGCCAGCGCAAAGGAGGCGCTCAGGACCAGGACCAGGGCTAGGAGACGGGGAGGAGAGGATCAGGTAAGTACTTGACTTTCAGAAGTTGTAATCAGACGTTTAACTAGTCAGGCCACACGTTACCACAGTAAGTGCTGTAACAAACTGGCATCTGTCTCCAGTTCCTCCTCTGCTTAAATACCCAGCCACAGAGGGCTGGGTAACGAGCCGCACCTGGAACCACTGATCAGCTGCTGCCACGCCCTGCAATGAGAGGTTAGTCCATCCAAAAACAAACACCATACACCAACAGCTGAGAACCTGACAGGAAATCATTTTTCTCCTCCTCCATTTTGTATTTTTCTGTTCTCCTTCATGGGATCTCCCTCAATTCATCATGTGATGGCGAGCCACCCAAAAAGAGCCTTCTGGACTGATAATGCAACAAGACTGTAAAGCTTGTGATTGTTGAACTTGATAGAAACTAGAATTGAGTGGAGTTACAGAATTCTGAAACCCATATTCAGACATACAATTTTTTTTTTGTAGTTGCACTGTTGTGGTTTTTGTAATTATATCACTGTTAATTAACTTTATTGGGTTAAGTTATTGTTTGTTTAAAATTATCAATAACATTTATCTGAATCACATTCTTTGTTGTCAATCCTTTTACTCACACAAAGGGTTGACTCTGTAGTTAAACCCACTTCTGATACCAATTATTCCATCTATTTGTTGTAGTCAGTTTGTGCATAGCGTAATCTTCAAATGTGTTACAACAGCAAGTCATTTGTCTCCAGCTAACCATGTTCTCTGCGTCCTCCTTCACTACATCTATATATCTCCTTTTTGGTTTTCCTCAAGGCCTCCTGCCTGGCAGTTCTCACCTCAGCATCCTTTTCCCAATAAACCCATTATCCCTCCTTTGTACATATATATAAAAGTCCGACTGATCGAGTCTGACACCACATGATTTCCAATCATGTGATCAGATCTTGACATCCCTAATTATAATTGAATGGGACAGATAAGCTGCAAAATACTAGCCTGACCAATCAGATCCTCCTGCATTATGTTCAAATGCAGAAGGGGTCTGACACCGGAGCCACACCCGATCATTTCCGCGTAAAATTTTTCGACGGACCAATTACATATCACCTTTGTTGTGCGTCATCCTGAAAACACGGAACTAGGGTTTTCCACCTAGAGCACAAGAGTTTACTTCTGTGTTTGCACAGTGTTTGCTTAGGGCGGTCAAATACGTGAACCGAGTGTGCAATGACACCTCGTATTCACAAGTTTTTGACACAAAAGCGACAACTGTCATTAATATTTGTCTTTTCTCCTCCATTAACCATGGCTCTGTAGCTACCATTACGGCTCCGCTCGCTAAACCTTTTGTTTTTGTTCCGCCTCGCGTGTATCCGCTTTAGCGTCACATATGTTGCGTCACTTCCGGGTTTCTGTGATTGGTTCTCTCTCAACTGGCTAAGCCCGCCTTTGAAATTGAGAGACAGTGGTTTAGCTCCAGGCCCTCACGTCTTTGTAAAGTATTATGTCAAAGACATGAGGGCCTGGTTGATCAGGTAAGCAAAATACAGCAGCAAGCCTTGCTTCATATGAACATGTTCAGTCATCAAGGCATACAAAAATGCAGGGTGAGACCCTACACAGCCTTTCAGTGTTTCATATGGAAATCAGCCTATGGCCTTTATGCTGGAACATGAAATGAAAATGAAAATGAAAACTTGGTGTTGATAGAAGCTAGCAAATTACTCTAGTTTTGGTTTAGATTTTTTCTTGTGGCATGAAGAAAAAATGCTATAATGTGGAACACGTCCTAACTGAATTCTTTTTATTCTCAACCATGTTAAGGTGAAAAAAAAGAACATAATGCTTTCAAAAAGACGTTCTAAGGATCTTTGCCGTCAGAAGAACAGAAAAGGGAAAAAAAGTGTGAGCAAATTAAATGACACTTGGCATCCAAAACCAAATGTGCCTTGAAGATTAATTACTTTCAGCAAAACTTGACTACTGAGGGTTCAAACAAAGCTTGTTTTTCTTCTTTAAAGCAAAAAAGTAGTATAAAAGACAACAGAATTTTTTTTCTGCAACCATAAGAAAAAAGATTTGATTTTTTGTGTGGTATCTTTCGCTCTACAAAGATTCAATACATTAAGTCAAAAGAGATTGATTTTCTTCATTACTACTTGAAATTAGTAAAGTTATAAATTGTTTATTTCAAATATTAGGACTATAAATAAAATTAGAACATCAAATGACCAAAAGGTCCAATCCTTGCATCCAAATTTAACTGGTGTGATCTATGCAGGCACTAATATACTGTATATTACAAAGGAAAATAAATAAAAAAGATGATTGATTTGGGACTTTCTTGCACAATATCACAGATTCATGCAAAAAGCCCTTTGATGAATTTATGTGGTTAATAGTTTCTGCTGTGAGCACTTAAAAAAAGCACAATGTCAGCTTTTCATTCCTCAGTAAATGTTCATGTTCCATTGGAAGGTACGTCAGTGTAATATCAAACAGCACCACTTGAACTCTGGTGGCATGATAATTATCTACCACTGATGTTGTGGGGTCACCACTCCCACAGTGGGTAATTTTTTCAGCCCCCTTGCAGTAGATTCAATTCACACTATATGTGAGTGAGAACTATTGTGATAGACAGGGAGAAAAGGGAATGAGTGAAAGCAATTGACAAGATAAAAATTAACATTTGATTTTAGCCACCCCATGGCACTAAAACTCTCCCTCTACTGAAATAGCAGTGGATATCTCATAAAACGTATACTAGATTAGATCTTGGGTAGACGAGTGCTATGATCTCCCAATACAATTCGAATTCATCAAAAAAGTCCCTGGTGTTGGTATGTCAGATAAAGTTGAGGTTGTATTTTGTTTTGTTAAGGCAAACCAGTCATGGCATTTGTTTAGTTTCTGTCTTTTGTCTTTACTTTAAACACAGTCTGTCATAAACTTTTCAAGGGCTGTACAACAGTCCAATGAAAATCATAAAAAATGAATATCCTGGCGGTTGTATTTCTTTGAATGAAAAATACAGTATATACCATATTTTTTACTGGATTGGCACAGCAATCACTAGCCCAAGCAAGGCCAAAACTAAAATGAGTGGCTGCCATTTTAAAATGACTCTCAAAAAATAACGGGAATTTATGTGAATACTACGTTATTAGTTTTCAATATACAAGTTTTCAGAAATTCTACTTGAAGGATTATAAAATTGCATTCACGAAAACCACTGTGAAATATTTGAGATTAAAACTAGTTACAGTGAGGCCAAATCAAAGTGGATTACAGCTAATTTAAAACAGCTCTAAAGTGTATCTGACATGCAATTTTTATGATATTTGAATTTTTTCATATCAATCAATATAACATTTGTGCACCATGGACACTTTTCTCACATAAACTGGGATGCACAGATTTCCAGTAATAAAGTTTTAATTATGGTATACCTATTTATGGAATATTACTGCACACTTTTGAGGAAGTCTCATTTACCCAAAGTGACAAAATGCAGAAATGGAAGATGTAAAAAAGCAATTACTATGGCAGGATCAGATCAAGAATCTGTTGTTTCTTGGGGTCTGTCTCTTTGTAAATGAGAAATCAATGACTCAGAAGAGACAATGTTAAGAGAACCAGTTTTAACTCCAGAGTAGCCTGGAGACTCTAGACCAGGGGTCATCAACTATATTTGTCAGAGGGACAGAGTTTTACCAGACAGTCTCCTTGGGGGCCGGACCCCCAAGACGAAAATCAACTAAAAATCTAATTTTGGCCTAACATTATGTTTATACTTTTTCCATTTCATTACAAAACTGAAGGCATTTGATTCAGGCTGCCCTTAACCTGTACCATAGTCAACCACTAGGAGTTGCTTTAATAGTGTGGACCACTATTATCTTTTTGATTCTCCCAATTTTGAAATCCAGTCGCTGTCCGGATTGAACGGCTCAGCGGGCTGCCAGTTGATGATCAGTGCTCATCCAGCCAGTGGGAGAGCCTGCTTAGAACTTATTTTCTTTATCAAAATAAACATTTTACATCTTTTTTCAAATCACTTGCAGTTGTGGAGCATTTATTACAGGTTCAACCTTAAGTCCATCATGACAGTATTATTTGTTTGCCTAAGGTGACTGATTGTGGTGCATCTTTAGGTTAAGTTCTTCCAAACCAAATCATTACACCTCTAAATAAATAAATCCGACTGTCTGAAAAAAAATACACATCTGGTATTTATTTTAGATGTTGACTCATTGATAATAGTTGTTATCTCACTGCTGCATGTTCAAATGTTTGTTTATTTTAATTGGTTATTTAAAGGTGCTATATCATGCAAAATAAATCTTCACAGCTTTTAACAATGTTGCGATGCTATTTCCTTATTTAAAAAAAAACTGTAGTTCTTAATTAATGCATATTTCAGTAATCCCCCTGAATCCTGTGCTGAGCAGCTGCTCCACTCTCTCCTGGTAAACGACTGACTCGTGACACAGTGACGTAACACTATCAAACCAGGAATTGCCTGGCATGTCTTCACTGCCCCTGCAGATTAAACACACATGCCCCCTTTTTCACAGGCGCGAGCTGCAACAGTTCAAAGCAAAAAGCACCACCGTTTTTCGTATTTTACTGTCTCAGCGAACATGTACATTTGGCTGCGAGAGTTACAGGACTTTATTCACCTCTTTATTCATGTAGCTCAAGGCTACATCATGAAATGGGCGGCCAAAAGACAGAGTCCGTCAGTGAAGGTGGGTGTCCTGGTGGGTGATAAACGTAGCAACCTCCGTTTTACCATTGCTGCATCTGCACACAAAACACACTGTGATCCTGTTTCCTGTAGTGTGTTCATAGACTCTGGTTCAGAACAAAACCTAATGCATCCTGACCTGACTAAACAATGTCAATTATCACTCACACGCCTTGATCCCCCACTCCGAGTAAATGCCCTGGATGGCAGTTCCATGACCGCCAATGAATTTATCACTGAACCTGTATTTTTAACTGTGTCTGGTAATCACACCGAAAAGCGCCAGTTTTACATTTTTTATTCGACTGAAGGTTGTAGGCTGGTAGGTTATCCCCACAATTCAACTGGGCAAATCACCAGGTAATCATCTGGAGTGATTTCTGGCACAAAACCTGCCTACAGGCTGCTCTTCTGGGATGTGCTCCCGGAAAAGAGCTCCCCAATGTTCCGCCCGACCTGTCCAACGTTTCGCCCGTTTATCATGACCTAGGTCGGGTCTTCAGCAAAGACTGCGCTCTCTCTCTGCCCCCGCATCGTCCATACGATTGCACCATTGACCTCCTACCTGGGGCCCCTCTGCCCGGAGCTCAGCTGTTTAGTTTGTCCCAGTCAGAGAGAGAAGCAATGAAACAGTACATAAACGATTCACTTAAGGCAGGCATTATACACCAATCATCTTCATCACTCGGTGCTGGGTTTTTTTTCGTGGAAAACAAAGATAAATACCGGGTTTAAACAGTATCACCATTAAGAACAAGTACTCACTCCCTCTGTTGTCATCCGCCCTCAAACCCGTGCAGAAAGCTACAATCTTTTCTAAGCTCAACCTTTGCAATGCATAACACCTGGTGCGAATCCGAGCTGGAGACGAGTGGGAAACTGCTTTTAAAACAGACATTGGTCATTACGAATACCTCGTCATGCCCTTTGAACTCACTAATGCTCCAGCAGTGTACCAAAACCTTATCAACGACATACTCAGAGACTTTTTACATAAATTTGTATTTGTATACCTGGATGATATCTTGATCTTCTCCACAGACCCCGACCAGCACCAACTAGCGGTCCATCAAGTCCTCCAGCGCCTCCTGGAGAACAGGTTGTTTGTAAAGGCTGAAAAATGTGAATTTCATGTCCCATCCATAACATTTCTCGGTTTCATTGTAGGAGGTGGACAGACCAGGGCCGTGGAACAGTGGCCGGCTCCCACGTTCCGGAAGGAGCTCCAGCGGTTCCTGGGCTTAGCAAACTTTTACCGGAGATTCATCAAAGGATTCAGTACCATCGTTGCTCCCCTCACCGCACTTACTTACTCAAAGATCCTGTTCCAGTGGAGTCAGGCGGCGGAACAGGCGTTACGGGAGTTGCAGCGATGGTTCACCCAGGCACTGGTCCTTGCTCACCCCAATCCAACCATCCAGTTTGTAGTGGAGGTTGACACTTCGGACGTAGGGGTGGGCGCGGTACTGTCCCAGCGATCCGGATCTGACGGTAAGATGCACCCATTGTGCATTATTTTTTAAGCAGTTCACCTCCACACAGAAAAATTACGACATCGGTGACAGAGAGCTTCTGGCCATCAAACTCGCCCTAGAGGAGTGGCGGCACTGGCTGAAAGGAACGGAGCTCCCGGTGTTGGTATGGACTGATCATAAAAACCTTGAGTATCTCCAAACAGCTAAATTTCTCAATCCACAACAATTCTGATGGTCTCTATTTTTCTCCCATTTCAATCTCAGCATCTCTTATAGACCCGGTACAAAGAACACCAAACCTGAAGCTCTCTCCCACATCCACCAGTCAGATCCTCCTCCAGACCAGTTTGCCTCCATCCTGACCTCCTCCTGCTTTATTACCTCTGTCACCTGGGATGTCGAGGCAGCGGTCTGCACTGCTCTCCAGGATGAGCCCGACCCTGGGGGGTGGACCGTCCAACCGGTTATTCGTCCCAACCACCGTCAGATCTCAGGTCATCTGCTGGGGCCATGCTTCTCCCTGTGTGTGGGTCTGAAGTCTAGGTCAAAAACTAGAGTTCGCACAAACCTTGAGTTACGACAATTGGGGTGGCTGTGGCTCAGTGGTGAGAGCGGTCGTCCTCCAATCAATTTGAAGGTTGGTGGATCGATCCCGGCTTCCACCGCCACATGTCGAAGTGTCCTTGGGCAAGACACTGAACCCCATGTTGCCCCCCGATCTGCTTATCAGGTTGTGTGAGTGTTAGCCCCTACCCTCTCCCCCCGGTTTAGATATCGGGTTGTGTGAATGGGTGAATGTAAAACCTTGTAATGTGAAAGCGCTTAGAGTGGTCTGAATGACTAGAAAAGCGCTATACAAATACAGGACATTTACCATTTACATATGAAGGAGATGTAATTTAAAGTTTTAAATTAGCTGTTTCTTATCATGTGACACTTTAAAAACTAGAAATGAAAAATAAATGTTTTCTTTTTGTTTTTTGAATATCATCCCGGTGCCTTTCAATAAATGTTCCACAAAGTAAACAATTCATTTTAAAAACACACAAAAATGTTACTTTGTCCAAGTAAAGGTTGATCAGACACAATGTTAACACCCAAAATATGTGATTTTCTAACAAATAGATGAAAAAAAACCCTCAATTTTCTAAAGTCTGATGACAAAATTTTCAGTTTAGAGTTGTGTGTGTCTGAAAGTGTGTCTTATAATCTGTGTATCATTCGGCCTTTCTATTTTTAATTGATAAACAAAAATAAAAAAATGAAAATCAAATTTTTTTTTGTTATTTGATTTTGAATCAGACACGAAAAATGAAAATTGTCTTGTTTTTTATATTTAAAAATTTCGTTTTGGATTAAAAATACTAAATTGAAAAGGGTCCGCACAACAGAATATGTTTTAATATTTAATTGCTGGGTTGTGTGTGACCCGGAAGTTGTTATTTTTTGCTTGCCAGTACTCTTTCAGTGAGCTAGCGAGTGGGTGGCACGTTATGACGAACCATTTCCAACCAGTCATCAAACATGGAGAGCTATGTACTGTTCACATAGTATGTCCCCTTTTCGTTTGGCTTGTTCTGCATTTTTTGTCTCTCGCGTTTGACAAACAATGAAGCGGCGGATTAGCGCCACTGCATGTAGCGCAACACCCATCAGGACTAGGATGAGCCTGTTCTTCCCCTCACACACACCAACCGTTCACTTTATTTGCTCGTGTCATTTTGTTATGTTGGACATGTTTCCAAATAAGTAAAATACATGAATGTGACATCAGTCAGGGTTGAATATAAACCTTGAACTGTGCTGTTCAGACTGTCATGATAAAATCAGATGACCAAAAATGTCAGATGAATTTTCCTCCAGTGTGAACCTTTTTTTTTTATAAAAGATCTGTCACATTTTAACACAAACCTACACACAGCATGAAGGCAATGGCAACAATTTACTGTGTTGTGTCAGTATATCTGCCATTGATGAGGAAATAACCATTATAACGGGTACAGCAAGTGTGTCCCTGAAGTGGAACGTTGCAGGCAAACAAGCATTCAAATATATTGAAATACATTGGAAAACAACTGAATAAACAATATTCTTTCCAGTTTGGATTTCCCCTTGTGTGCGCAGCGCGGATTTTCTGTGCGCAAAGACCGTTTCAGCAGTGCGCAAACGCGCACGGCCGCAGTTAATATAGAAAACCAACACGCCACGTAAGTTATTATAAATCACATGCAGGGGTTTGCAATTAAAATCCAATTTATTCGAAATTATAAAATGACAAGTAATTAGAAGCCTGTTTCCAGAATAACCATGACGTGCCGATTCATTGAAGAACCTGTCAATGAGCGAGCGATGATTCTTCAAAGAGCTCTAAGGCAACAGGTTCCACGTATCATCCGGTCCAGGATCGATCCGTTGCATTTTCCGGATGAGTATTTATATGAGCGCTACAGATTCTACATCTAAAGCATCATATATCTGTGCAAGTTACTGGAGCCACATATTAATAGGAGCACACGTCACTCCCAAGCTCTCACAGTTGTGCAATCTGCGTTTTTTTTTTGCCAGTTGCACGTTCTTGTACAGTGTGGGGGATGCCAAACACTTAAGTAAAGTCTTGTAATCTTCATATGTTTTAATTAATAATTTTTTCTAGCCACTACGTGGCTCTTTCCTTCCCTTCATTCTCAGGTATCCAGCATCGATTGCTGGGGCAGTCTAACCCCTTGCTGACCTTATTTTATTATTTGTTTTTTTAGCATGTCTACTTTTATCTTTGTATTTGTTGTTCGTAGCACTTTGCTCTGCGTCACTGTAGTTTTAAATGTGCTTTATAAATAAATAAATGATGAAATGATGAATGAGTAACAGGGGCTGGCTTTAAAGTCGCGTGAACGCACCTCAGCCTGAGCGTCATTCGTGGAACCGACTGAGCCAGACGTGAAATGTTTAGCTATGTCAAGTGAGGCTTTTCTCCGGAAGCCTCGCTCTGTGGAACAGGCCCCTGATGATCATGAGAATACACCACATGATTCAAATATTACTGAATTTAATGAACAGTATTTAGAACACCTGACAGCATATGGACATCAAACTGTGTGTGAGTAAGTGAAAAATTTTCATTTTTTGTGTCTGATTCAAAATCAAATAACAAATAAACTAATCCGATTTTCATTTTTTGATTTTCGTTTATCAATTGAAAATAGAAAGGACGAATGATACACATATTTCTTATCTGCATTGTCACATTTGTTGGTGTGTAATTAAAACACACTTGAACACAGATGTGTACAGGACTCACAAAAAACAAGTGCTCAGCTAAAACTCTGTTTAATCTGCTGAATACACAAGTGTTGTGTTCATACAAGCACTGTGTGCGTGCGTGCCTGCTCTACACTCAACACTGAAATCACAAGGTAATTTAACTGTATCAGGATTATGCATGTGCACCTGTCAGTGTGTTTCTTCTTTTGATGGATCTATCCAATGTAAAGCAGATCATGTTTATTCAGGTTTGCATCTCAGTTTGACTAACTCGGGGGTTGGGGGGGGATCACCAAAGTGGTCCCAGTGCCGGTTCTAACCAGGTACCGTTTTTGTATGTTTTAACCTCCACACTGCAGCACCGACTCGTCACAGGGGCACTTGTGTGTGTTTTTGGATCAAACTGTTATTTCCTGTGGCTTTCAGAGAAATGGAGCAGTTTTAAGGACCTATATTTGCTCCCCTCTTCCAGGGGAACACTGGGATTGTAACAATTTAGCTGATGGTGAGTTTTCAGAGTTCTGCAAACATTTAGACAAAGAAGGAAATCTAGGATGTAAAAACTTAAACAACAGATCAGTTTATTTTGTTTAAAAAGCATGTCATAACAGCTTCAGAAAAACAAATGCATTTTGATTGGTTTTGTAATAGAGTCGCATTGAAGTAGCTTTTCTATTCAGATCATTCTTCTTAATGGAGCAGTCACAAATGGTTATGTCTTTGAAATTACTGTTGAGCTAAAGGCTAAAGTCTGAAACCAGAGCTAAAAGAATCCAGTAAATAAGGTCATTAAATGACCACGACAATAAGAACATGGAAATACCTGAAATGATTATAAAGAATAAATCAGAGACTTGAGAGTTTATGGACAGATTGAGTTTATGAATCCCAGCCAGGGAAATTTCTTTGCTGCAGGAATAAACAAAACAAATGATTTACACTAACAAACAAACAATAACAGCAATAGCAAAGACTCAAACAAATACTAGATGAATTGCATTTCCTGCGGAAATGCAGTGTGAATGCTGGGAGCTGAAAAAAATGAGTTAAAGGCAGCTGAATGAATTTGCTGAATTAGCTAAAGGCAGAATAGAAAGCTTAAAGTAGCTGAATGGTTCAAATTCTTGTAAAGAAGCTGAATTAGCTAGATGTAGCTGAAAAAGTTTAAATTAGCTGTACTAATTAGTTTAAGTCTGCCAAAAATGTTTAAGGAGAACTGATGTTTAAAAGAAACCTAACTGACAATAATAGCTGAATTATTTTGCTAAATGTGCTAAAAGAAGTTGAATTTGCAAAGTGCAATTGATAAAGCTTATCTTACCTAAATTAGCTCAATGAAGTTGGAAAAGCCTAAATTAGATGAATTAGCTAAAACAAGCTGAAGGGCTTAAAAGAAGCTGAAAAGCTTTAAATGTGCTGAATTAACAGGGGGAATCTGCTAAAACTGCATAAGCAGTGCTTATGTATTCAAAAGCATAACTGTTAATATTAGCTGAAAAGTTTTATTGAATAGTTTAAAAGGGTCTAAAAAAGGGTTGAAATGACACAAAGCAGAAAAGTGGAAGGTCAAAAGCTTTAAAACAGTCATGAGAGAAAAGATAAAAACATAATGAAAAAGCATGAACACAGTAATCCATAAAAAACTGGGATTTAGACTCAGTGTGGTTGCCATGGTAACCCAAAAATTAAATTTGACATGATGGTTCACTTCTAATGATCGAGCAGACTTCTTTAATATGGGGTAACAGATCCTACTGTGTCTATTATGTGCCCTTTTAACAGGGTTTCATGTTTTTTTGTGAATTCTGTTGCCATGGTAACATGAAACCTGATGTAAACATTATTATCAACTTCTCCTGGCCAATCAGATCAGTTTAATGTATTATTTATGCATACAAAATCCCCAGACCTCAAATGGAACGTTCAAATGGAATGTTCAGTTAGAGCAGGGGTCTCCAACACGTCGCTCGCGAGCTACCGGTAGCTCGCAGCGCCCTTACCAGTAGCTCGTGAAAGGATTAATAATACGACACATTTATTTTGTCTCTAGGTAAAACCGGTGAACCGGTCAGCGTTTTCACCCAATCAAAATCACATAATTCTCACACCGTCTTGAATAAAACTACTATTTGTCAATTAGCTGTCAGTCACACATTTGTACCGTGCTGCTATCTGTCATTGGAGAGGAGGGGGATGGGGAGGAGACAGGTGGACGAGGGTTTCGTTTGTAGCCAACTGTTAGCATGCTACCGGAGCAACGATGGCAGCATCAGAGAGCGGTCCCGCCAGTAAAAAACTGAAAACATATTATTTCCATGAGGAGTGGGAAACGGACTTCTGTTTTATCAATATGAACAGCAAGTGTGTGTGTCTGATCTGTGGCATGAGCCTGGCGATCTTTAAAAAATGCAACATTGAGCGCCATTTCATTAAAGTTCACAGCAACTTCTCCCAGAACTTTCCTTTGGGAAGCAACCTCCGTAAAGACAAGGTAAAGGAATTAAAAAACACACTCCAAAAACAGCAGTCTCTGTTTACTAAACCTAAGAAGAAAGCTAACGCAACAACTGAGGCATCATTCAAAGTGGCGCACATCTTGACAAAGCACAAAAAACCTTTCACTGACAGCGGGATCATTAAAGAAGCGATGACTTCAGTGGCAGAATCATTATTTGCGGACCACAAAAATAAAACAGAAATTCTTTCTGCCATTGCCAACGTCCAGCTTGGTGCAAACTCTGTGGCACGGAGGGTGAGTGCGCTGTCTGCCGATGCAGTGAGACAGCTGGAGGCGGACCTGGACAGGTGCTCCTGGTTTTCACTGCAGTGTGATGAGTCTGTCGACGCCAGTGATACAGCACAACTGGCTGTTTTCATAAGGATGGTTTTCAGTGATTTCTCTACAAAAGAAGAGTTTCTGACGCTGCTTCCACTGAAAACCACCACCAAGGGAGCTGATATATACAACGCAGTGAAACAATACTTCGTGGAAAAAAACGTTCCCATTGAAAAGTTGGTGGCCGTGACGACTGATGGAGCTCCAGCCATGACGGGACGTCACTCTGGATTTATCGCTCCCTGTAAAGCCGACCCGGACTTTCCTAAATTCCTGAATTATCACCGCATCATCCACCAGCAAGCTATTTGCGCAAAAGTCCTGGGATTTGATCATGTTATAAGGCCCGTTGTTCAAATCATCAACTCCATCCGTGCAAAGGCCAAGCAACACCGGAGCTTCAAGCTGTTCCTGGAGGAATGTTCTGCAGAATATGGTGACGTCCTCCTTCACACTGAAGTCAGATGGTTAAGCAGAGGTAAGATACTTCAGCGCTTTCTTTCATTGCTTGATGACATCAAGGCTTTCCTGGAGATGAGGGGAGAGGATACCAGCTTGTTAAGTGATGCTGAGTGATTGTTGGATCTGGCTTTCTTGGCAGATGTGACTGAAAAAATGAACCACCTGAACCAGCAGTTGCAAGGTAAAGACAAAAATGTAACGGATATGATCAGTGCTGTAACAGCGTTCAGAGCAAAACTGTCTTTTTACATTCAGCAAATGGAAATCAAAAGATTTCACCACTTCCCCGCTGTTGCAAAGATGCTAGAGATCCATTCATGAGCAGGACATGTGTTTAAGGAACAGAGATACTGTGACCTGTTGTCCAAGCTGAGGCAGGAGTTTTCAGACAGATTCTGTGACTTTGGCAAACTGGAGCCTTGTGTGACATTTATTGCCAACCCCTTCCTGGATGTACACATCAGTGAGCTGTCAGGAGAGATGGCAGAACTGTTCTGTGTTGATCCTGTGGAGCTGGAGATGGAGGTCATAAATCTCCAAAGTGATGTCTGGCTAAAATCCCAGCAGCATTCACAGCATTTCTGGAGTTTGGTTGAGCCAGACAATTACAAAAATCTTCACCAGGCTGCACTGAAAATGGCAGCTTTATTTGGATCATCATACTTGTGTGAATCAGCCTTTTCAGACATGAACATAATGAAATCAAAGTTCAGAAGCAGACTGACAGATGATAATTTAAATGATTGCATCAGAGTCAACCTCAGCAGATACACTCTCTGGTTGAATCCATGCAGTGCCAGTCTTCTCACTGATTGAAACTACACAACAAATGGATGTGACCATATGATGGTGAATATGTGTGTTCAGAAGATTGCACTGTCTATAAATGTTTTGACAGCATATTTGAATGTGGAAAAGATGAGCATAGTTGCATATGCAGCACACTGCTGACCTTTTGTTGATAATATAAGTGACCTGTTACACAATTTTATAGCTGTTGAGAATGTTTAAAATTTAAAATTTTGTTAGAACAGTGTGCATCTGCAAGTGATTTTGATTTAAGTTTTTCAACTTTAAAGTTTTTCATGATTTTTAACTATTGAAAATGCATTTATAGGTGTACATTTGAAGTATTGTTCATTAATTAGTTTACAAAATGCACATGCTGGTGAACGTTATGGACGTGTTCTGTGTCAATATATTTGAATCTGTATCCAAAATAAGCACTTTTACCTATTCTATATGGAAATTAGGGACATGAATAAATATTACAAAACACTAGTAGCTCTCCAGCACATTCATTGTTTGAAAGTAGCTCAGAGACCATAAAAGGTTGGAGACCCCTGAGTTAGAGTGTAACTGCCGACCAGATTAATCTTTTCACAGGCCGAAAAATTTCTTCCTGGGAGCTAAAAAAAATTGAGTGAAACACAGCTGGAAATGTTTTTTTTTAACTTGAAAAGAGCTGAAAGAATTAAAAAGTTGAAGAGTTGAAACAGTTGAATGTATTTCAATGAAGCTCCAGGAATTCACAAAAGTTTAAGATAAATCAATATATAAAGATGTAGTTTCCAAGGTGAAGAGAGCTGAAGTAGTTGGAAAAGTGAAAAGAGTTAAAAAATTAAAGAGTTGAATGTATTTCAATGAAGCTGAAGGGGTTCACAAACTTAAATACTTTTTAAAGGTGAAGATATCTGAAGGTGGAATCTTCAGGTTGAACAGTCCTGAAGTAGTTAAAAAAGTTGAAAACGTTAAAAAGTTAAGATTTGCAATGTATTTTAATGGACAGACAGACAGACAGATAAAGGTGTATCAGGCTGTTGACAGTCTAACAGCAGGTGTTTATCAACAAGATCTCTGTGTTTGTAAAGTAAAAGGCCATTTGTAACTGAACCCTTAAACAGTTGACATTTAAGCAAAATCAATTGAAAAAAGGAAGTGAAGTGAAATTTCATCCCATAAACAGATGAGGAGGGTCGTTGAACTTAAATAGATATTGAAAATGAGTCAGCATTTTAAACCAGAAATCATGTTAATATCAGAAAAAGCATTCATTTAAAACTGACTGATAAATGCAGAAGGCTATACAGAAAAAGAGACTGTAAAGGTGCATTCACACCGGCGACTTTGTCAACGTCAAGCAACGCTGATAACGCTCCAAATTTGACGTTTGAAGTTGAAGCTCATAACGCCTGCCAGTCAGAGCGCATAGGCGTTAAAGCTCGTAAAGCCTGACCGAAAGAGCGCGAAGGCGGGGCTTCCTTTGTTATCGGATGTTCCGAGCTATGGCGGATCATATTGAGACAGTGGCTTGGATTTATTTACTTCATAGATCTAGACAACGTCAACGTCGGGTGCATCAGCGCCGTTTGTGGATACACCCCATTCTTCAGATGCGTTCTGAGTTTGGTGAGTTTAACCATTTGCTCCAGGAGCTACGTTTTCCATTTTGGTTGCTCCCGCTTCTTCCCGGCTACGTGCTGTGACGTCTTACGTCACTACGATGAGACGCTCTGATTGGTTGACATGCCGCTTCAAGAGCGTTATGAACGTCAAAAGTTCAGCTAGCTGAACTTTGAGCTTTTCCAGCTTTTCAAGCGTTTCAAGCGTCAACGCCTGAAACGCTAGAAAAGCTTGAAAAGTTGCCGCTCATAACGCTCACAAAGCGATGCAGAGCCGTTGACGTCTGTCTGACGCCCGTCCACCATAGACTTTACATATAAACTTGCCGCTTATGAAGTTGATGGTTGGGCCGGTGTGAATGCACCGTAAGACAGAGTGAAGCACAGATAGACATACAGTATGAACAGACAGTTGAATGAGAAACACACAGCCTCTGTACAGCAGAAGGCCCCAATGCGTCGGTGAGAAAAGGATACACACGCCCATATATGGAACATCCCCTAATATAACTTGATACAGGCGAAATGGATGAATACATGTTCCCAAACGGGAAGCCGCTGTTTAAAAACGATAAAAGCTATCAAAAAAATTCTTGAACTGTAGGTGACAGAAGGCTTTGGAGCAGATTCATGTAAATTTTCAGCTTTTTACAATCTTCTGTTTGGGAGAAATGACGATGCGAACATGTTGTACTTTAGCCGCTGAAGAGAACGAAAGAGCTGATTTTTTGAATGGAAGTCTATGAGAGTTTTCTCGGACCAGTCCTGCTTCTAGGCCACATTGTGAGATAACCATAGCAGCTAGAAAAATGAGAGTTACACTGTTGTGAAGCTGACAAAAATCCCCACTGTTTGATGTATAATTTGTGTGTGTACCATAAATGGTTTGGGTGGAGGGACATTCTTTTTGGCTTTTTGAAAATTAAAAATGAGGACCTCCCACTCTGGCGCTAGAGTGTGTGGCTGTCTGAAATCAACGTTCCCTGAGCGAACCACTCCCTCATTCCTCCACACCTTCCATGATACGCTCACAAATTATACATCAAAACGCAGGGATTTTTGTCTGCTTTCAGATGATGTAAATCTTATTTCTCTAGCCCTTACGGTTCTCCTGTAGTTGAAAGTAGTAGTTGAAAAGCAAAGTAGTTGAAGGAATTTGGAGAAATTTGAAGAATTTGAAGCGATTTCAATGTATTTCAATGGGGCTAAAAAATGCGCAAAAAGTTGAATAACTTAAAAAGTTGAAGAGATATCAATACCAAAAGTCATAGCTGGAATGTCCTGAAGTTGCTGAACAGTTTGATATATAAATTGTTGAAATCGGTTGAAAATTGTGGGACGAGTTAGATGCCAAAAACGTATGGAGATATAATAATAAGTCAGAGGTCAGAAGAATAAAGAGAAAAATAAAAACATACAGTGTGAATGCCTCCAGCATTCACACTAATAAATACAAACTTAGAGAGTGAGAGAGACAGCAGAGTGAAGAAATGTGGTCAGTATGTCCTCCAGCAATCTAAGCCTATAGCAGCATAACTAAAGGGAAAGCTCAAGGAAACCCAAGCTAACCCTTACTATAGGATTATGCAAAAACAAAAGTTTTAAGTCTGTTCTTAAAGCTACCAGTGGCGGCTGGTGAAATATTTTTTGGGTGGGTTAGTGATGGTCAATAAAATATTTGTAAAGATGAGTTAATGTTAACCCCTTTTTTAAAAACATTTTCAACTTGAGGTAAATATTTAACAAAGACTTTATTCAATTGTAAAATGAAAAAATATCACCAGAACAGGTTGATCTAGCCAAAAAAATATGTGTATTAATATTAAATGTTGTATTTTAAAGAGGCCTTTCCATTAAAAACGGTTTTTCTAAGGTTTCTGTTGAATATTTTAGCTCCACAGGTGTTCTTACCTTCATAGTGGGTGTGAAAACAGGTCAACAACTTCTTTTTCAGTTTTTATCTCTCAAACTATGCAGGTGGCGAAAACACCCGAGTTTGAACGGCCTGTATACTTGTTTCGTCACAACTCCTTTGCTTATTAGTATTCATCAGTATTCATTAGTATTCCGGAATAGCGCTACAACTGGTGGCAGCTTGTTGGAGTAGCTCTGTGACTTTGCTAGCACTTGCTAGCATTTTTTTGTTCTTTTTGAGTATTTCTTGTTAGTTTTTTCTTCTGGAAATATTATAAAAATACTTTTCTTCTGGTTTGGATGCTGTGCTAATTGAGGTTTTGCTTGATTTGTCACTTTTTTGCCACTTGTTATGATGCGTAACCATGGCAACAAGAGGCTTGTTTACAAGAAAGAGCAGCTAACTGACATTTCTAAGGCTGAAATAATCCTCAAATTGAAACTCTGGATCCCTGATGAGCTCAAAAGAAGAAGACGTGGATGCAGAGCAGGAGCACAGTGAAGAGAGAGAAAGAGGAAGATTAAACCTTCACTTCCATCAGTCATATTGACAAATGTGAGATCTCTTTGCTAACAAAATGGATGAACTTGAAACTCTGTTGAAGACCCAGCCAGAGTATCGGGAATGCAGCATTATGTGTTTTACTGAGACATGGCTAAAGGAGCATATCCCGGACTCCAGTGTGTCTCACCTGGCTTTCCAACAATACGGGCAGACAGAGATTTGAAGAGGAGCAGCAAAAGAAGAGGAGTTTGTCAGCTGCTCACACCTGCAGTCAATTGTTGGGGTGGAGCATCAGAGCAAGTGACATGAAGAGGCTGAACAGATGGATAAGGAGGACTGATTCTGTCGTGGAGACTGAACTGGAGTCTCTTGAGTTGATTGTCCAAAGGAGGATGAAGAACATGATGGAAAACCCTCATCATCCTCTTCAGGACACAGTAACTCAACAACAGAGTGTCTTCAGCCAGAAGATTCTTCATAATCCGCTGCAGCACAGACCGCTACAGGAGATCCTTCCTGTCCACAGCTAGAACCCTCTACAGGAGATCCTTCCTGTCCACAGCTAGAACCTTCTACAATGGCTCCCTGAAGAATAACTGAACAACAACAACACTTAATTTCCTTTAATAAAGTATTAATAAAGTATTTTTGATTTTGATTTGATTGATTTGATCAGCTGCCACAGTTGAAACTACGCCTAGCATGCTGCTGGCTAAAAGCTGTTTGCATAAGACATAGCAAACTTCTGATGTTGCCATGCGCAGCGGGGCAGGAAACAGTATACCTTGTTCTTATAGGCTATTTTGTTAGCCAATCTGAGTCCAGCAAATTTGAATAATGAATATGAACGAGCTGCTGCCGAAGCCTGACAGAACCAGACAAATTTTGATGCAGACAGATTGAAAAGTCTGTTCATCAGTGTTTTCTAATGTTTTTTAGATATAAAATGTTTCATATTACAGGTTAATATTTAAGAAATAACCACAAAGTCCTGAAATTTGTATGAAATTGCCTCTTTAAGTAATATTTAACACAATATATAAACATTAAATATGTTTGATCATTTTAATTGTCCTGCACTGGATAAATCTCCACAATTGTGTTCAGTGTGTCTCAGGAAACCTCCCACTGTGCTGTAGAACCAGTTCTCCATGCAGCAGGTCAGACAGACGAGATGCAGAGTGAAGACAAATCCCTCCTCAATGTACAGCAGGATGTCACATACCTGAGAAACAGTTTTTTATTACAACAAAGCTACAGCCATCTCCTAGTTATAATTTTAAACTTCCAACTTTTTGTTCTTTACAGACTTCTCTACTACTGGGTTTAGCATGTTTCCCCTCTGTTCAGTTTTATTCAGCCAGAAAACAATAAGAAAACATTGGGCCTCATTCATGAACATGTTCTTAAAAATCTTCTTAAGAACGGTACTAAAGAAGGTTCTTGGGAGAAAGTGCGCCAGATTCACGACACGTTCTTAACCAGGGGTAATCGTTTGTACAGGTGTTCTTAGTTTTCGTGAATGCCAAATTGGAAGCGTGTGCGTATGATGACTCATTTGCATAAGTTATCGCCTATTTTTCCCATATAAGGTGCAAAAAAGTACCGTGCGCAAAGCAATCCATCAGAGGACAAAATGCCAAAGCGCAAGTGTGAGACCGAGGAGCAGTCTGACAAAAGAAAGAGAAACTTCAACTCTACAGAAATAGAAGTGCTGTTACAAGGAGTAGTTGAACACAAAGGTGTGTTATTCTCTAGCGTTTCAACAGGTCATCAGGCCATTAAAAAAAACTCTGCATGGGACACGATAGCAGACAACGTCAATGCTGTTTCCACAGAAAGACGCACCACCGCAGAGGTAAAAAAAAAAGTGGTTTGACTTAAAATCAGAGTCTAAAAAGAAAATTGCTGAACACCGGAGGAATGTGGTAGGAACTGGAGGCAGACCATCAACCAGTGCTGGCGTTGCGCAGGTGGATGAATGGATTGCAGCCATAATCGGAGAGACTGCCATCAGTGGAGTCCCAGGCACCCAGGCCCTAGATACAGATGTGGACTTCTCAATCGTCTTATCTGAATCCGAGGGTAGGTTACTTTTTTTGGTAACTTTTACATCTTTTTGCTTTAAAAGTTTTTTCCAGAAAATACGTCGCTATTTTTGTCACTTCACATTTAAAAAAATAGGCCTAAATATCAGGTAATTTCAATTCTACATCTTAATTCACTATATTGGCCATATATACATAATATTTGTCTTTCCACAGACGACCTGGTTGGAGGAACATCTGTGCAGAGCAGCACTCCAGACACAGGCAAGAAACCTGACTCAGGCCAAGGCCTGAACCCCGACACGTGCTGACATGTCAACCAAGAATAATCTCAGACGGTGTGCTAGAAAATCAAGAGTGGATAGCAGAGTCACTCGCTCAAATTGTATCTACTGTGAAATGTCTGACACACTTCAACAAATTTGTACAATAATGGAAAAATAAATAAAACCAGACAGTTGTTCCTGTTATTATGTTTATTTTGACATGTTACATTTGATCAATAATAATAAAAATAATAATGAAATGAAAAATACTTTATTTATCCCAGAAGGGGAATTCAACGTTGTAGTAGTTTTTTTTTTTATTATTTGCACTGTAATTTGAAATAAAATAACTTATTTCATAAGCGCAGTTGCACATTCAAAGTGTGAGTGTTGTCTGTGCGTAAGAGTCCTCCTCTGTGTTCTTAGGATTTGTTCTTAGATCGGAGAAAAGTGAGTTAAGAACTTGTTTCGTGAATTGCAAAAATCTTCTTAAGAAGGCACTTTGAACACATTTGTGCGTAAAAACGTTTCATGAATGAGGCCCATTGTTCTTACTTTCCTTATCATGTGTCTCCTGGTATTCTCTTGCTTCTTTATATTTTCGGACAGATGTTTCATATCCCTCCTCACTCCTGTAACCGTCCAGGATCACTGCCGCTTGTTTTAATCAATAACCGAGTCAGCATAGCTACACCCAGCTAGCTCCAAGAGAAACCTCTCACAGACTTGAGTCACTTTCTCATTTGCTGGCTGTTTGATAGTGGATAATCTCGCGGTATTCAACATGGTTTGGGGCGCTTGAAAAATCGCCTTCGCGGAGATATTTTCTCGGTGTTTATTTGCTAAATTAAGTTCTTCCATTTGGCAATGCAGATCTGCTATTGGCTAATTCGATCTAAGAGCCTGCCTCCTGGCCGCACTTTTTTCAGCGCTCCAAAGCTGAACTAGACATATGAGAAGTGAAGAAGCAGGAGGAAATCATATTTTACAAATTAATTTCTGTCGTTCAGAAATCCTTTATACAATCTTCTCAGTGTATAAATATACATGAGTGTTTTTAAAGCAGAACTAAGTAAGTTTTGCTCTCGCTCTCCCCCTACTGGTCCCCTGTGAAAGCTCACTGTCGTAACGTTCCCGCGCCGCCCCCGCAGACGCAGATGCTCTGCCGATGTTCACCCGCGACTGAGCTCTCTCTCGGTCCCAATCACGTTTCCTTTTTTTCTGCTCGTCGGTCAAAAGTTTTTTTGTTCTTTTTGGTTGAAATCTTTGCGCTCCTAAGGATGGCGTTGCTAACAACGGCAAGGGCTTCATGCTTGTATTTATGTACGTGAGTGTGAGTGCCGTAAAGCAGGTTTGTTCTCGCGAGATTAGTCGGGTCCGATCCACTGAAAGTTGCAAGTGCTGCTTTTAGGACACAGACCCCGGAGGGAGGGGAGGGACCCACGAATCACCCCGCCAAGTCCTTGTTTACCCCCACAGGGACTCTAGAAAACATTTATTGAGATGAAAAAACTTACTTAGTTCTGCTTTAACTCTAAATGCATGTGATTTTTATAAAGAAAAATATATTTCATCATTATGTTTTTCATAGGGAGGGTGGCGCCCTAGCACCCTTTATTGCCCAGCCGCCACTGAAAGCTACACAAGGTGTCTGCTTCATGGATTAAAAGTGGAATCTGATTCCAGTGGAGAGGAGCCTAATAACTGAAAGCTCTTCCTCCCATTCTACTTTTAAAAACTCTAGGAACCGAAAGCAGACCTGCAGTCTGAGAGCAAAGTGCTATGTTAGGAACATATGGAACAATAAAATCTTTAATATAAGATGGCGCTTGGTTGTTTAAGCCTTATACATCAAAAGTAGAATTTTAAACTTTATTCTGGATTTCACAGGGAACCAGTGAACTGAACTTAACTTGGTATGGATATCTAAAAAGTTCTTTCGGATACTGTATATACAAATCCAAAAGCAACATTTTTCTGTTTCCATTCAATACATAATTCAATGATTTACAAACCTTCTATGCTTTGTTTTTATTGGTGTCTTTCCATTTTAATCATGAGAGATTTTACCAGTTAAACATTTTTAATAAATAATACAATGTTCTGTTCAAATGAAATGCACAGACACTTTTTTTAAGGTTTTGTTTATAAAAATACAAATTATCTTCTTTCACAGTGACAACAGGAAGTTAATAATTTATGGGCCCATCTTTAACAAAATGAAACTGGCTTCTTATAATTTACATTAAGCAATATACTGTAGGTTTCAAACTTCAAATACAATTATTTACACATTTTAGATCGAGCAAACACTGTAAGCAAATGAGAAATTTGCATGAAAACAGCTATCATGTAACAAGTTACAGCAGACATGTTGACATTCATGCAAAAGCTTCATTGAAGTTCTTCGGCTGGCAAACCCAACAATCTGCAGATAAGGCAAACCAGTCTGATTAGCAGCAATGAAAAATGTAAAAAAAAAAAGTTTCATTTTTAACAGAAAATTACTGTCATTCACAATCAATTCTGCAAAGAATACAGAGCCATCATTTAGAAAAAAACATTCAAGTAAAGATGCCATAGTCTGTTTTGGACAAGAGAAACAATGTTAAGTTAATCGGTTCTTGTGTAAACAAACAGTAATACTTCAATTGTGGTTGGTAAAATTTTGTATTTAAGTGTCGTCATCAGTTTTTATAACATGGAACAAGGTGACATTAAAGATCACTTGGTGTCCATTATTCCAGGCATACAGTGCTCTTTCTCTGGCATTATAGTCAAGCATGGAGATGTGAAAATACTGGTTGTGGAAAGGAATATCTATGTATTCATAAGTGGATGTCTTGGTGGAGTAAGCGTAGTAAACCTTTGCTCCTGACAGGTGAGAATTAGTGATATAAAGCGTCCCACAAATCATAAAAGATTCTCCGGCATTCCTTTTGGAGTATTCTGTGTTCCAGGTCTTCAGAACCTGCAAGGATTCGGGATCTATCTGAGAGATCACAACATTGCCAGCATTTTGATTGGTTGCGTACACAGCCCACATTCCCAATTCATCCGCCATGACATCAATATCAGAGTATCCTCCCCACGTGTATGGGTACATGTTGTGGAATCCAGCAAACTCCAGAGCTCGCTGGGCCAGCACGGTGCCTGTTTCAAAGCTGTACTTGACAATTATGTTGCTCTGATACTTGTTGTAATAAAGTGAGCCATTGTAGACAATGTGATTGGTTCCCTCCCATTTAAACGGTAGACTGTAGGTTTGAGAAACAACTCCGACTACAAAGTCTTCCATGGTCTTGTATTCACGCACTATCTTGCTGTTGGTGTAGCTGTCCATATACCAAACCTACACCAAAAAGAGTGAAGGAAACAGGTTGTTAGAGTTAGATCTGACAAAGATCTGTCAATCAGCCACAATTTACTCAGTCCTTTGTAATATCATTACATTCACATAAATTAAAGGTGTAAAATTCCTCGAAGGAATGCCTTTAATGTCAGAGTTTAAAACTGAGATTTGTGTAAAAAAAATTATACCATTATAGCCGTTTTGATTGTTAATGTTATAAAATGTTATAAATGATCTCATGCAAGAATGCAAGATATCACTCAATCTGTCAGTGACTGGAGATAGGTTGTGAATGACTCTTAGTCATTCTGAGTTACTACCACATGACACAATAACATAATCTTTGTAAAAATGGTAGATTTAGCTATTTTTGTTTGATCAGGTCAGTGGGATATGCTAGCCATGTTTCAAACAGTTCCAAACAGGTTGTTGATGTAGGAATTGTTACTTTGTGAAATGTTAATTTTTTGTTGTTTTTCATGAGATATTTTGTAAGTACTACAAACAAAAACACACATATTGACACAAACATTATGATTGACATTCAGCTGTAGATAATAACTGTAGGTCAACCAATTACTCTTTTTCAATGGTTATTTTTTGATCTTTCGAAATGATGGCAGCCTATGGCAGAGTTTTGAAGCCTTTATATTCACCTTATTCCACCCCGCCCACTTTCTATGCTCCGCTACTTCTGCATTTTGTCATACGACATCCGGGGGAAAGAAAGCAAACTTCCGGTAATTTCCCGGTTAACAAACTATCGTTGTAAACCAAAATAAAACATAACGTGACACACAACGCTGCTCCTTTAAAATGGGAACACACAAAGGCAATGCTCAGAAGATCGGATGGCATCACATTGCCTCATCCGTCATTAATTTTATCATGGGAGGACGACCTGAGGAAGTGGCCAGCTGTAACGTATGGAGACATCTTCAATTACTTCGTCCTGTCATTAGGGGTTGACGGAGCTGCTATGAAAAACTATAAAAGTACTGAGGCATATCAGTATTTACATAGTGGAAAGGTGGGTCGTGTGCTGTCACACAAAGATGGGAGCTTCACGTTTCTGAAGGCAAGCGTCAGTCCCAGCCAGTCAGCTTGTGCTGACCACTCCGCGTGGGCGTTACTGAGCAGTGACGGCTCGGTGGAGACTACGGGCTGTTCCTGCATCGCTGGTTTGGGGAGGTCTTACAGTCATGCAGCCTCAGTATTGTGGAAGGTTAAGATCACACTTCTTTTATTTTATTACAGCTTACAGTGGAAGTACCCTGATTATTTACTTAAATCAAAGAAGAATATAAAATACTTGATTGTTAAAATTCACAAGTATTTATACACAAATAAAAGACATTCCATAGACCTCAGAGGGTGAATTATTTTTATGTATTACATTTGAAGAAACTTGCCCATGTAAAGTGTCACATAAAAGTAGTGGAGTAAATAATATTTCAATTTATTTTAAGCACATGCTCCCTCACATGTCAGATGAGTTTCAGGCAGGCCGCCTTTTGCTTTCCTCAACACACATGCAACTCTGTAAAGAATAAGCTGCAAAATTTAGTTCAGGTAGATTCAAAAGTTGTTCAACTTGATTCTACTGCAGAAAGAAAATAGTTCATAAATAAATAACACAAACATTGGTTTTGAATATTCAAATGTATTTTTTATTTTAGTGTTTGAGAGAACTCACAAGTTATGTAATTTAGTTCCATTTTACAACAATATCGAAGAAAATACTTGTTTTAAATTGTTAATGCTGATCCATAAGTATATTCTGTACAGTTTATTCAGCTTTTTTCTGTATGTAATTTAACATTCCATTCACATATAAAATATAAATAAACATGAAATTCTTGCAAACTTGTTATGTGTTATTAAAATCACAAGTTTAATCATCCATATCACAGTATTATTTTCTTTAAAATATGGTTCATCTGGTCATATTTACAAACATGTAATACAGTTGTCCAAAGTCACAAAGCCTTGTGTAAAATGATCGAACTACATGGACCTAACCATAAACATATTTAATATTACTGATTTACAGACAAATAATAACACAGTGAACTATGTCAAGAGATGTGAAGTACACCTTTGAAGAAACTCTGCCCAGTCTTACTCATCTTCTACGTCAGAAATGATATTGCTTCGAAGGTTACACAAAGCTGCACAAATCCTCAAGATTTTGTCAATTTTAGGGGTGAGATTAATTGGAACTGTTTGGGAAAGGATTTTGAAATTTTTTAGTCTGCAAATGACCCACTCAACATGGACCCGTACACTGGCGATGCGTCTTGTGTTGGTGGTGTCTTCCTCAGAGAGTTGCATTCCTTTCTTTGTGAATGCTGGCATGACAAGTTTTACTTTTCTTTCATAGAGAAAATAATTTATGGTGAATCCTCTGTCAGCCATGACTTCATCACCTGGACGTAGGTATTCCAGAAATCCAGAATTTGCAGTTATGAATTTATCACTGCACCTTCCTCCATATGCTGGTGAGATGAACATGATGAGTCCACATGGTGCCACTGCAACAAGGTATTTGATGGTGTTCTGGCCATAGTAGTGGCTGTAGGACTCATCTCTTGAGTCAAGATTGCGCGGTTTTTGAAGGGGTGTCTCTGAACAGTCGATCACACATGTTTTTGTATAATGTTCTTTGAAGGACTGAGGCATTGTTGCTTGAATTGTGTCCCTAGGAAGCCATGGTATGTAACATCTCATGTTTTCCTCCATGAGGTCAATCCAGTGACTGATAATCTTGCTTACAATGGTTTGGGAGACAGTAAACCTTTCAGCAAGGTCACCCTGCAATAAATTCAGACGCAGCTTCATCAGGGTCATCAGAAGCTGATCCCACGGATGTAAATGAAAACTACCACTGTAGACATTTGTGAGGTGCTCAGCAACAGACTTAAATGCATCCAAAGATAACCCTGTATAAAGCTGAGAAAGGTTGTCATTCCTCAGTAAAGTTGTGTACAATGCAACTGGCTCAATGCTTTGTGTTCCTTTGTCAGATGTACTGGGCTTTGGGTGCAGTAATAATTTTGAAGAATAGCTGTGGTCATAGACAGACAAATCCTCCCATTGGGTTTCCCCATTGCAGTGTGTAGGCATGTGGTCATCCTCATCCTCACAGTTCTCTACTGCGTTGCTGGCATCACCTGATGTACCTGTTGAAAAAAACACAACATTAAACATATTAACAAACTTAATAACTTAAACCAAGTGGTCCCACAAGTCAAGCAACAGTTTTTCGAGGTTAGTCATCATGAAAATAAATATAATGCATGGCGACCTTTAAAACATGTAAGACAGATGCATTTAAGACTGTAACTGGTCATCTTACTAGCATCTTACAGGGATAATGTCAGCAGTCAAAGTACTGTAAAGCTTATGATATCTAATATTTAGTATCCTCTACTTACCAGTGACTAGAATGGTAGTCTTGCAAATTAGCTGCATTTGGTTAATTACTCAATACCAATCTTTAAATGTATTACGAGTACTTAAAAAAAAAAAAAAACATGTGTAACGTCACATACGTCATATTAAAACTCCGCCACCAACAAGCTTGCTCACCTGAACCCGGTGGTAACCTCTTCAACATCCGACGTGGCTTCTTCACCGAAGCATCATAGCCGAGCCATTTCTCGGGGTAAGGGTGCTCATCCATTGGCTTCCCGTCCACGAAATGAAATGAACAAACATATGGGCGCTTGGGTGGTCTCTTCAGGTTCAGCGCCTTCAGCCACAGCCTTAAGTGCTCTTCATCTTTGGGAGGTGGTTGCAGGTTGTACGCTGCTCCACAACATTCCTGCATCTCCACTTTATGTTCAAAACACTGTTGTTTCAACTGCTGTCTCCTCTTTACCCAGTTGTTGTGGCATCCTCTCACAGAACATATAATGCTAGACATTGCTAGCTGGCCAGTTAATGTAAGCGACACTAAGTAAACAACAAAACAATGAAAAGAAAAACAGTGACTGTCTAAAATACAGTTACACTTGTAATTGTGTGTAAACGCTGGTACACCGGTAATTATAAAACTGTAAAAACTATGTAAACGCTCTGTAAAAACTCTCCCGAAATCACTAATCAATTGTCTCCGACTCACAACAACAGCACTTCCGCTCTGGAACGGAAGTTAGATGACAAAATTACTTCATATGTCGGCGCCCTGGTTCCAGCAAAAAATAAGGTGAATAAAACAGTTTAATGTTAATGTTTTAATCTGCTAGACTTGGGAAAAGTAAGTGATTCCATGCAAATTTGTGATTTAGCTCAAAGGCAGAATAAATACAAATCTGGGAGGTGGAGGCAATAGGGACACCAGCTTCTTCTGTTGTTGTTGGAGATGATGGAACAGCACAGTTGAGTTGTGACAGGCAAACTGTGGGTGAACGGAGGGTGGGAGGACTGTTTAACTTGGGACAGGAGAGGAAGATGTTGGGCTTGTCTCTACACTAAACCTATTGAAGAAAATGTTCAGTTAATTGACTCTGTTCAAACTTCCATCTAACTGATCCTCCTTCTGCTTAAAGCATGAGATCTCCTTCATCCCTGACCACACATCTCATACATTGTTTTGCAGGAGCTTGTTCTCCAGCTTTTCCCGTACATGTCCTTGTTGATGCTAATCTTGACTTTAAGTTCTCTTTGTAAACTTCACAGTAAGTACATCCCTGTCTCTCTCCCTGAAAGCTCTTTTTTTCTTGACAAGTAGTTCTTTCGGGTGATCCAGGGTTTGTTATTGGGGAAGCACTTCACTGCTCTGGTGGAGATAAAGTTGTCCACACAAAAATGTAGTCAGTCACACACTCAGTGATAGCATTTATGTACTCTCCATGTGGCTCACAGAGTGCATCCCAGTCTGTAGTCTCAAAGCATCTTTGAAGAGTTTCTTCAGCTTCCTGTGACCACCTCCTCACAGTTCTCTTGATCCCAGGTTGCCTCTGAACAATGAACTTATACACTAAGCAGAGAGAAACAAGATTTTGAACTGCCTTGCCAAAAGCAGGTTGTGCAAAGGACCTATATGCATCCCTGATAATTGCATAAATCAAGTCCAAAGTTTTGTTTCCTCTAGTGGAGCAGTTGACAAACTGCTGAAAAGTGGAGAAGAGAGGTGTCATTAAAATCTTCAGATATTGCAGATTCACCCAGTCACACAACTCAACATGTAAACTGGGGGAAGGGGAGAATTTTAAATGCAGACCCAAGTGTTACGTTTTCCAAATTTTCTTTATAAAAAGAACATTTTCTAACCCTTTAATAAATATGGCTCCTAATGATAGAGGTGCTATGGTTCCAATCTTCTTTGGATTAGCTTAATATTTTAGTGAACTTCTTTCGAGTGTGTTGGGGTTGTATTGAATAAAATTCCACCCTTTTTCAGAAAAGTACCCCTGTCATGGGAAGCACAAAATTAAGTATTGCAATTATAAAGTAATTTAGTTTAAAGTTTAACAAAATAGTGCTGCCTATAGATGTGCCTAAAAGGTTTCGTGCTGATGCCAACTATTTAAAAAAACAGTCCAAAAGTGCTCCAATCAGCAGTTGACCCATTAATCAGTCTATCTATAATGTTTTTAATGATGATTACTGTCACTAATTCTCTTTTCATACTGCTCCTTCAACACCAGCACCAAATTTTGAAAACTGCTGTTGTAATATTAGCTAGTCTATTCTGAAAGCACAACTAAGACATTACAAATGCTGTTGAACCATCAGAAAAGCACCTCAGTGTTTTCATAACTCACCCGGTTGTTTCTGCTTGATGGTATCGGATCAGTCATCCAAGCTCCAAACCGGGTTCCAGATGTCTTTATTGTAACAGGTCCAGTGATTTTCATTAATTTCCCACATGCTGTTAATAAAGAAAAGCAGCGATAAGATGTGCTGTGGTGGTTTCTGTCTCCAACTAGATTTCTCAAGCCAATTTCATGCTTATGCCACCAGAGAGTCTGCCCTTTATGCATACAAAGATAGAACTGGCGGCAAGTTACTTTATTTAACACAAAGCTAAATTGTGTAACTGATGTTTGTAGCTAAAAGGCAAGACATCCACATTTCTGTTTTTCTTGTTTTTTGTTTGGTACTGAGAGTTTAAACAAAAATTATTTTCTCTTGTATAGTTACTCATATTAATCAACTGTCAATCAATCAACTAGATTTCCACTCTGCCTGCTCATAACACATGAAAACTAACCCTGTCAAAATCAAGTTTGAATTACAATTCAATCCATGGCAAGCTGAGTAGCTTGATATAATGGTGCATTCTATTTACATGTAAAAATCAGACCTCTTCAGTTAGAGCTCTCTTGGAAAGCCAGAGTTTCCTGACATCCAATATGGCCACCTTATGCTTGAAAAGTTGAAAGCTGGAATTCAAAACTTATTATTTTCACTTTTGTCACTTTGTATCTCAGTAAATCAGTTTTGCATGTTTTACAGCCCAACCACCACTGGTAAACATGTTGGTACAGCTTTGTTAAAATAATTTCCAAATCCAACTTCAGACTCCTGAGGTCAATGGAATGTAGCATCAGTAGGCTACTTTTCTAGAAATGCAGAGTTGTATTTGTGCTTGTACATGCTGGTTGTGATTGTAGATGTTGCCGCAACAAGCAACCTTATTCCCTGCTCATTGAGGGAGATAATTTTAATGTTAGTTGTAGTCTTCAAGGGATTTTAAAAGGTTTTGCCTTCAGTCCATCTGAAAATTGAGAATAACATGACTAAATTACCATCTTTTGGAAGGTAGAAAGAAAAGAAATTCCTTACAGAAAATGAAAGTTAAAGTAACCTTAAAGTATCGTAGCAAGTCCAAGGACAACTGACAAGCTATCAAAAATACTTTTTATTTATGTATCCCTTGTGGTTTGTTTTCGTCTGTACATTCCTTCTGTATATCAGAACAAAATGAAGAGTGTGTTTGTTACAGTTTTTGACTTCATGCAATATTCCTTGTGCCTAGCATTATTTATGTAACAGTACAATGTCAAAACTACTTTTTAGAAGGGCTTGAGAAAATGCTTTGTGCATGCAGGTTCTAAAATATAAGTCTCCTTGAGATGTTATTAAAATTGCATGCAGTTTAACTTAGAATTGTGAAACACTGAGAAACCTTACTCACTCAGTTTCCCCATACAGCTGCGGAGCCTGTTATCCAGTCGCAGGACTCGCTGATACAGCTCATCATAGTCATAGGCTCCGAGTTCTTCCTGGATGCTTGTCAGAACAACAGACAGGTTCCTGATCTCCTCCTTGAACTGGGAAATGAGTGCAGCATCCATCTTGTATTGCTCCAGCACAGGGATCAACGGCTTCAGCTCATCCATTTTGTCCTTAAGTTCCTGCAGAGGTCAAAGCAACAGCATTAAAAAGAGGAAAAAGGGAGAGAGAGAGGTGGAGGTGAAGAGTTTATTACAGATGATTCAGTCTGGGTAAACTACACAATAGTTTACCGTGTTTGACAGAGAACAGTCCTTGTTAAATGTCCATAGCAAAATGTTCAGCTCTTTGGGACAAATAAGTTACCCACACTTAAAAAGTATTCATCTGTTTTTGTAAGCTGAGTTTTATTGTGAAGGACTCTACAAAGAAAACAAAGACAGAAAATCTATTAAACAACAACCTGAAATAAAACCAGAGAGAACAAGACATAAAAGTTGACTTAAAAAAGAAATAAAACATAAGAAATTAACACAATTAAAACAAAAAATACATCAAGAAATACAATCTTCAACCCTCCTAACCAAATCCTGTAAACTACGACACTAAATTGTCAATTAATATGCTTTAATATTTCAGTTTTAAGCTGGTGAACTGAGTGTGCGGGCCACGGCTCATTAGACCATCTGCCCCGATGGCGCTCACTAAGATGCAGAAGGAGAGCATGAGAGCACAATCACCCCCCTCCCTCTACACCTTTCGCTCTAAAATGAAGGGACGTGGCCCGGGAAAGAGGAAAGAAGGAGCAGAGCAGGAGAGGATCAAACTTCGGTAAAGTTAGAAAAATATTCACAGATTCAGCTTTTCCAGATAAATAACTTATCAGCGGAGAATCGCTTTTACTAAACCGACACCCCAGTGAGATCACAGCGAGGTAGACTGCGAGCTATAATCGTATTTTCTTCAAAATGAGTCATCGCGCTGGGAGACTTTCATCAGTCTGCAGCTTGCAGGTGCGCGAAGGCACATGCACCATCTGCAAATTACAACACCGAAAATATATAACAGAGAAATATTCAATTGCTTCATCTAGGACTGGTGTAGTGTCAATAAAATTGTTTGTTGTTGTTGTTGAAATTGGTTTTCATACTGGATTTCTTGGATTAGAAATTGATGTTTTTCTTTTTTTAACAGCCTTAAATAAGTCAATCTTTAATAAAATCCAATTTTATGGTGTATGGTTGTAAAAAAGACATTATGAATATTAGTTTGCTCTATCAGCTACATAAATTGATTTGGATGAAGGGCTATTTTCAATCCAATGATGTTTTATTATTAAAATGGTCAAAAATATACCATTGCATGTTGTAGTGCCACACAAGACACAGTACACATAACCATCTTCCCTTGATCTTACTACAGCTTATATTTTGGGAAAATAGGCTTAAATTTAATTTTAGGGTCTTTTTCATCATGTAATAACCACATTGTAGCATTAGTCTCAGGTTTACGTGGTTTATTTATTCTACCACTAAACTGGTAAATGTGTAGACTGCATATTTACAAGTTTAGCAGTAGATTAAATAGAATTTCAGTTTATGTGATTTGAGTAGGTTATTACAGGAACACAAAAATATTTATTTCGTAGGGGAAAGAAACAGGAAAAGCTGTGTGTGGGTGCATTTTGTTTTATTATTTTACACTCTTACATCAATAGGCATCCAACCAAACTCACTCTCGGTGTTTGGCAATAACTGGGTGGTGGCGGCCTGGGATTATATCAAAATTCCCGGCCTGAATTATTTTCTCAAACCGCCCCTGGTGTTAACCACATGTTACCTCAACATAAGATTATTAGAGAGAGCACATCGGTATGTCACTGCTGTGCCCAATATGGTTCTCACCATAAGTCACTGGACTGGTAAATTAAGATAAATGAAGTAAAAAAGACAAATGAAAGCTGCTGGTCTTGATGGTGATCCATGCAATTTGCTAATCAATCAGTGGACTGCCGTGCACTAAAATCTGTCCAGAAAACTTACACAGAGGAGTAAATTTGAAAGGATTTTAAAGCTCCCATATTATGCACTTTTCACACACTCTGACTCATTCCTTTACATCTCAATGACATGTAAAAGCCATGCAGTGTTCAAATTGGCACTTTTTCAAAGTTCAGCTGTTGTTCCCAAAATCGTCTCATCTCACCTCATTTTGAAATACTCTGTTTCATGTGGGCACGGCTCTTGGGCAGCACTAGCAGCTCTAAGCCCCGCCCATCTCTGTTCCCTGCGCGTTCATGAGACATCTGAGATTTTAGCGGTGCTGGTAAACAAACAGCTGATTAAACTGCAATTAATGATAAACAAGTGTTGCAGTGCCAAGAAATTGACTTAAAATGTGATTTAAAAAAAACTAACTTTGTACTGAGGAACTTTGAGCCTGAAGACTCCAGCGGCACGTTATTGAAAGGTTAGTCTGACATTTACTCATGTATCTGTGTTGTTTTGCTGTGCCTGGCAGAGATGTGGTTCATCAAGCTTACCAGTTTGACCCAGAAAGAGATGGAATGGTGTAGCTCTTCTGTAGGAACAGCTCGAATAAGCAGCAGCTCGGCTTCTGTTCTTATTAGCAGCAGATCGGCTCCGGTAAAGGTGTTAGCGCTTCACTTGCAGCAGCAAAGCTCCGGTCGTTTTTTGCAATTGGTAGCAGGGACACTACTATTATAAATAAATTCAAATGCCGCTCTTCTGTCCTCTTCAACTGGGACTTGATGATCTGTTTTGTGTTTTTCTGAGCAGCAAACTCAGCAGCAGCATTTTGAGTGGTGAGTTTCCCAATCTGAACCAGTGGTTTCAAATCGGTAACAAAATTGCGGGTGTCCGAGGAAGTTACTGCTGTACCTGGTGAATGGAGTAAATTCTTGGAGGGTGTGGGAACCCCATCAGAGCACAAGCCCCTCCTGGCTTCCTACATCAGAAGCCAGGACAATTTTGAACAGCAAACATATTAGACTGGATTCAGAAACGCCTATCTTACTCAAAACAGAATGGATGTTTTTTTTTCCAACTTTTTATGAGTGTATATGTACTACAGACACACAATAACACCCCAAATCCCAGAAAAAGTTGATTTTTCATAATATGGGACCTTTAAAGCCCAGATGCCTGATGCCAAATATGAACTCCATCTGTAAATACAATAACACAGCTAAACAGTTTTAGATTTGTTTTATGCACAGTCAGAATAATTGTATGCAAACCACTGTGCAGGCCATGATATATAATGATAAATTATGTGGGCACGTTTTTCACTTTATAACAAACCTCAAAAAGTTCAGTAACTTTCTGTGAGTTCTGTTTGCAGAATACATATGCTGCCATTATCCTGGAGTTGATGTGTCAAGCTCATGTCTTACATTTATCTTTTTTTTCTCCCCATGTCCTTTCTGGCAATAAAGCAGTCAGAATTGATGTCCAGATGCATAAATATGCCTGACAGATTTATTTTCACAAGCTGGGCATTCAGCAATCACTGCAATGTTCAGCTTGTTACTTTTACTCATTTTGATTTTATTTAGATGTTATTTTTGTTTATTACAACTGTTTGAATCAGCGGACATGGCAAAGGAGCAAGGAAATGAGGGAAAAAGAAGAAAGGAGAGAGAAAAAAAGATAATAATATTATTCCAGTAATATTATTCCAGAATTTTATCTCCTGTGTAAACAGCTTTGGATAGTATATACTTTGAATATATTTCTATGTTATTAGAATATTACATTCTATTACAATCTGTTAACACAGGACATAATATTATATATTCATTATATTAGTATAATGAATGAATTTATCAGTCACTATACTATTATAATGACAGATATATTCATTTCACCATCCCAGATTTTAGCCTTTATGATTTATTCATTTCTTTATTTCCAGACTACTTCCCATGTGCTCAGAATATTTAGGATATTTTTGTCTTAAGTATGTAAAATTACACTAAAGCCAAGATCCAATCAGGATTTAATTATGTTTAAAAAACAATTCAGAATACCTGAAAATTCTTGGCCATAACAGATTTTCTGTCATCTTCAATCTGCCTGAACTTGGTCCTCAGACCTTTCATCTGGTTCTCCATCTTCATGACGTACTGAAAATCTCTCTGAGTGCGCAGGTTCAGCACCTCAATGGACTGAGACATGTTCTGCACCTTAAATAAAAGACAGGAATGGCTGAATTATTGTCTGAATCAGGTATGTATAATATATAGAACATTTATAGTCACCACAATGTTAATATGTGCAATATCATTATCAGAAAGGACCCAGAACCAGGTATGTCGTGGTAAAAACAACTGCGCTGTAAGGCAAAGTTTTACTGCTCCAGCTACGCTACAACCATAATCTATGAAAGATGAGATCCCGGATACAAGCAGCTAAAACATAAATCCTGCATACGATGGTCGAGAGGTTAGGATGGGCATCTGATTGGAATCCCTCCTCATGTCCTTCCTTTGAAACTAAGATCTTAATAATGAGTACTGAGCCATATGAATGGCTACCAGTTAGGTACCTAGAGTTTTAATGTTAGAGTTATCTTATCTAATCTTCATGTAAAATAAACAGCTTTTTTAGGATTTTTAAATATATATTGTCCTTTTTAAATATATATAATTGCAAATGTGATTAAAGAAGAAAAGCTACAGGATGAAATTAAGTTTTGATCCTCGGGGGCATCCTGGTGTCCATGGGCATCATGTTGGTGACCCCTACTTTAGGGGATTTCTGGGTATGTCCCACTGTGATAAGGCCCCAGTATAATCCCATAATTCTGTGGAAGGCTCATCTTCTGTGACCTTGGAGCACCTTGGGATCTCCTGGTAAGATCTGGATATGGTCACTGGGTAGAGGGAGGTCTGGGTTTTTCTCCTGGACCTGTTACCTCTGTGACCTGACATTGGATAAGTGGATGAAGATCAAGGGATGGGCGTTTCCCTGATATCAGACAGGCCCTCATCGGAAACAAGCTATTGAGACAAATTTGGCTTTTATCACTAAGTATCTAACAGTTAACCCTTGTATGGGATTTTATCATTTTCCCCAAGCTAGACAAACAACATATTTTTATGAAGAGTTTGCCTCAGTTATGATACAACTTCTTGCATAAACACACACCTAAAATTAACATATTAAAAGGGTTTATCTAATTCCAAATTGCACTAATTAATCAATTAAAAACAAAGCTTGAAAGCTCTGGCTTGTAGAAACTGTAATCTTTACATAAGTAGTAGTGGTCCCAGTCGCACTGATAAGGTATCTGCTTACCTTTTCTAGTAGCTGGCGGAGCTGTTTGCTCTTTGCATCTCTGGAGCAGAGGCTCTGTTCTGGTGCAACCACTGTGCAGATGCAGCGCCCATCAGCATCCTGGGCCGAACTGTACACCTGCCAGCCTTCCTTAGGGCCGATAGTCTGTAAGTACACCCACATAAAAGAAAAAAAACTAAGAGGTTTGATGCATGATATTTTACAGTGTTGTTCTTGGTTGTGTATATTTATGTCTTTGTAACTGTAATCTTGGCAGCAAAGAAATACTTATATGAAGGTGTCCACTTTGGATTTACATTAGATCAGTGCCAGACAGTGCTGCTTTTAACTACCCAACAGACATCACAAATATTATTCATTGTGACTGATTCAAAATATCACAACTTAGACTCAAAAGAAAATCATTTGTCAAATAAAGGCAAAGCTTTGAGTTTAAAGTAGGATCTAATGTTGTAATGTCTAAGGCCCCCATAGAAACAGAATGACAACCCTGTTTTGAACTGCAAGACTCAGAAGACCTTTTATGTTACAGGATTGAGAAAAATGTGGATAAACTCTTAATGTGAGGACCATCATAACATTGCTGCACTCCTACCACTTAACAAATTTTTTTTTTCTGGTATTTTATATGTCCCCAAGATCATCTCCTGCACTCTTCCCACTCTCTATCTGCCCATTGCAAGTTCCCATGAAGAGCCTTCTATGTAGGCATCCATGTCGATACAAAAACAGATCTCAGATCCTGTCAGGATACACACTAGATCATGCCCCGTGAGCACAATCTGCTCATGTGACATGTGATGGGATTGTATTTCCAGATGTGCTTCCACCACTATGATTAACCACTACAACCGCTCTACAGAAATGCATTTTGTTGCAAAACCCTTGGGGACCTACCTCACACTATCATATCTAATCAGGAGCCCATTGCATTCCTAATACATGCCCAAGGTCCTCGGAAAGACCTTGCAAATTTGAAAACTAATACTTATATTCTTAACATGGATATTCCCTATGCTTTTTGTTGTAGCAACACAGACTTAATTCATTAACAGACAACTTTACAGCAAACAGGATCTGAACTCCTCAATAAAGGACCTGGACTCCTCCAGAGTTAGAATAAAGAGCAGGCAGCATCAGCAGAGACTTTCTCACCCAGGATCTCACTTCTTCTCTCCTCATATCTCGTGTGTGTTCTTTGCCTAACACTGTCTGTTTTTCTTTTTATGTGTCTTTCTGCAAGTACAGAATCAGGTTTATTTGGACAAGTATGTTACACAAACAAGGAATTTGGTTCCTGTTTACTTTTTCACTCTCTGTGAATGTCTGGAAATATTCAAAATTATTCTCTGTTTACTTTCAGTTGCTTCATGGGTAGTCTAAGTTAACCTTGTGCTACAAGATGGATTCTCGTGAGATTTGGACCCACAAATCCATCTTGTACTGCTCCTGTTAAAACCGTCTATTTTGGTCCAAAAATTATCGGACCAAACATTGTGCTTTGGGGCCGGTGTTCAGGTATGATTGGCAGCAAGTGCCAGGCGGGCAAAGCCAAACAAACATGGCTGCGCCGGTGGATGTACACATAAAAGCAGCTATTGAATTTGTTTAAGGAGAACTAGAGACGATTTCTTCATTGGAAAATGAGCAAAGGTAAGAACTTTGTGCATTTCTTGGTAGTAAAGATGTGTTTTGCTTTTCTTAGTGGTAATGATGTGTGTTTTTCTCCCGAATGGATTTGCAAGAGCTTGATTTACTGTGATTGGCAAAAGACAAATCATCAAAGGCAGACACTTGCTGGCGCGTCCTCCAATCAGAATAAAATATTGTATCAGATGTCCCTCCCTTTTATAGACAGTTTCAAATGGAGCGGTTCCAGATGTATGTGTTTCCCCAACTCGACAAGAGGTTAACTCTAAGTCACATATTTGAAGAAAAACAAAATGATTGCACTGATAAATATAACAGTTTAAATCAACAAAGAAAATAGAACAGTGGTAACAAAAAAACACAAAAGTACAAAAAAAAACAAGACAGTAATACACCAGCTGTTCTTAACCACAGAATGATAAATATCACTAAATAAAATAGTATGTCAATGAGATAATTGTTTATCCCTGTAGACACAATGCAGTAACAACAGTTCCTTTCAATAAACATGTATCTAAGACACCTATGCCATAATATTTAACTTTATGAACCAGCATTTCTGATGAGACAACAGCTGTTTTTGCCCGGATTTTCTTTCTCTGGATGGAAGAAATTCAGGGTTTGAAGGCTACACTAGTTTCATAGAACTTTACGCCATCGTCTCATCATTAATCATCCTTACAAAACAGCATCCAGCAGCTCAAAGTGCTCCCCAGTCACTCTCTGCACAACCATCAGACCTACACACAGAACTGCATGAGTGGTCAAACACACTTTGCATTGCACACACAAAAACAAAACCGGTTGTCAAAACAGATTTACATTTCCTCTCTGCAGTTTGTCATCTTGCTGTTGTTGTTTACCAAAGTCTGACTTGTGACATTTAAGACTGATAAAGAGCTATAATCAATATTTCTACTGTGAGTTTTCCAATTATTAATGTTTCTATAGTCAAAAGGGGGAAAACAACCAAAACGTGAAAAGTATTTGAGGACTACAGGACCCTGTAGACACAATCCGTCTTTACAATGAGACCAGAAAGCAGGCACAGTGTCCTGAATTGTCATGCATGATGTAAAGTTGAGAGAGAAAAATGTCAAATGCAGAGCTTGTTGATCAAAGCACAGTGATTTAGCCTTTCGACAGAAAAAGTCAAAACTTTGTCACCTTGTAACAATAACCTAAAAATTGCATCTTTCCTTATGAGTTTGCTTTAAGATGAAATTAAGTTCTGATTTACTGATGATGACATTTCCAGAATAAAGGAATGAGAATGTCTCAGCTATGATGAAGAGCTTACCAGCCTTTAAACTGATTCAGTGTAAAAAAATATTGTCAAGAACACAAACTGTTACTTGCTTTTCTGGATAACATCCTGACATTTTACCTTTGGATAGAGGTATCCATAATCCAAGTTTGGTTCCAATAGGGAGAGGGAAGGGTACAGCTTTAGTTCTACAAACGGATTAAAATGTTGGCAACAACTGGCAATCTGTATCTGATTAATTCATGGATCAACTGCTAGAGTACTCGAATACTAATATATTAAACAGCTGCAGCCCTACCTTCTTTAAAATCTAACTTTAATAGCAGCTCTAAAATTATTCTCTCTGTTTTAACTGCAGCTGAAAAGCTTGTAAAAAATTGTTCAGACTCAAATAGACCCTTTTTTACCGAACCAGGATTCTCTGGCTGCTCTAAACCTACATCCACCCTGCTGTCTAGTTTAGGTCTGCTGATATAATGTCTTTATGTATTATCATGATGGACAATTTGATTTGCTGTGCTGCGGCAGGATAATTTTGGAAGTGTGGGGAAATTCTTCGATCACCACAGGTGGGATTATACGGATTGAGCAAATTAAAATCATGCCAGTGGCTTTTCAAGTCGATCTGTTATGGGAACAGCTCAGATGAATAATGACAGATATTCAACTCTCTAACAGCAGTAGAAAAAAAGGCTTGGTGTCACATCTCTACATCCACTGTATGGAGTCTCAAAAGAAGAATGGTAACAGCTTGGAAATTACTCTCACTGTCACCTTGACTCTGTACCTTCGAATCTGAAAACTCAATCAAGCTGTTTAACACTGACTGCGTTTACATGCAGCCAATGTTCGGGTTATGATCGGGTTAAGGTCAGTATTCAGGTTTCTGAAATGTTCAGAATAACCTGTTTACATGCACAAGTAGAGAGAATTACCCCTGTATACATGAAACCGGTTTAAATGCGGCTGTTGGGCAGAGGTGTCAAAAGTAGGAGTCGAAAGTAAAAATCCAGTCCAGCAGCGGTTCCAACCATCACTAAACCAGCTGAATTCAATTAGCACAGCTTCTTTACCAGGTAGATGAGCTAGTTGGTGAAAACACCAGTTCTAGATATACAGGCAGATCCAAAAAAATGGCAGGATTTCTGTTTTCTACTACTTTCTACTTTTTGACACCTATGCATATAGCTGCTATGTTCTTCTTCTTCTTCTTCTCTCGTTTACTGGCAGGTCGCAAGCAACAAATGGTGCATACCGCCACCTACCATACTTGAGTGTGCATCACCATGTCATATGCTTACATCATATTCGATGTAACAGCCCCGTGTCCTTAAGGAACACAAAGAGTGCCCTCCTCCCCTCCAGTACCCCTTCCCCCTCCCCTTCCGTTCCTAATATACCTTTCAGACTCCACTCCCTACCCTTTTCCCTGATTTCTTTTTGAAGTCGTTCCCTTTGGATCTTATACTTCCCACACTGCAGTAACACATGTTCCACATTTTCTTTCACCCTGCACCTATCACACAGGTCATCTCCTTTCTTTCCCAACATATACATTTTATCATTCATACCAGTGTGCCCTACCCTGAGTCGTGCAATGAGTATTTCCTCCCTCCTGTTCCTTCCTTTAAAAGTCTGAGTCACGACTGACTTCTGTATATTATAAAAATCCCTACCTTTGTGATCCTGATCCCACTTCCTTTGCTATATTTCCATTCCTTTTTTCCTGATTATTGCCTTCCCTTCTCCTTTACCTAGTCGTACAGGTATTGCAATGTCTGTCTTCAATGATACTTTGGCTAATTTGTCAGCCACCTCATTCCCTTTCACCTCCTCATGTGCTGGAACCCAGCAAAACTGAACATCCACACCACCCCGGTATAGCCTAAAGAGGTCAAACAGCAAATCTTCTCTGTCAGATTTAGCATACTGTACACTCTCTAAAACTGCTGTTGAATCTGTGCACACCACTACTCGATCCGGTCTGACCTCCTCCACCCACTGCAGGCATACAATGACAGCAACCACCTCTGCTGTGTAGACTGAAAGTTGGTTAGAGAGTCTCTTGGAAATGCGTACATCAAACTCTGGAATGAAAACACCAATACCCACGCAGTCGTGCTCATTCTTAGAACCATCTGTAAATACTTCTAAATAACTATAAAAGTTCTGTCTTAAATATACTGTTGTTTTAACTCCAATTTCTGCCAATTGCCATTCACTTTTCATCCTTAAAATGCTCATGTCAACTTTTGCTGCAGGTAGCAGCCAAGGAGGAACATTACTAACAGGATTTGCTGTTGTAAAGCCCAAATTCTCCATATTGTACTGATTTGCTTTACCACTTATCTCCCATCCAAAACCTCTCTTCTTAAATGCTGAGTATTCCCAACAGGATTTAATTATGCTTGTTGCGGGATTTTCATCCCCTTGCCCTCTCAGTTTAACAAAATAAATAAGCGACAGCTTGTCCCTCCTTATCTCCAATGGAAGCTCTCCCACCTCTATCAGGACTGCATTAGTAGGTGTTGTTTTCATAAGTCCCGTACATATTCTTAAAGCCCTGAATTGCAACCTGTCTAGTCGTTGTAAAGTGGTTTTGGCTGCCGCTCCATACACTACACAACCGTAATCCATGACCGACCTCATCAATGCTCTATATATGTCCATCAAAGCTTGATTGTCTGCCCCCCAGTTACATCCTGCCACTGCTCGCAAGAGATTTGATACTTTTTTACATTTAGTGTCTAAATTATGGACATGGGTTCTCCAAGTGCATTTATTGTCCAGCCACAGGCCAAGGTACTTGAACTCGGATATTTTCTGCAAAGGTTGCCCATATAAAGTCAAGTTTATGTTCTGAACCTTCTGTCTGTTTGTCAGTACCATGTAACAGGATTTATTAATTGAAAGTTTAAATCCCCACTCATACGACCACTCCTCCACTTTCTTAAACCAACACTAAGTAACTTTTCAACCTTCATGAAATAGTTTCATAACTTCTGTGATTATATGGCGACTTACAACAAGTTGAATGACACCTCTGTCATGGCTTGAGGGGGTCTGTATCGCTTTCACTGGCACTAAACAACTTTGAGGAGGATGGTGGGAACCCTGCCACACAAAAAACTACGAATGGATAGGCTGCTTTTCGGCATACGTCACTTCCCCTTTCCCCATTCGTCATAAACACGGAACTCGATGCGACCGCAGCTAACATGGCAGAAGAAAAAACGAAAAGTTTTGTCTGAGGAGACAAAAAAAAGAAAAAGGGAGAGTAACCGGATAAAAGGACAGTCAAGAATCAACATTTTATTTATCTGTTTCAAGGCTCAAAACTCGTCAGTAGCCTGCGAAAGTCGCTAAAGAGTCGGGGGGGGGGGTGTTGCGGTACCAAACAGAAATTAGACGTTTCTTATTATCAACATCATCATAAAACACTGTTTAGCTACAATTAGATACATTACCTCGTCGCTATCCATCATTCACTCAGCCACTGGAAACCGAAATGTAATGTAGTTCAATCCAACTGCTGGCGGATGGGGTATCTGGATTTTACGACGCTACGCGCTGGTGCTCATGGGAAATGCAGGCTTCGTTCACGTAAAATAATACCGCTTTTGTCCAGTGGCGCCGCCAAAATAAACCTAAACTGAAAGTTCCTAAGTATTGCTTTAATAGCACTAGTCACATTTCTAATAACATAAGATACGTTTCTGCTTCTCATCCATATTGCCCCATCATCCGCATAAAGGGCCGAATTAATACTCCCAGTCAAGTGTGAGAAAATATCATTAATCATAACACTAAATAAAAGAGGACTAATGGCACTTCCCTGGGGAATACCATTTTCTATCCCTAAATCCTGAGATACTGCTGATCCCACCTTTACTCTGATTTTCCTATCCGTTAAAAAATTCATTATCCAATTATAAACTCTTCCACCAACACCCATTTGATCCAGTTTTATAAGAAGCCCCTCCCTCCACATTGAGTCATAGGCCTTCTCAATATCAAAAAACACAATTACCATAATTTCTTTCATTTTAAAGGTCTTTTCAATGTCATTACTCACTCTCACTAAGGCATCTAGTGTTGAGCGGCCCTTCCTAAAACCATACTGATTATGATTTAGCAGCCCTTTCTTTTCCAAGAAATACCCCAGTCTATTTACGATAATTCTCTCCATCCATTTACAGAAGTGTGACGTTAACGCAATAGGTCTGTAATTATTTGGGTTTCCCGGATCTTTCCCCAGTTCGTTGAATGGTAGTATTATTGCCTCCTTCCAGCTCCTAGGTATCAGTCCTTCCCTCCATATTTTATTAAAAAGATTCAATATTATCTGTAATGACACTTCAGGAAGCTGTCGGAACATTGCATAACAAAGCTGATCCTGTCCTGGAGCCGTACTACCTGTGCCCCGTAATGCGGTTTTCAGTTCCTGCATCGTAAATTCCATATCCAAGGTTGAGCTGCAGTCTCCTTTTACCTCCCAGACATTCTTACGAATCCTAAGGGCCTGCTCTCTCCTTCACCAATATAGTTCATCTAGGTGATCTCCCCTATGAATGGCCACAAAGGCCTCTCCAAGTATCTCAGCTTTTCTTGTATCTGTAGTGACCAATTCGTCCCCAACAATCAAGGTCGGGGTTCTACCTGATTTTCTTCTACCGTTCATATGTCTAAGCATTGACCAAACCTGTACCAGTTTGGTTTCTCTGCCAATGGTGGAGCAGAAATCTCTCCATGATCTCTTCTTTGCTTCTTTAATCGTCTTCCTAGCAAGAGCCCTCTTTCTCTTAAATACTATCATATTCGCCTGAACCATGTTTTTCATTAACTTCCTGAATGCCCTATTTCTCTCTTTAATGGCTACACTGCATTCCTCGTTCCACCAAGGAACTACCTTCCTCCTGCTCCCTGTTGTTTTCCTTAGCTTTCCTCTTCAGATTCTCCATCTTCTTCAGAGTTGTCACTGTCTTCATTCTCAGAAGTAGTCATGTCCATCTGTCTCCTGACATCCTCAATATCAAAATCTGGTGGATTGCGGACAGCAGTTTCAAACTCTGAACCCGATGACTCTGTGTCACTTTCCTCAGATCTGATGGGTTGACGTTTCAGAGTACGTTGACTTCTCGTTACCGGTCTCCGAATAGAAGTTGTATCATCTGATGGATTATACATCCGGACCAGGTAACCAATAGGCAACAAGTGATCTCGATGGAGAGTTTTCAGCACACCTGCACCATGCTCTGGTTTGACCTTGTAAACAGGCAGGTTGGGCATCTTCTCTACCACAACATACGGTGTTGATTTCCATCGATCTTGGAGTTTATGTTTGCCTTTTAGACCCACATTCTGAATGAGGACCCTATCTCCCTTTTCCAAGGGCAGATCTCTGACACGGTGGTCATATCGGGCTTTGTTTTTCAGATGACTCTTTGTAGCAGCGTCAGAAGCCAGCTGGTAAGCTTTTTGCAGGTCATTCCTCATCCTGGTGACATACTGTTGGTAGGAGGCTTCACTCTCACCATTTGGCGAGATTCCAAAACAGATGTCAATTGGTAATCTTGCCTCCCTTCCAAACATGAGGTGATAAGGGGAGTATCCTGTAGAATCATTTTTTGTGCAATTGTATGCATGTACCAGGTAGGTGATATGTTGACTCCAACACTGTTTCTTGACAGTATCCAGGGTACCAAGCATTGCTAAAAGTGTTCGATTGAACCTTTCCGGTTGTGCATCCCCTTGAGGGTGGTAGGGGGATGTTCTTGACTTCCGAACTCCAAGCATGGTCAAGAGTTCTTTGATCAAACGACTTTCAAAATCTCGGCCTTGATCCGAGTGTATCCTCGCAGGTAAGCCATAGTGCACAAAGTACTTCTCCCATAATACTCTTGCAACAGTGATAGCTTTCTGGTCTTTTGTAGCAAAGGCTTGTGCGTAACGTGTATAATGGTCTGTCACTACCAACACATTAGCAACACCTTTAGAGTCTGGCTCTATTTGCAAAAAATCAATGCATACTAAGTCCAAGGGGCCATTGCTTGTTATTTGATGCAGGGGTGAAGCATGCTGAGGGAGTGTCTTTCTGGAGATACATCTACCACAGGTTCGAATGTACTGCTCGACCTCAGTTGTCATTCGCGGCCAGTAAAATCTGTCCTTGATGAGCTCAGTGGTGCGGTCCACTCCCATGTGTCCACACTCATCGTGTAAAGACCTTAACACCATTGGGCGGTATCTTGCTGGTAAAACAAGCTGTTGAATCTGCTTTCCAGACAGATTTTCTTTTACTCTATAGAGTAATCCATCTTTTAATTCCAGCTTGCGGCTTTCACGCAGGAGCAGCACAGCCTCAGGGGAGTCATTCTTTGAGCGTGTCAACACTTTACTTTTTGCCAGTGCTTTCTTTATTGGCCCAATTACTGGATCCATATCTTGTGATGCTTGAATGTCTTTTGGGCTCAACTGCTCAAGGGTGTTCAGGCTAAGATTCACTGGAAACACATAAGCATCAGGTACTGCAGTAGCAGGAGCTCCCAACTGGTCCACAAATCTGTCTGGCACACCCGTTTGTCCAATGAGGCAAACTCGTTTGCAGAGGGCTTTGATGCCAGCAGGTGGGACACTAATCCACTCTTTTGTCTCATCCGATGTATGCTGTCGAGACAACAAGTCAGCATCAATATTGTGTCTCCCGGGTCGATACTGGATGGTGAAATCATAGGTGGCGAGGGCGGCCAGCCACCGATGTCCAACTGCACTGAGTTTGGCGGAGGTCAGCACATAGGTTAATGGGTTATTGTCGGTCCTTACTATGAACTTGGCTCCATATAAGTAATCGTGAAATTTGTCCACAATTGCCCACTTTAAAGCCAGAAATTCCAATTGATGGACTGGGTAGTTGTGTTCTGAATCTTTAAGCTTTCGACTAGCAAAAGCTACTGGTTTGAGGCCCTCAGGATATTCTTGGTTCAAGACAGCACATAGACCATTCAAACTGGCGTCCACATGCAAGATGTACGGTTTGGTGGGGTCAGCAAATGCCAACACCGGAGCATTGATCAAACAGTTGCGGATACGCTCAAAAGCGTCCTGACAGGCCTTGGTCCACCTGTCACCGAAAGGCTCTGTCGACTTGAAATAGACTTTGCTTGGGTCACCACTTTGTTTAGTTTTGGGGTCTTGCCAGGTGGGGGCATAACCTTTGGTGAGCTCAGTAAGGGGACGGACAATGGCAGAATAGTTTGCAATGAATCTTCGATAATAACTGCAAAACCCGAGGAAGGACTTCAGGGGTTTCAGGTAAGTGGGCTCTTTCCAATGTTTTATCACTTCCACTTTATCTGGATCCGTAGCTATTCCATTAGCAGAAATGATATGGCCCACATACTTAACTTCAGGCTGGCAGAACTGGCATTTGTCAATAGAGACCTTCAATCCGACCTCCTCTAGTCTGTCCAACACCTTGAGAAGGCGTTGCTCATGTTCTTCCAGCGTCTTGCCAAAAACAATGATATCATCCAAGTACACAAGGGCTTCCAGAAGATGCATATCTCCAATTGCTCTTTCCATCAGACGCTGAAACGTTGCTGGTGCTCCTGTGATTCCTTGGGGCATGCGCTTAAATTGATAGAAACCCAGAGGGCAAATGAACGCTGTCTTTTCTTTGTCCTCTGGTGCCATCTCTATCTGGTAGTAACCACTGCGCAAATCTAGAACAGAGAACCACTGGCTGCCTGATAAAGAATCCAAGGCATCATCAATGCGTGGCATTGTGTACTGGTCTGGCGTGGTGCGGTTATTCAGTGTTCTGTAATCAATGCAGATTCTTATCATTCCATTCTTTTTGCGGACCACAACAATCGGTGAGGCATATGGGCTACGGGACTCGGTGATAATGCCAGCGGCCAGTAATTGTTGTATGTGCCGCCGCACATCATCTATGTCGGCAGGGGCTATTCTCCTCGATCTTTCCCTGAAAGGTCTAGGGTCATGCAGGCGTATGTGATGTTCAACACCCTTAGCACGACCAACATCCCACTCATGCAGTGAGAAAACATGTCGCCTCTCAGCCAACTTCTGCTGAAGCCGACTCTTCCACTCTTCAGGAATAGGAGAGTCCCCAAAATTGAAGAGACTTGGGTCTATGGCTTCAGCTGGGAGGTCTGAAAGCTGAACAGGGGTAGCTGTGTCCACAGTATACATCTCAGCAATGACTGTCCCAACGGGGAGGGAAACTGTCTTTTTAGACTCATTTTGCATGAGGACAGTAAAACTGTTGTTGTCTATGTTAGCATCTGATAGCACTCCCGGCTGTACCAGCAGGCCGGCGGGGAGCAACTGGTCAGTGGGGGCATCAATCAGTACAAGGTCTTTGGTCGGGGCACTCTGTCTCTCCACTTTACATGTGGCATAGTACTTTGCACCTGGAGCAATGGAAAGTGAACCTGGTCCTTTCCACTTTATCTGTCCTAAGACTTCATCTTTGGTTAACTGCTCTTGTGCTTTGACAGGGGCATACACAGATTGAATCCTCATTGAGTGCACAATGTTCTCCTCACCTGTGGTTTTAACCAGCTCCCATAGGCGGCGGAACAGAGATGTATTGGTACCAACCAGTACAGGAGTTTGCTGTTGATTTCTTGGCTCGGGGCAAACTAATGCGAGCACTTCTACTCGTCCTGACACACCAGTGATCTCTTCAGTGAACTCCATTTCAACAACAACATATCCTTTGTAGGGGAATTCAGCATCAGCCAGGCCCCAGAGTCCAAGACCAGAGAGGGGTTTTATCAGAACATCAGGTAAGTGTTTTTTATACCAGCTTTCAAAAATAATAGTTACGTTAGACCCACTGTCTATGAGAGCATCACAAACCACATCATTAACTTTAATGGTGTGAATAAATGATGGACCTACAAGACCTTCAGGCAAGTCAGGGGCAGGTTCTGGGACTTCAACCTTATTGATCCTTGCTACACACTGCTCGTCAGCTGTAGACTTGGGGGTTTCTTTGTTTGGTGGCGAGGAAACTTTCACCAAGCGTATGAGCTTTCTGATAACTTTCTGAAGATTCTCGGGGGCGGTACATCTGGTGGCTATGTGGCCATTTTCCCCGCACCGATAACAGAAGAACTCATCATTGTCTTGTCGGGGAGAGAAAACTTTGGAATGAGCAGGCTTGTGACCTGAAGCTGTTTTATATCGGTGGGGTTGAGGTGTTTGCCCTTGTGGGGGATCAGATGTGTATTTCACCGCCATTACACTCATTTTACTCTCTAGGGCTTTCACTTGTTTCTTAAGTGATTGCAGTTCACTCTGCGACTCAGCTTTTAGCTTGTGTTTCTCTTTAGAACCTTTAAATGACTCAGATGACTGCTGAGGGGGTACGCAGTTTTTCTGCTCTAACTGCGCTCTTAATTCTTGAATCTGAGCTTGTAACTCACTCCTAGACACCGAGTCAGGTTCTTTCTCTTTTTCAACATGAACAGTACGTACGCGCTGAGGACGCATGTGAGACACATGGCTTTGTCTGGCTAACTGACGTCCTTCTTCCTCCATTACTTCTCTTAATAGCTCCAAGAATGTAGGGGGACTACTACTCCGCTCCCTAATTTTCAACTGAAGTAACATGAGTTCAGAGGTGGACCCTCTAAGAAGCTGCTCTAAACGTGCACTGTTGGCAGAACCAACAGGTAAACCACCTGCTTGTACTACTCTGACAAGGGATCTCTCTACTCTTCGTAAAAACTCAGACAGACGTTCACCAGTCTGTTGGTGAAGGGCTCTAAAAGACAAATATAGTTCTTCTGGGGACTCTACTGTACCAAAAATGGTCTCGATAGCCTTTAGGTACTCAACTGGGCTAACCTCAGGTTGAGTCAAACGCACGGCTTGAATGATTTCCAAGGCGGGCCCTTTGAGGCTCTCCAGTATCCGTCGTCGTTTCTCTTTATTGGAGCACTCACCTTCCTCAACTAAGAGTGTTGCTTGCTCCACCCAGTTATCTAACGTTTCTTCTCCAGCTGGGGTGGGGATGACCCCAGAGAATGTCCGCAGACGCCTGTATGAGTGACTGTCAGGTTGTTGACTTGCTCTGCTCATAACATCTCCAACTGCACGGATGATGTCTTCAGCGTTACTATTACCCCTTTTGGTGGGGGAGCATAAACCTTGGATGTCCTCTAAAGTTCTCCCTTCACTCTGCAAAAAGGTACGTAGCTTCTCTTCAAAGTCATCAAGCTGAGGCTCTATGTAATAGGCAGATTTAACTCTAACTGTAACTTTTCCCAAAGCTTTGATAGTCCCTGCTGCTTCTTCAATGTCTTCTGTTGACACACCTTCAGGCACTCCATCTAACAGAAGGGCATGCTTTAAATCTATTGATTCTCCTTTGCACCAGTTAATCAGCTCATGCTGTGATGGACTTCTGGATTGGCCTGCCATTTCTGCCATTAACTGAACTTACTCTTACTTTCTGTTATCACGTTACTTTTACTCTGATGCTCTAAAGTTGTGGGGTCAGGTTACTTTTACACTGTATTTTACTTATTTATTTTTTCTTTATAAATCCCAGTTTACAAAAAAAATCAGAGTTTACATTAAAAACAAAAATGATCCCAGCGGTGCCTCCAATTTATGTAACCCAGGTCCCATGTAGTTAAAATAAAACTGGGGGTTGTTAATACAATGAGACTGGGCCTGGGCTCGTTGTAAGGAATACAACTGTAGTTCTTAGTAACTGAAATGCTATGGCCTATTTCTATAATGACCACCACAACTGTATTTTAGATAAATAAAATATTTTACAAATTTATTGACAATATGAAATAATAACAAATGCCATAGATTGTGAAGTGAAGAAAACAAAATTAGTTAACATAGAAATCAATAGAGCCAAAATTAATTTCACAAATAAACAAACACTTCTCTTTTCAAAAAATAATAACAATTTTAACTAATCTTAAATGAAAACCCAACCCGTTGCAGGCCTGTTCGGTGCTTGTGTGCGGTGGGCCTTAAAACTGGAATGGCCGTTTCACTCAAACCTGAGCATAAAATAAAAGCACGTGCATAGATGGACAGGAATGTACTCACGAGTCCAGAGTTATGTCATTAAGGCAGAAGGGGATGGGGCAATGTGGTGTCACTTGGTGAATATGGCAATGGCAAGGTGCTCACACATCAGGACACAGTGCAGCAGCAGCAGGGCGCAGCAAAACAGCAGGGCCATTGGTTGGAAACCAGTCTCTCTCTCTCCAACATCCTCTTGCAGATCACACCGAAGTTTATTTCAGGACCACAAGTAGTCGACCTTCAAGAAAAAACTTCCATTCTTCCCACACCATGATGCCTTCTAAATTAGCTCTCAGTTCGATAGCGTCTCTCTCTTTCCCGCATGCTTTTTTTACTTTCCACACTAACCTGCGCCAGTAGTCCCGCCCCTTACATTGGGATGTTATTCCAATTGGCGCGTAAGTATAGGCACAACCAATAGAAAACCAGAACTGAATGATTGACATAGAACAGGTAACAAGTTAGGTTACACATCAACATCGATTATATTCTCTCCTTCTGACAGGAGCTGAAAACCTTTTCATGAATTTATCCTTTTAACTGAACACAGTCTTATTTATTAACCTGCACATATATTTATGTTTTTAACCAGCACACTTTTAACTGTTTTAACCACCATGAACTTCATTTATGAACTCTTTCATTGTTAATCGTCTCTTATTCTCTGTAACTTATATGAAAATGTACAGGGCTACATTTACCTTCTGAAACTAGTGGATTAAATGTCAGTGACTGTTGAGGAGTCAGCAGATGGAACAGATACTGTGGAGTTGTCCTTATTTGTGAAATACTTTGATGAGGAAACTTTCAAAGGCAAGTCATTGTGTCTTTTGCATTTTAAAAGCAAACACAACAGGGGAAACGATGCAAACTTTAGAATATATCCTGGGAGCTGGATAAAGTCAACCTCATCTCAACTCAAAGTGAAGCTTCTATGATGAGATGGGAGGGAGACTTTGCATCATGTCTCATATGATCGATGACCCAGCAGTTAACTCACTTACCTGATCAACCAGGCCCTCACGTCTCTGACAGATTACTTTACAAAGACGTGAGGGCCTGGAGCTGAACCGCTGTCTCTCAATTTTGAAGGCACGCTTAGCCAGTTGATAGAGAACCAATCACAGAAACCCGGAAGTGACGCAACATATGTGACGCTAAAGCGGATTTACACGAGGCGGAACAAAAACAAAAGGTTTAGCGAGCGGAGCTGTAATGGCAGCTACAGAGCCATGTTTACTGGAGGAGAAAAGACGAATATTAATGACAGTTTTCGCTTTTGTGTGAAAAACTTGCGAATACGAGCTGCCATTGCACACTCGGTTCACGTATTTAACCGCCCCAAGCAAACACTGTGAAAAACACAGAAGTAAACACTTCATCCACAGCCGAGTCTGCCATGTTGAATGTTGTGCTCTGGGTGGAAAACGCTAGTTCCGTGTTTTCAGGATGACGCACAACAAAGGTGATATGTAATTGGTCCGTGATAAAATTTGACACGGAAATGATTGGGTGTGGCTCCGGTGTCACACCCTTCTGCATTTGAACAAAATGCAGGAGGATCTGATTGGCCAGGCTATTAACTCACTACACTACATTATCCCTCTGACTGTGTTCAACCAAACTGGGAGAAA
>SSNP01000074.1:2204455-2265959 GCA_006937955.1 Pachypanchax playfairii | reverse complement strand
GACTTGCTCTGCTCATAACATCTCCAACTGCACGGATGATGTCTTCAGCGTTACTATTACCCCTTTTGGTGGGGGAGCATAAACCTTGGATGTCCTCTAAAGTTCTCCCTTCACTCTGCAAAAAGGTACGTAGCTTCTCTTCAAAGTCATCAAGCTGAGGCTCTATGTAATAGGCAGATTTCCAACCACTTCCTCCACTAATAGGCATTATCTCAGGAGGGATTTTGGAGGGATCAATCTCCTCACGACAATCGCATAACACCATCAGTGAATTTTGTTGAGGGTTAAACATTTTGCCTCTAACTGTAACTTTTCCCAAAGCTTTGATAGTCCCTGCTGTTTCTTCAATGTCTTCTGTTGACACACCTTCAGGCACTCCATCTAACAGAAGGGCATGCTTTAAATCTATTGATTCTCCTTTGCACCAGTTAATCAGCTCATGCTGTGATGGACTTCTGGATTGGCCTGCCATTTCTGCCATTAACTGAACTTACTCTTACTTTCTGTTATCACGTTACTTTTACTCTGATGCTCTAAAGTTGTGGGGTCAGGTTACTTTTACACTGTATTTTACTTATTTATTTTTTCTTTATAAATCCCAGTTTACAAAAAAAATCAGAGTTTACATTAAAAACAAAAATGATCCCAGCGGTGCCTCCAATTTATGTAACCCAGGTCCCATGTAGTTAAAATAAAACTGGGGGTTGTTAATACAATGAGACTGGGCCTGGGCTCGTTGTAAGGAATACAACTGTAGTTCTTAGTAACTGAAATGCTATGGCCTATTTCTATAATGACCACCACAACTGTATTTTAGATAAATAAAATATTTTACAAATTTATTGACAATATGAAATAATAACAAATGCCATAGATTGTGAAGTGAAGAAAACAAAATTAGTTAACATAGAAATCAATAGAGCCAAAATTAATTTCACAAATAAACAAACACTTCTCTTTTCAAAAAATAATAACAATTTTAACTAATCTTAAATGAAAACCCAACCCGTTGCAGGCCTGTTCGGTGCTTGTGTGCGGTGGGCCTTAAAACTGGAATGGCCGTTTCACTCAAACCTGAGCATAAAATAAAAGCACGTGCATAGATGGACAGGAATGTACTCACGAGTCCAGAGTTATGTCATTAAGGCAGAAGGGGATGGGGCAATGTGGTGTCACTTGGTGAATATGGCAATGGCAAGGTGCTCACACATCAGGACACAGTGCAGCAGCAGCAGGGCGCAGCAAAACAGCAGGGCCATTGGTTGGAAACCAGTCTCTCTCTCTCCAACATCCTCTTGCAGATCACACCGAAGTTTATTTCAGGACCACAAGTAGTCGACCTTCAAGAAAAAACTTCCATTCTTCCCACACCATGATGCCTTCTAAATTAGCTCTCAGTTCGATAGCGTCTCTCTCTTTCCCGCATGCTTTTTTTACTTTCCACACTAACCTGCGCCAGTAGTCCCGCCCCTTACATTGGGATGTTATTCCAATTGGCGCGTAAGTATAGGCACAACCAATAGAAAACCAGAACTGAATGATTGACATAGAACAGGTAACAAGTTAGGTTACACATCAACATCGATTATATTCTCTCCTTCTGACAGGAGCTGAAAACCTTTTCATGAATTTATCCTTTTAACTGAACACAGTCTTATTTATTAACCTGCACATATATTTATGTTTTTAACCAGCACACTTTTAACTGTTTTAACCACCATGAACTTCATTTATGAACTCTTTCATTGTTAATCGTCTCTTATTCTCTGTAACTTATATGAAAATGTACAGGGCTACATTTACCTTCTGAAACTAGTGGATTAAATGTCAGTGACTGTTGAGGAGTCAGCAGATGGAACAGATACTGTGGAGTTGTCCTTATTTGTGAAATACTTTGATGAGGAAACTTTCAAAGGCAAGTCATTGTGTCTTTTGCATTTTAAAAGCAAACACAACAGGGGAAACGATGCAAACTTTAGAATATATCCTGGGAGCTGGATAAAGTCAACCTCATCTCAACTCAAAGTGAAGCTTCTATGATGAGATGGGAGGGAGACTTTGCATCATGTCTCATATGATCGATGACCCAGCAGTTAACTCACTTACCTGATCAACCAGGCCCTCACGTCTCTGACAGATTACTTTACAAAGACGTGAGGGCCTGGAGCTGAACCGCTGTCTCTCAATTTTGAAGGCACGCTTAGCCAGTTGATAGAGAACCAATCACAGAAACCCGGAAGTGACGCAACATATGTGACGCTAAAGCGGATTTACACGAGGCGGAACAAAAACAAAAGGTTTAGCGAGCGGAGCTGTAATGGCAGCTACAGAGCCATGTTTACTGGAGGAGAAAAGACGAATATTAATGACAGTTTTCGCTTTTGTGTGAAAAACTTGCGAATACGAGCTGCCATTGCACACTCGGTTCACGTATTTAACCGCCCCAAGCAAACACTGTGAAAAACACAGAAGTAAACACTTCATCCACAGCCGAGTCTGCCATGTTGAATGTTGTGCTCTGGGTGGAAAACGCTAGTTCCGTGTTTTCAGGATGACGCACAACAAAGGTGATATGTAATTGGTCCGTGATAAAATTTGACACGGAAATGATTGGGTGTGGCTCCGGTGTCACACCCTTCTGCATTTGAACAAAATGCAGGAGGATCTGATTGGCCAGGCTATTAACTCACTACACTACATTATCCCTCTGACTGTGTTCAACCAAACTGGGAGAAACAATGAAAGCAATAATGAACATGATGATCACAATTTTGACTACAGGTTCAACAGGCTCAAAATTTTGATCAGGTCATACATAAAGAGAGTTGGTAGATTAGATGTAACATGCACTGTGGAGAAAATTCTAATGTTTCTTTAAAGCAGTACTAAATAACTTCTCTGCAGCTGTGTCTCAGATGGCCATTGCTGGAACTGGCGTTCTGTTGAAATATGCTACCTGTTGAGATACGCTACCGATTCCTTCTGCTGTTCAGATAAATAAACAGATTTATCGTTTAGTTTTGTTTCTAAATTTTTCCATAAACACATTTTACATATTAAATAAATTCTCCCAGGACAGGAACACTAAATATGATATTTTTACTTTCTTAGCTTTGTCAGAGTGAAGGGCAAATGGCACACCCACAGGAGAAGGACCCAACAATGGCCAATAAGGACCCAGAGGGCTTTTATATAGAAAATATCAGGGAAGGATCATCAAAATATGTTTAAATAATTAACAGGGCACACTCGTTATAAACAAGTATACTGTATAAACTTCTAATGACATTTCATCGTGAAATAAGTTGTCAATTCGTACTATGTCGACATTTTTCACCAGAACACCACTTCCAGGCTGCAACCCAAAGTACTGAAGTTATTAAGTGTAATATAGATGGAACCAGAGTGTCTAATAAGGAGCTGAACATGTTTTTTAATGAGTATCCACTTAGACAAGTTTCAAAACTGTAGTTTAAAGTTTTAAAATTTATTTTGTGCTGCTTCAAGTCATAAATTAAACAAACTGGTGGGGGTCTCTAATTCATGCATGTTGAAAGGTTAAAATACTGCATATTTCTTTTGTTTGGGATTATTGTTCATTTTTAATTCTGACAGGTGAAATTGGATTTCTTAGCTTATAAAGAGTGAATAAAATTATATTGTGGATTATACAAATATCCCTGAAAAAAAGAAAACCCAACAGAGTCATTATTGATAGAACTGCTGATTGCAGCTAAATATGGGAGACATCAAACACTTAAAAATCCCAGAGCAACCACTGCTGTTTGTAAACTCTTTGCTGTTGCCATCAGTTGTGTCTGTCAAGCTGAAGCAAAGGCTGTTTTGCCTCCAAAATGGCAAGGGCACATTCCAACTGGAACTGGTACAAATGCAGACAAGCGCTTTCTTGACAGCCAAGTTCAGGGAACAGCAACTGTGCAGCTTTAGCCACATACTTTCCATCAGAATACAGATAGTTGCTGTTTGCACTTTTAAGTTTTCTGATCTTCCCACACTTTTTCAGTCTGAAAAACCTGATCAAGGACAAAAGACCCAACAGTCTCACAGGCTGGCATCTCAATTGGCATGTGCATAACATCATGACATGATAAGTGGATAAGTGGTACGGTTACAAACAGGAATTAGCTGAGGAGCTAAAATTTTGCAGAACTGAGTAGTTTTGACAAATGTGTGTGGGTGTGTGCGTGTATGTGTGCATTTGTTTCATCAAAGGTTTTAGAAACTTATTTTTTTCCCCATTTTACCTGCTTGTTCTTGTTCAGGGTGTCTATCTCTAGCATGTCATTGTGTGACAGGTGGTTCACCCCTGGAGAGATTCCGTTTATCAACTGGTGTCAAGCTTCCTGTTACTTTTCTTTTCTTCCAGACTAATGCAGAATTTATATAAATGTGTAAGAACATTACTGTTTGGCAATAAACCTATCTTTAAACACAGAAAATCAATATAGAGATAATCGTTTATGTTGTGTTTTTTTGTTTTTATTGTATATTTTATAAATATGGTGGAAACAGAATATGAGCCAGAAACTGCAATGGATGATTGACACAGGGAGCCACAATCTGTCTAGACGATTTAACGTAGATACAATTTTATTTTGAAATTCTGAAAAAAGGCTTTAATTTTACCTGACTTCCTGTCTGTCTCTGACTTCCACCTGAATGTCATTTAGACTAAATAAATATCATCTCACAGAAGGATGGAAACTTCTTATTGCAGCCCAGGTTTGTGTCTTGGCTGGGATACTCTGCTGCATGTCATCGCTCTCATACTCCAACAACTTTGCTCTCTTCCTCTCCACTGTAAATAAAAGCCACTAGAGTCCATAAAACCTGTATAAAACTCTAATTCATAGTAGCAGAGTTAAATGCCAAACAGTGTTTGGAGCACCACAATCGATGGGCTGTGAACAGGAAGTACACCATATTGGCTGGTAGTCCCAAAGCTAAATGTGGAGTAGAACAAAAAGTAAAGATCTGGAGGAACTTCCAGGAAAATTAAAGAAGAATGTAAAAGTGATACTGTAAGTTTAACAATCCCAAGTTACTATCAAGACAAGGGCATGCTGAAGTATCAGAAATGATGTGGAAAGTGACCCAACAGTAGAGCTCAGAAAAATCATGTTATTGACTGCTAAACTGAGATCGGATCTACTTTATATTTCAGCAGCAGAGATCCCTACCAGGTTGACACAATTCCAGGGAGTCAAAATGCACTTCACATTTGAAGCAATGTGCTTCTTCAATAAATTAAAAGATTTCTTTCACAGAAATGTAAATGAATCTAGCATCTGAGTTAACACTTAATCCTTTTTTTTTGCTAAACCCTGATCCTACACTGGCTTCTAGTCCGATATCGGATTAAATTAAAAAATTTACTGTTTACATTTAAGGCACTTAATTATCTTGCCCCACCCTACCTTTCTCAGTTGCTTAGTTGGTATGTCCTGGCTTGCTCCCTCCGCGAGCTTTTTCTGTTTGTGCACCTAAGTTGTGGAACCAACTCCCCCTGGATGTCAGACTTCTGTTACAGTGTTCAAATTTCAGTTAAAGACGCATTTCTATTCCCTAGCTTTTAATACATCTTAACCTTTTATATTCTATTCTGATTTTATTCTTTTTATTGCTTTTACTGTTTTTATTGTTTTATTTCTTCATTGTTTTTAATGAATAATTATTTTGTACTCAATATAGCACTTTGGACGGTGTATTCCCCTATAAAATGTGCTCTACAAATAAATTGGTATATATATTGGTATTAAACAAGCACACTGATCAGTTTTCAATGACATTTACTGAAATTTAAACTGCATTTAACCCTTTACCCATACTGTGTCTGATAAAAAAGGCTTCAATCTTGAGATAAAAACTGAGATGACAACCTATCCATGTCTGTTTTCCCCATCTCTATCAGTCTCTGAGTCATATCCTTAAAAATAAGCCTTGACAAATTTCCTTTATAGATGCGTGTGTGTCCTGTTGTTGAGTCAAATAACACTGAACACAATTTAACTTGTTTTCTTCCTGTATGACAGGCAGTTTTTGATGTGTAATTTAGGCAATGGGTGGCTTCAGCTGACGATTCTTTATTGTGGTTAAATGTGACCAGAATAAAGCAACATATCATGTGCTGCTCGTACAGATGAGACATTTTTTTGTTTTGCTAATTCACAAAGGCTGAAATAACAGGATAAAATAGCTCAAGTGTGGTCATGTGTGATTTTTGACCAACCAATATTGTGGTGATGGTGAGTTATAAAATACAACTATGTTTCAGGTGTATTGTACATGTAATTATGTATTCCCTTTTAATTCACAGGGGAGACCCCCTTCTCCACATCTCCAGCTGCTCCCGGAGGATCCCAAGGCTGGAGAGGAAATAAAATCCCTCCAGTGAGCGCTGCGTCTGCTTCAGGGTCTCCTCCCTGTGGACTGTGCCTGGAAAAATCTTCAAAAGGAGGGGACCAGGAGACAGAGTACCACCTCAATTATCTCCTTTCAGAGAAGAATCAGCAGCTCTACTCTGAGACCACCATGGATGATAACGTTCTTAACCTTAAGACTGAGCCCAACCACCATATGAGGGAAGTCCATTTCAGTCGCTTGTATCTGGATCTAAATCTCATGACCATAGGTGAGAGTTGGAGGTAGTAAAGTAAATCAGAGTGCTGTCCTTTGGCTCAGCTCCTTCTTTTCAACAACATATTGCAACAACACCCTCGTTATTGCAGGGTGACCTCTAATCTGTAGATTCATCTCACGCTCCATCATATCATCATTCATAAACAAGATGCCAAACTCCTTTGCTTGAGGCAAGGACTCACTCTCTTTTGTTTAAACTGTTTATACAGATTTTTGTTCGATTACTGGCTCCATATAACAGCAATGGAGCTTAAACGGGTTCATAAAGTCTATGTACTGCCATTCTGGCTGCAGTATTTTATTTATTTATTTATTTTTTTGTGGGAGTGTTGTTATCTTTGGGAAATATACTAGAATAACTTGTAACCAAATCAACATGTAGTTATCATCTAAACTTCCCTCTAAGTCAGGGGTGCCCAAAGTCGGGCCTCGAGGGCCACTATCCTGCATGTTTTAGATGTGTCCCTGCTTCAACACACCTGATTCTAATCTGCAACATCTCAGCAAGTCCAGCAGAAGCATGTTAACGACCCATTCATCTGCATCAGGTGTGCTAAAGCAGAGGAACATCCAAAACATGCTGGATATTGGCCCTTGAGGCCTGGAGTTGGACACCCCTGCTCTAAGTGAACGAATGCATATGAGTTGCATTAAACGACAGAGCTGGATCCGACCAATAGTATTTGTCTGTGCATGAAAGCATTATTCAGTAAAACAGAGTTTTTATCAAATTTTGATGGTTAATATTAATTTTAGATCAGCATTATTTAAGCATGGTTCAGTATTTCATCAAAATGAAAGTGAATTGAAAAGCATTCAATCATTTTTTTTTCAGCTCCTTGTGGCAAGTAGGCACGATCAATTGTTTTCTTTTGTTCTCATTTCATGGAACTTCATATCTTGTCTCTCTTTTATAAAGATTCATTGGAGACTTCAGTTGATTTGAATCTCACTTTTACAAAACCCTTATTTAGTCTGAGGGGGTGGGATTTTTCAGATTTCTGGCCACTTCTTAAGACAAATGTTTTAATGAAGTATGTTTCATCAGCAACGAACATCATTCTATTGAAGATTAATTTATAATTCAAGTAACATTTGCTTTGTTAACCTTAAAATAAGTTCATTTATAACATTTCTATATCCCTCAGATTGTATGTTCATCAGATTAAATCAGTATTGACAAGATTGCCGTAAACATTCATAAATGTTATTATATTAATATAATGTACAATTTCTACATCCTCGATTACATCTGCAGGTATGTAATATTAGCCTGGTTTCTAAATAGTTTTATTTAAATAGATTAATTATACTTAGACTTCATGACTTGTGCTTGATGTTTTGGAATTTATATCATGGGTAAAAATGTACAAATATAATGCAAACATAATTTGACAAAAGCAAGTTACATTTAGCAGATAATTTAAAACTATAGTTATATTTATGTTATTTGTATTCTCCTGGTGCTATAACTGTGTTTTTCTCTGCAGTCACACCAGCTGAGGAGAACTGGAGTGTACAAGAATGTAAACAGGCACTCCACTATGTTGACATCTCAGCTGGGTCATACCAGAGTCAAGGTTTTGAATAAATCTCTGGTTGAACCACAAACAAATTAGTAGTTTTGTACCTACCTCCATATTATGAGTGAAGCCTGTATAAGCAATTAAGAATTAAAAAGTACTGTGGTTAAAATGAACACATACAAAACAGACAGAATCACATTTGTCATCAGTTATTACAGATTCTTTTAACATTGATAAAATGCTTTTGCTGGGCATCTGACATGTTGCCATGGTTGTAGAAATCTAATATGAAAGGTGTCTAAAACAGCCCTTAGACGTTCATGGCCATCTTTTTGTAGATTTTTTTTTAATAGCAGGGTATAACTAAACACTACTTTGTGTTTTACTGTCACAGTCTGACCATTCTAGCACATGTGCACACATGCAGCCCAGCGACAGACACCCCTATGAGTCTTTTCAATGGGTGACTGAGCTTATGATGGAAGACACAGACCTGTGCTCCAGAGCCATCTGTAACAAACCTGATAAATGAATGGAAGTGGGCTGAAGCAGGGAGAGGCAGAGGCTTGGCAACAGAACTCCTTGATTTTTGGTGTAAGTGTCTGCTCCACTGGTTTTAATTTTGAATATGTGCTATTGATGTGTGCAAGAAAAGAGAATGGGTCATTTGGTGAGAGGAACATTCAGCCTGTTATGTCTTGTTCACTGTCCTGGATTTAGGTGAGAAAATCAATTTGTCATGACAGTTTGCCAATAAAAGTAATTCCCCAGTTTTCTCTTTGGAGCAACCATCTAATATGCGCAGGTAGTTTTGTAACAAGAAATGTGTTAATGGAAAAAAAAGGTTCTTGCCACACTGTCAAATTCATTTTTGTGCAAATGCTGCATATGAAAAAACAGGTTGGCTAGTTTTTTGGGTCAAGAACAATGCAGGGACATGAACAGGGTATAAAAAGAGCAAAACTAAAACAAAAGAGTGTCTGACGATAAGAATTAACCGTAACCGTTTAGGGCACCATGCATCTTGAAAATCAACCAAAGGACACTTGTACCTCCCCAAGATACTTAGAAGGAGGGGATTTATTATCGGGCAAGAGATCCAGTCATGATGGCCAACCTGACAAAATTTTCCTCAGGTTCAATCAATCAAACATGTTCTCCTTTAGAAGGCACCACCACGACAAGCCCTCGGGGGCTTCGCCAACAAATTAGTCACAGCCATAAGTCTCATTTGTGCAGCTGCAGAACAATGACGGCATGATAAACTATAGGGTTGGAGAGGTTATAGGTGAAAGTAAGGCAAAATATGATAGACAGAAAACTGTAAAAGGGCAACAAATGAGAACTTGTTTTATATACTGTTCTATACTTCTAAACATTACCTTCCCAATTGTGTGCAAAGCATATGACGTAAAGTCAGGGAACGTTCTGTGTTTCTAAACATGTTTTTTTTTTGGCTGTAATAACTAATCAAATTGTTTTAACTGATCTTAAACTGCATTACCCATTTACACAAAATTTTTAAAAATGCTCAGAGGACTAAAAGCTAAGCAAAGGTGCCAGAGTCCTTCTGTTGTTGATATAGTAGCTGTGCCCTCCTTTTATCACCCCAATGATGACAGCTCTATCTGTTCATTACCTAAACCTTGGGGGGAGATTGCTGACCGAGCCCAGCGTACGGCAGACCCTGGCCACAACACCTCACTGTTATCAATCTCTCCACCCTCGTGTCAACCACAGCTTACCGTGGCAGAAACACAGATGCAGGCGGGTGTGAGAAGCCATTATTTAAAAACAAAAGTCCTATTCTTTCTGTCTTGTTGTTGCTGTTGCTGCAGTTGAAGCCTATACTTACCCTAAAAACAAGCATTACAACGGTATCTCCCCTGAGAACCTTCCCTTTACTAATCCCTATTAACCTCTCCAGTGAGCAGAGCACGAGTTCACAGTCTCGGACACTTAAGTCTGAGCAGGGCCTTACTTTGTGCTTACAAGTGTCTGAGTGTCTGCCACTGCTTGGCTGGTCCCCAGCTTAGTTTTTCATTCACTCATTTCATAGCATGTGCAAGGAGGTAGAAATGAAAACTTTTACCACTTTTAGAAATGGGTATCCAGGGTTACTCCAATCTGTAGATGTGGGAACATCACAAATTTCAGTTTTAATACCATTTTTTCAAACAATATATACTTGCTGCTTTGTTAATACCTGTAGTTTTAGGAGCAAATAAATAAAAAGCCATGCAAAATTCTATACAGAAATGTTTAGTATTATCAATCAATAATTATTTTCATAAATTATTTGACTGTAATTGCCTTTGCAAAACTTAATTATGACCTTTTTCCCTCTGTTTAGTTGTCAGTCTCCTTTTTGGATTTGTGTCTATTTTTTAATTTAAATCTATATTTTGTTAAGACTTCATTATTTCCTTTGTGTCTGTTTGAGCTGTAAACCAAAGTTTTTTGCATTGTATAATTGTGTGAAGTACAATGATAATAAAATGCTGTTTTATTCGACTATTTTCTTCTAAATGTATACATCATTAAACATGAACATTCAAACTGGATATTGTTGTAGATTGTTACGGGTGTTGACAAACATGACATGGTTAATTTCACTTAATCCTTAATCCTCTACATCAACTTTTGTTATCAGATTATATTGGTTTAGCTCTCTACCATTAAATATCTTTGTTTTGTTTCAGCAGCTAAAAGAAAATATAATGCTTCACTTTGCAGGCAGACCACACAATGTTCAGCAGAGCTCCTGGCAAAAAAAAAAAAAAAGTAAAACAAAATTGAGTGGGAAATAATAAAGTTATGCTTCCCTTCTCTCACTCTGTCTTGCACGCCCACACACCACAGTCCTCTTCACTCCCACTCGAACAACTAGTTACATATAAACAATGGCCAACTAAAAGCTTTGCTAATTAGATCACACAATAGACTAACTACAGGCGTTGACTTTTTCCATAAATGTTTTCACTTTAAAAGGACAAATCTATTTGCATTGTGTTAGACACAATAAGGTGGAGCGAAAATGTTTTTAATATGCATGGTACATCCCAACTCCACCTGCTCATTTTGCATTGTGTTGAGCAGTTCTCATGTCCTCGGGGGAAATGATGCAAAAAAAGATTCACCATTGTTTCTCATTTCATTTCAAGTAGAGTTGGGATTTTTGTGGTAGTTGACCATTCAGGTGAACCACGCTGTCCTCTTTATCTACATCCTGAATTTAACCTGAAGTGACAGTTGTCACAATCATGGGTGAAAATACCTTACATGTCAAGTAAAACACACAGACATGTTTTACTGGTATACTAAAACCTTTTCTTCTTTAAAATGTTATGTTTAATTTTATCAGTTCAGGATCAGGATATAGGTAATAATAATAAAAAAACAGGTTCATAAAAACACTAACTCCACTTCAATCTATTGTCTGCATCATGCTATAGAAACGTTTAAAGGGACCTTGTGGCTACCTCTTTAAAGGATCTTAAATTAGAGACATATGAATTTCATTAGTCACAACTGACTGACGAGCTAATGACTAATCTATTATAATCCTGTTTTAAAACAAGTTTAATTTTAAAAAAGTTCAAAGTGGTTCCCAAGAACACCTTTTCTGAATCATGCTGTAAATCTGGCATTACATTTTTGTCTCCTTAGAATTATAAATATTTGCTGTATGAGCAGCAGAGCTATCTGCAGCCCTTCCAGTTCAGCACTCCCAGTTGGAATTTCTAAATACATAATATATGTAAAATAGTAAATTATCAAATGTTAATTGTTCTTTGTCTTTCCTCAGAAACCCACTTCAAAACCCTTGAACAATGGCTTCAGTGTAAAGGGGAAAACAATGATCTAACATAATAAGCCCAGTGAAATGATCAAATCCATGTCTGTGATTTGATTATTTTATAAGACAACATCTACTGTGCAGTATAGTGACAGAACTTTTCTCTGCACCATGTATAGGACGAGTTCTCCCTGCTTATTCAAGTTCAAACTAAACTAAAGTTACACTAATGCTAAAGTTGGACAATTCTTTTACTTTTATCCACCAAAGCAAAACTTCCATTGTATCCTAAAAGATAAAACAGAAAGAATGACCAAACAGGTGAGTAAATGAATGGTCCTAGGTGACTAGTCCATCACCATGACTAAGATCATGGGTTTTCATCATCTTTTATATCTGTAGAAACAAAGATAAGCATTCCTGCCTCAACGTTATACATCTGGCATGGTGCTACTAGAGTTGAACAAAATGTTTGCTACCTCTGTTATCTGATGTGACCACTACTGGTTTGACCACAGACACTTTTGAGTTCTGATGTTTTCCCCATTGCTAATGCTCTCTGCACTGTGGATTTTATCAACATCTACTATGCAATTTAATCAAAAGCCAGAGCTCTGTTTGCCCAGCAATACTGTGAATCTAAATTATTTCCACACAGCAAGGCTGAAGCAAAGACTCATTGCCAGCTCTGAGGGAATTTTCTCTATTGCTAAATAAGCTGGAAATAGACCAGTGGAATGTGGTTTCTTATTCTTTGCTATGGGGAAATGCTGATATTAGAATAAGTGACAGGCAGCTCTTCGAATGACCTCAGTTTCACATAATACAGATTGTTTCTTACTGAGCTAACAGCTGGTCCAAATAGGCTCAGTTAAAGTAACTGCAATCTTAAAACCATTCACGGGGTTTCACAAGAGACACCATGTACAAACTTTTACCCTGCTGTCAGTTTTGTATTTCATGGTTATTTATATAGAATTCTGGGAATATTTGCAGTGGAAATTTGCAGCCAAGCTAGTTTGGCGTGGAACAATTCTAGTCTGTATTTCATTTTATTTCTGGCAAAATAATCGAGTAATTGACAACAGTACAAAAGTTAATTAAAGTTCACCCAAATCACTATGACACTTTTAAGGTTGAAGATGTTTTTAAGAAGGTAGAAATCTACTTTGTAACTTTTTGCAGTGTGAAGAGTCATTTGCTTATTTTCCCCTAAACTGAGACAGTTTAAAGATTTTTCCAAAATGTGAATTACGTGTTTGTGCTTATTTTACAGAGCCTCAAATCAGGAGATCTGAATTATCACTTTAATGCAAATAGAATGGTACAACATTTAAAAAGAGATGGAATTAAAAAAAATATATACTTTCATGATTATTTCACACATTTAGGAATTTCTGTTGGTATTAACCCTAACCCATTTAAGATGGCCAAATCACTCAGAATTTCTAAACAAATTATGGCAAGATTATGGAATTACTAGATTCAAACAAATGAACTTGCAACAACCACAAAAAATGTCGGGTATATTCAAAAGAAAGGAAGACAAAGTGATAAAATAGTGAGTCACAAAATATGAATAAGATACTGGCTCAGAAGAAACTAAATTCATAACTAGAGTAAGAGAACTGGGCTGTATTTTGGTGGAAAGTGATCCAACTGGTTTGGCACAGCTGAGAATGGCCCCTGGAGGTTCTTTTGGCTGCAGGTAGCTTCTCCCACAGAAGAAAGCTCTTGGAAAGCTGGCTCAGGTGGGCAAGGTTTGCTTTGGTTGGGTCTGGATCACTGCTGCTCGTTGGACAGATTGGTAAGTGGTTCTGGAAGGCTGTTCTAGTTCTCCGGTTGCAGTCTCCAAAGATATTAAATTATATCACCAGGACTCTCAAATCTGGTACAGTAGAAAAAAGAAAAACTCTGATGCCCTAAAAAACTAAGAATTAAACTTATTTTCAACAAAATTAAGTCAAGTTAAACTGAACATCAGGTTTTGAAACAGAATTAACCATTTCATAAAAAATATCAGCTCATGTTTTATTTGATGACAGTAATATCCAAAAAGTTGGATTTAACTTTCAAGGAAAAATTATTTAATGCAATTAAAATTAAAAGCAAATTGCAGATAATATTGTGATCACTTTATATCAAAAAGAAATCATAGAAATCAATTTCAATTTTGTGTAAATAAATTTAAAGTCAAAGGGTCACCATAGTAACCGCCTGGTGTTTTTCCACTGACTGGTATGTGTGTGTCCTCCTCATCTCTTTTTCTCCCTACTGTTGATTCCATTTCCTCTCACATGCCAGTAAGTAGAGTACACTATGCTTAGAGATGCACAATGTAACAGAGGCCAGTAAGTAAGAAAATGTAATTATACTTCAGATAATGGAATGTTCTCAGATAATTAGGTCTGACAGTGTGGAGAATGCTGGAAAGGGAAGACCACTTGAAATCTGGCTTTGTTATTGCCTCTGTCTATCCTCAGCCCTGTGCCAAGCCTCCAGGAACAAAACCAGGCACTGTGGCAATTTCATCACCAGGGCCAAACAGCTTCACTACAGCCTCCTCATGTGACATAATCTCTCCAAATTTGACATACAGCCAACGGTCACTAATTAAACTTGTGATGTATAGTGAAAATAAAGCTTTCAACTCAAAACATTTCCACATTTTTTTGCACCTAAAAAAAATATTTAAAGGTGTGATGACATCACTGTTTAAACTGGCGTAAAGCTATTTCATGTAGTAGATATGCCCGCATATGTCAACTCACAAAAGAATTTGATTAAAAAACTAACACGGCGGGGGTGTACGGGCAGGTCAGAATCCTCTTCTCAGCAACACGGTTCCTTTCATTAATGATATGTGGGTCTCCCTGGCTGACTTCGCTCTGATTGGCTACAACCATTGCCCGCAGCAAGCTTTTCTTCTCGGCTCCGTCAACAGTCCAGTAACATGGCAAGTGGACGTTTACAACCGTATATGTTCGAGCCTGAAACGTCTTCTGAGGAAGACGGAGGGGTGAACACATAAAACTCAACTAATCACATGAGCGAATAAACAGTGCTGTCAGATGTTATCAATGAAAATAGATTCACAATATGGTTTGATAAACCTGTTGCTCACGGACATTGTTGCTAGAGCGGCTATCACATGCTAGCATCATGAACTCTTCAGACCACGAACAAACGTTTATCAGGCAAGGCAGCATTTTATTAAATAAATAAACTTACGGGTATTGACGATGTGGTCGCCTCCTTCAGGGTTGGTAAAGAATTTTTAATTAAAATCAGTTTCTTTGACAATCCCAACTTGAATTCACCCAAGTTATGGAAGCAGTCCTCCGTGAAGTGAGCTGAACATATTTTCTAATTGAGGTTATAACTGCGTGGCACTTCTCCATAAATGAACTTCAGCCACTCTTCTCTTGTTTTTTCATCCTTCGGGAGTGAGTGTAAACTTCCAGCACGGGTTGAGCATCCTTGGACACAACAGGTCCCCGTTTGTGTAGCCATCTCTTCTCAAGAGCAGCAGCACAAGCTAGCGCAACGCAGCTACCGGTGTATGGGCTGGGGGTGGGGGGTTGGACTGTTTACTTCACTGTGCACTTTTATTGGACGCAATGAAATATGTAGGATGAAATGCCACGTAGGAAAAAATGGTGCTTTCCGATTCAACCATTTTTTAAATATGAAACAAAGCGGACCGCCCACAAACGGGAACTTTGATACTCGCTTTGGACATTCACACGGCCTCATCAGTGCACAACACATCATGATATACCCCAAAAACCTCAAAAAAGTGCATTTTGATGTCATAACCCCTTTAAAGATGTTGTTTGATATCTGGTGTACACCTGTTTTTTCATTTGTCAAATGATTTGTATAAATAACTTTAAACAAATGAATAGAATTTGTGAACTATTATATCATGAATTAAAAAACTCTTCTTAGCCAAGTAGAAAACTGTGTGTAAGCAGTCACCTTCAAAGCACAATGAGATTAAGGTTGTTCAGTAGAATGAGGCTAAATATTTCCAAAAAGATGAGAAATGGTGCAGTCATGTCATCAAATTAACTTACCAGAATATACTTGCTTTTTTACCTCGCGTAACCTCGTGTTGGTCCCAGCAGCCGGCTGCGTCTTCAGCGCGTATTTGCCTGCGTACTGCACGCACTACTGGAGTGTCCCTCTAGGGGTCAGTGTACCGTACAGTGTGTGGCATTTGTATACCAAAACAAAACAAACATGGCGAAGATAGAGAAGATAAGTAGCTGGTTAATTTGAAAAATCACGACAAAAAAAAAAAAAAAAAAAAGGCGTGATTAACGTAGATAGTTGTCCAGCTGTTCTGACAAGCATACTTGTCGCTGTGCAGTGGTAACGACACATCATAAAGATGTGGATAATTTCAAACCTGGTCGATTAGCTTGTCTTCGAAGCTTTCAGATATTTTATCACTGCTGGGGTTGGCCGCCGTTGACCCCTGTATTGCATCCGGTTAAATAGCGCTGTGCACTCCGCCTAGTGGTTACCCCCATATTGCATCATGCGGCCACGTTGCGGCAATTTCAGAGGACGCGCACAAACAACGCTCCAAACGAACACAAATTACGCAAGGCAGCCATGATACGTACGCGTAGTTAAAAGCAAGTATATTCCGGCCTTAAAGGTGTCTAAACACTGACTGAATTCAGTGAAACTTACATTTTCAGAAGCTTGCTTTGACATTTTAACCAGGTTTATGTTTTTCAACCCGAGGCTCATTTCACACTGAGTGAAACGTCTCCAAAGTACCTGAATTGTAATAATTTTGTATTTTTTGAAAGTTATCTGTGGTTTATTTATCCTTAGGTGTCCTGAGTTTGGCAGCTGGATGCCTATAGATGTGTTATGGACATGTCACTCCTCGAGACACCTCGAGACAAACCTGATAATACTTGATTTTATTAAATGACTAGCTTCAAAAATACAAGTCAGTCTTCCTAAATAAGCTGCAGGTGGTAGCTGATTAAAGGAAGGTATGAGGCTTTCTGCTTAGGTAGTTGCCCCCAAAACCAGATTCTGGGTAAATTGGATGGATGGACATACATCCTCTACTTTCAGGAAAAAAATGAGAACTGGATCATTTTTTTCATGTCATTTGTTTAACATTAGTATAAGAATAAGCTTTTTTTTTTAGCAATTACCATAAACAATCACATAATTAGTATAATTCTTTATATTTATTTTTCCATTAATTCATAGCAACATGAACATAATCACCAGCTTCATCAGCAAGACTGACAGAAAAAATAAATTCAAAAAGATAAAATATTTGTTTTTATTTATTGCGTGTCTTATCCTGGAATATTTAGCAGACCGAATGATGGGTCTAGGTGCCTTATTATGCTGGAACAAACTTACTCTACAACAAGACACTAGGGATGCACTGATATCAAGGCCGATACCATTCTAATGTTGTCCTATCAGTATCAGTTAGTTAACCAATACCAAATACCAATACTTAAAATGTGGAAACGCTGCAATAATTTCACAGAAAATGTTTATTGAGAGTTTAGTTTTGTGGTCCTTTTTATTTCTAGCATTTTATTATTTTATGAAGTTCGCCACAAATTGTTGTAACAGAGAAGAAAATAAAACCTGTCTTCCAATTAATTTAATTTTTTGGTGTGGTAGAAATATCGGCATTGGTACTTGGTATCTGCAAGTACTCAGATCCAAGTATCGGTATCGTATCAGTTAGAAAAAAGTGGTATTGTTACATCCCTAAAAGAGACATGTAATTTATTCCTTCTGTTGTATATTTGACTCTAAGTTAATGACAGACTGTATCTGGTTTTGATGATGACAGATATTAAAAAAAAATAAATAAAATACAATAATAAGGGAACAATACAACACAAAAATGTCAAAAACAAAAAAACACAAAACAGTGAAAGTACATTTGTTGTAGATCAACACAATTGTAAGCATTTTGTATATAATTTGGAAATTGTTTTTGATTTAAGTATTATGAAGGTTTGTGCTCATGTGTGGGAGTTTTAGAGATGGGAGGAGCGCCGTATAGATGTGTGTAGATTTGAGTCTTTGCATCCCAATGTGTAAACACATGATTGTTCTTTGTTCAGTTATAATCCAAATCTCATGACCACAGATGAGGGACTATTAAAGCAGAACTAAGTAAGTTTTTTCACCTCAATAAATGTTTTCTAGAGTCCCTGTGGGGGTAAACAAGGACTTGGCGGGGTGATTCGTGGGTCCCTCCCCTCCCTCCTGGGTCTGTGTCCTGAAAGCAGCACTTGCAACTTTCAGTGGATCGGACCCGACTAATCTCGCGAGAACAAACCTGCTTTACGGCACTCACACTCACGTACATAAATACAAGCATGAAGCCCTTGCCGTTGTTAGCAACGCCACCCTTAGGAGCGCAAAGATGACAATAATACTCACCTGTCGAGACATTTTCTTGTTTTTGTTTTTTTTTCTTCTTGCAAAAGCGTTCTCTGCGCGTTGTTGTTGGGGGGGCGGCGGCGGGGTGGAGGGGGGGGCGGGTCTGCGGCGGCGGCGGGGGAACGTTACGACAGTGAGCTTTCACAGGGGACCAGTAGGGGGAGAGCGAGAGCAAAACTTACTTAGTTCTGCTTTAAATTCAGATTATTCAGTTGATGTTCAGTTGATCTGGAATATGGTCAGCTGACTTAAACACTTTCCAACAGCAAAACATTAGAAAAACCTGAAGTACAGGTTCATAGTTACAACGTGCAGAAATTGGCTGCAAATAGGAAAAAAGTAAATTGAAATGTTTTTAATTTTGTGCAGTTTTATTTACATGAATGAAATATTAAATATTTTATCTCTTTTGCTCTGTTCGTATGCCAAGCACCACATTTTAAACCCTTCTAGAACATTTTTGCAGCAATAATACGCCTTTTGTTTGGAAGAAGCACCAACAGTGCTCATCTTTTGACTTTTATGAGCAATCACAAAACTTCAATCGGATCTGCACTTTTGGCTGATTATTACTCATCAGATCAACAAAGAAAAAAACAATTCTAAATAATGTATCTTTAGGTTTTACTTGGTTTTAATTTATCAAATAATTTTTAAATATTTTTTAAGACCGCACAGTTCTAACACACAACAGTTCACTCTAAATGAATGCAAATGAGAATGGATGTAATACAAAAAGCCTGTTTTCTGCCAAAAACATCCTCAGAGGAGAGGTGAATTTAATGCATATTGCTACAGTAAAAAAGGAACACTAGTGAGGCTTTGCAATATATATTGAAAGTGAAGTGAAAAATGACTTTTTTCAGTATTAGCCTTAGCCGGCTTCCTATTTGCTCCATTGTTCAATCCATTATTTGATTTTCTTCTTGTTGCTTTTAGTAAGGGTTTAAATCAATATCTTGCTAACTCTTACAGATGCAGTTTTATTCTGTACAATACAAATAGGGGAAAAAGGCTCTTTTATATCACAAATGCAGAAAAAAAGCAGTGCCAATTATAAACAGCTGAAATGGTTCAAAGCCACCCAACAAAGACAAGAAAATAAAGAAGTGTTGGTTGAATTATTCTCCCTGATGTCCCCATACAATGAAAGCCTGTATGGGTGGTTTATCTTAAAAAGAAGTCCTTATATACAGATGAAAATCTTCTAATACTATCTGCGGTAGCAGGGATATATTCTTTATTTTAAGTGGTCTATTTACATAAGACCTTGTATTAATGGAAAGCAGTATGACAATTTCTAGTTTTAGAAATAAGACATTGGACTACAAGGCTTTTCAGTTTTTTTATGAACTGTATATGCCTTGCTGTAATGTCGCTAACTTTGAAATCATTTAGGAGGTATTCCAAAAAAACTTATCCAAACCACACCAACTAAAAACAACAACAATGTTGCAGTTTTTGTACCCAATCAAACCGAGTCTACCGGACTATCAGGTGTGAATACAGCCTAATATGTTTACTTTGAGGTCACTCCTATTGTGTGAGTTAGTCGTTTTTTGATATAATGTGATCAGAAGTTCAGAAATTATTCTCCCAATTATGTTTAGATTAAATGCATGAAATAAAGTCATTAAACTGCATCGGTCCTATAAACTGTCACTTGTCAAACACTCATTAAACCAGGTGCAGCTCACATTTTCTGTCCACTTTCTTTGCACAAATACTTACATGGAGGTTTTTAAGTATTCCTTGATCCATTATGTGGAGTACTATTTTACAATGAGGCATCACCACCTGAATAACTTCCAGCCACATTCATTCATGATTCATTCATTTGGTCACATTTTTGTGCAGACGTATACTCCACATATGGGCTCCTTTTACGAATCATATTAGACAGCAGCATCTCTGGAGAAAATGAAGACAGGCACTTGGTTTTAATGAGAGTAATGATGCAACTCTTCTCCAACACCACTCAGCACTCAAGGCCACTGATCCCTCTAGTAATTTCTTTACCCAAGCTTTTTGAATATAGATAATGGTATTAATTTTAATAGCACAGCCTATCAAATTTTTAACTATATTAACCTTTGCAAAATGACCTTTGAATGTACAATTTGCAAATCATTTACTGTTGGTGTGTGTGTCTTCTTAGTTCACTTTTTTATAAGTTGTGGAGAGAAACAAAGTCCAAAATTTCAGGATCAAGTGAAAATCTCGATCAATGTGTGAATTTAAAAGTTTATAAAGAAAAAAGTAAATTAAATAAATCTTTAAAACTAGAACAAAGACATTACATGAATAATGTTTACTTCTATTAAAAAATGTGTACATAAACAGGTCTTTGTGCATCTTTGCCATCATCTCTTACGTACAATTTGAAACATCTTTAAATTATTAAAGCATAAATCGAAACATAATCTGTGCATGACAGACATGGGGCCAAAAGTCCAGCCTACTCACCTGCATTTAATCATGGTTTATTTATAGCATCAAAGTGTCTAGAGTTAGAGTAAACAAGGTACGTATTAGTAAAATTGATATTTTTATTTTAACAATAAAGTATGACGAAAAGGAAAATGTTCAATTTGTCTCAAAGTTTTCCAGTTTTGAATGTGATTGAATTTGCATCTATTCAGCTGAGACCCATCCCTACATTCCACAAAAAAGTACATTTCTGTTGGGACTAAATTCTTTAGAACACCCCCAGATGTTCTCTGTCTACACCCTGATAGCCAAAGCTTACTGGCTGTATTGGTGTAAATATTGCCCCTTTTAATTTTTAAGCTAAAAACACTCCAGAAGTCTGTTGTAAGTTGTATTTACTCTGACCCTCGACCATCTAAGGCTTCACCTTCCCCTTACCCGCCCCAGCCTTATCCCCTGTCTGTCTCTCAGTCCGCTGCTCCAACCTGTGAGTGACCACTACTCTTTTGGATATGATTACTCTGCTTAGATTCAATGTATGAACTCAGACTATTTAACTAACCTAATGCTTCTTCCAACAGCAGTCAGTGTGACCTGCTGCCAATCCGTCTGTTTTTATCCCCAGTGGCCAGTCCCCTGAATTCTACTGCTAACTTGGAGAGAAAAACCCTGGGTTGCCGGGCCTGTACCAACCTGCCAGAAGTTCCTCTGATCTACACAGTTTATAACAAAATGATAAAACTTTCAGTCTGTTGTGGTGAATTCGGGTTCCTACATAAACTGTCAGATATTGCATCATTTTAGGGAGAAATGAACAAATCGTATATAAATTGGCCACTTCTTAGCTATATAATCCTCTTTAAAAACATCAAGAATATTGTTGGGGCTCGTGATCAGTCTTATCTTTGGACACCAAATTGTTGTCTCAGAATGACAGCTGTCTATGAGTTTGATGCTGGATAAGAACAAAAATAAAAGCAGAGTTCAAGGAAATTTAAACAAGGAAACAGAATAATCCATATTTATAAACCCTTGCTAAGGCGAGAGGGGATTCTTCTGTCTTGTTTTTCCCATGAGATATATTACTGCATATCTTAGTCCTCAAAATAGAGTGCATCTGCTGGTTGGCCTGTCAAATTTCATGAACTGATGAATACAACATTAATCCCTGCATGTTTATTCCTTAAGTAAATGGTTACTTTAAGAAATGTTGAGGCCAAGAAAACATTTTCTTACTGTTTCCACAGTTGAAAGTAGTTGATTTTTTCCCCCCCAAATAGTTTGCAAGATGAACGCACCATGCAGAAAAATAAAAGAAATACATATTGTTTGATTAAATTATTTCCAGATTTAGACCTCTAACCAGTCACATATTGTAACTTTCATTTCCACTTCCAAAGCAGGACCTCAAATAAATGGAAGAACAGGGATGACAACATAGGAATGGAGACCAGATCTGAGGATGAAGCACACCTGCCATGATTTAAGGCAAGGCAAGGCAAGTTTATTTGTATAGCACAATTCATGTACAGGACAATTCAAAGTGCTTTACATGAAACAAAAGCATAAGTAAAAGAATGAAAACATGATTTAAATAAACAGAATTAGAACAAAGGACAGCTTAAAAGCAACCGTGTGGATTTGGACTTTCTAATAAAACTTTATGTAAATGCAGCGGAGAACAGGTGGGTCTTTAACCTTGATTTAAATAAACTGAGTGTTTCAGCTGATCTGAGGCTTTCTGGGAGTTTGTTCCAGAAATGTGGAGCATAGAAGCTGAAAGCAGCTTCTCCATGTCTGGTTCTGACTCTGGGAACTGATAAAAGACCAGATCCAGAAGACCTGAGGAGTCTTGTAGGTTCATACTGGGTCAGGAGGTCACTCATGTATTTTGGTCCTAAACCATTCAGCGCTTTATAGACCATACCATATAGACCAACCATAAATAATAATCTGCTGTTAATATGATCAGATCTCCTATTTTACCTGGCACGTTTTGAGGACGAAGAGTGAAGGTAAGTCTGGACAGTGCGTACTTGAGAAAGCAGGCGAGGCAGGCACAGAGAGAATATGTCCAACAAGGAGGGATTTTTTGTGTGTGTGTTACTGAGGGTAAGTGGTTTCATTCATGGGGATCATTGAGTTAATCTACAGAAGAGCACAGAGGATCACCGGGTAGGTCTGAGGGAGACGACAGAGGGAAATTAACTAGACTTCAGGCTTAAATTAACTAAATATTTACACAGGAGATTTGCTGAGACTTTTATCAGAGTGACTTTAACATTCTGGTGTTAAGTTACGGCACACGGCCCTGTTGACATGCTGCTGCTCGATGAGTACACTCAGACCAGGTATTTGGTCTGAAAATGAGCTTCCACATTGGAACAAAACCAGAAGACAAACGAGTGGAAAAATAACAAACAAAACCCGACAAGAGTGCATATCTGATCAGTAAGATAACTAAGAGAGAAAACTGAATTTGGTAGGTGTGTGTGTATGTGTGTGTGTGAGAGAAAAGCTGGGGAGTTGCGTTACTCCACCTGCTGACTCCAGCATGCAGCTCTTCCATACAGCCACAGTAATGTCAAAGAGGAGACTGTTACTGTGGTCTTTAAGCAGCCACAGAAATTATAACATTTTTGAACATCTCACTGTAAAACAATCACAATGTGTATTAAATGTGACTCAACTCAGGCACGAACAGCTGAAAATCCTGAATCACTTGTTTTACATCATCCCTCGGACATAAATATCAAACTGTGTTGATTTTTTGAATGAGTTAATGAATGTATGAACTAATGTATGCATGTATGGAATGTTTTAGGTCATCTAATCCATCACAGGTATTAGACATTAGACAGTCTTTTAATTGGCTGATACATCACTCACTCAAGACAGTTGTGCAGACTAAGCAGATCCAAATTTCCCTCGACCTATTATAGTCTAATAATTATCTGAATGAGAAATGTCATTTTTAGCCTGTTAATGCCATGTGCTGCAGTGGCTCGGAGCAGGACCCAAGATGCAGGGAGGGACTGGAGGCTCAGAGGTGCTACAAACTAACACTTTTATTGAAGAAGAGAAATCAAAAGGCTGACAAGGCAGCAAAAAACTACTTACAAGTTTGAAGAACACAGGGGAGTCAAACACGTGACATGGGAGGACGAACACTCCCGACAACTAAACAGAAAACGACAGTCTTTTATGCACCGAAACACAAGGGAAGTAAATTATTAAACTCAAAACAGCTGTGGGGTAAATGTAAAGCTACTGAGGAGAACATGAGGGAAAAGTCAAGTCAAGTCAAGTCAAAACAGGAAGCACTGGGCGTCACCAAAATAAAATAGGAAACACAAAGAGACAAGATACAAGGATCACAAAGGAAAACACTGGGAAGCAGAAAAAAGTACAACAGAAACTAATACACACAAAACTCTGAACCTGACAGTTAACTTATTTTTAAAATACGTGGGTGACTTGAGAGCTCTGTGGATGCTGCTGAAATTAGGTGATGATTGTTTCAGCTCAGAAGAACATGGGTCATTGTACCCAATGACTGAGAAATCGTGAGTGAGATGATGGTAAATAAAACCATTTCTAACAGAACAGACACATCAAAGACCTGGGATCAAACTGGAGGTGTGAGGATCTGAAAACTATTCATTTGTGAGGGTTTTAACTTAAAAAAAGTTTTTTGGATCATAAAAAACTTACAAGCAAAATAAAAGAGGTCAAGGTTATACAGGCTCATTTTTAGAGCATTATGTTTCAGGCTAAAAAGAGTGATGCACTTATAATAGTGACAACTGTACAAGCCTACACATGGGTTGTTATGATCTAATCTTTAGTGCTTCACCATCACTGTTCACCAAAACATGAGGTCAGCTGACAGCTTTTGATTTAAAGGAGCGTTTTTTTTTTGTATCTGTCCCTTTGTGTTGTGGATATATTTAAAGATTATAGTTAATGTTACATTTAATACTTAAAGCTGGAGTGCGTAACTTTTACATGTCCGTGGATGTCCGTTTCAGCCAAGCCACTATCAGAGGAGATGACACAATGCAGATTAAGCCGATTGGCTCTTCAAACATCTCACGGTATTTTTCAATATATCTCATTTTTACTTTGCATGTCAACCGGCGACATTCCCGCGCTGGCGCACAGCTAATTACGTCTTTTACATCACAACAAGAAAAATAATAAGAAATATAACGCAGTGTCTCGTAGCAGCCGGCAGAACGGGAAGGTCGACATGGCGGAGAATCCAAATAAACGGCCGAGAGACACTTATCGGGAAGTGGATCCTACCACGAAAAAAAAAAATTCCTGGACGTTCGGCAGAGGGACTATTGGCTAAGAAGGAAAGTGACCGAAGGAGAAGGCAAACGCGAATTTGTATCGGCGTCGCTTTTCCTCGGTGGAGAGAAGAGATCGGGCTGAGAGCAGACACAGATGTTGCCTTGCAGCTGTTGGATCAGTAAGTGACTTGGTTTATAATTATGGTGTGTCGCGAGTGTTACTCTGTAGAGACGGTAGCTGAGCTGTAGATAACATGTTATGTTCAGGGGTGCACATAAGTGGTCCGCAGGTCCGCACACACTGTCAAAATATAAAATGCGCACCAGATGAAAACCAGAGCGCCGAAGTTCCAGCTGATTCTGTCTCTGTGTCAGTTGTCTGTCAGTTTGTGTCTGTCAGTTTGCCAGTGTAACGGTTTTTCAGTCAGTCAGATCAGTGTAGCTGATTGCAGGATTCTGCATCGTGTCAAAACTGAAAAAATTCACTGAATAAGACAAATAGACCATCGTGGCCCCAACAGCTGACTAATAAATTTCAACACCAAACTGTTAAATGTAGATTAAAGTGAACAATCAAACCTGTAAACAATCCAACCTGAACTCTGAAGGTTTGGTTTTTTTTTTACCAGTATTTTTATATTTTACTGGTTTCTCTTGATTTTTTCAACAATGAAATGATATTTATTGAAACAAATATAGAGCCAGGTAAAGTAAACAGACTGAATTTGAAGCTTGATTAAGACAGATACCGGTTGGAATCACAACGGCAGAGATAAAGCGGTGGCAGTTGGGCTTACGTCATATGGAAGCGCCAGCTTCATTGTTGTAATGACGCAAAGATTCCGCTAGGGGGCGACAGAAGTTACGCACTCCAGCTTTAATGCATCTCGGCACAGTGATAAATATAGAAACATTGTATGACTGATGCAAGTCAGTCGTTATCTGTACCTGTTTATTCTTGTTCAGGATCACAGTGAGCTAGTGTCTATCTTCAAGTCCAGGATGTTTCTCTCCACATCTTAAAAAAAAAAAAACAATTAATAAAACTTCACTGCTGCAAGTTAGACAATTGAAAATACTTTTAATTTGTAGTATAGTTTTTACCATGGTGAGAAGCAGCGCACCAAATAAAAGCTCTAGCAAACTAGGATTATATGCTACACAAAAGACAGACATGTTCATCTCCTGCAGGCACTGAAAATTAAAGTCCTTGGAATTTTCTTTTAAAATGACAAAAGAAAGTTGCTGTGCTGACAAGAGCTCTGTTCGGTATTTCAAGTACAACGGTAAAAATGTGATTTTAAAAAAATCCATCTTTTTACCTAAACTTTTGTGGGAATAAGATGGAAACATTTTTTGGCCTAAAGTTTATTAAACTAACTTTCAGGTACAAGTTCACTTTGCTGGTGAATAAAAGTGAATTTGTTCTTCATTTGTAGCAAAAAGTATTTTGAAAAAAAAAAAAAAAAAATCAGAAAATTTTCTATTTCATGCGTTAGGCTTTAAAAGGGTTGAGTACTCTACACATCCCACATCACCAACCAACCACACCCAATCACAAGCTTTAACTCTATACAGTACACCGCACACCCCTCAGGAGCGGACACCCCTGTCCAGATGACAGATGGGCCGGCTAAGTAGTTTGAATACTCATAACCCCTCTGGAGTGGACACCCCGCTGTTCAGGCCAACGGACACTTTTCGTCCGCCCAAAAAATAAAATCAGTGAAAATTCACCCCGCTAACGGACAGTGATCATAAATCGATTCCTACTTCACAGGACACCTGGACACCCTCCCTCTGGGGCGGACACCCCACCATAACGGACAAAATGTCTGGTCCAGTCAGCGTCCGTTATAGCGAGGTGCAGATAGCGAGGTACAAGGGAGAGTACAATATGTCTGCAATGTTGTCACACTGCTTCATCCGGGGTCGGGTCGCGGAGGTAGCATTCTGAGCAAAAATGCCCAGACCTCCCTATCCGCGCATACCCTCTCCAGCTCAACTGAGGGGACCTCAAGGTATTCCTAGGCCAGCTGAGAGACATAGTCCCACCAGCGTGTCCTAGGTCTTTCCTGAGGCATCCTTCCAGTAATAAACATTTTAAAATTTGATCAGATACATTTTTAAAGAACAAACAGTCACTAAAAGTCAAAGACAAAGATTGTTCTATTTATTAGTGAGAGTAATGGATGGGTTATTTACCACATATAGATCATTTCAAAGTCTTATAAAGTCACATCCTGCTCTATCAGACTGAACTCAGCTGTCCACTCTCTTCTGAGGACAGGAAATATCTTATGATAATAAATAGCAGAAACTTGCTTGAGAAAAAAAAAAAAAATCAATAAGTACTTTAACTGCAAAATGCTACAGTTTAATTATGTGCCATCTGCTTATTTTCCCACAGTTATAAAGATATAGTCAACGATATACAAACCGACATATGCATTTACTCTACATACACATATACACGCACTCACAAACACACACATCATATAGTTTCCAGTTGAGATATTTTTTAAAGTAATCCTTTAATTTTTTGAGAAGTGTACATATCCCCAGATTCAAAAATTATTTAAGCTAACACCAAAAGAATATGAACACAACAGATTTTGCTATAATAACAGAAAACTATATTATCAGACTTCAATAATTTTAACAAAAATAAAACAAAATAGAAAATTTGTGTGTGAAAAAGTAATTTTAGTACCTGGTAAAGTTCGGATTATTTTTATAATGTTGAAATGTATTAAGTTCTCATCTTTACATTCTTTTTACAATGACTGTATCTTTTCTTGGTCAATAGGGGCAAAATTAATTTGGTGATTAAAGTATTCACTTATAAATGACTCTTGTACGGGGGCTGAACGAGTTCTTGAGCGTTAGTTTAATGTTACACTGTGGAATGCCCCAACTTCAGGGAGATTTAAAAAGGAAAAGCTTTTAGCAAGAGGTAATTAGAAAAAGTCTGAAAAATCATGACAGAGATTAACAGGTCAAATAGGAGGAAAAAGAAATTATAGGCTGGAAAAAAAAAACTGGGAAGAGAAAGGTGAACTTTATTTTTGGGTTTGCAAGATATGCTGCATTTTTACTTCCTGTGTTAAAGTAGATTAAATGTCTCATAGAGTTTAATGCCTGTAGAATGGATTGTTCTTCATGTCTACATTTACGTGCAAGTGTCTGCACATAAACTTCAGACTTAAAGATAAGTAGTTCATACAGAAATTTCATTTTATTTAGTGATAAATTATCTGATCCATCTCACAATGCAAGTTTTATTACCAGGAACATAAGGAAGAATTTTCTTACCACTGTTACTCAGATCAAAAGCTTGAATCCAAGAATGTTGTCAAAGATCAAAGACAAGATTTTTAGAGTCTTAGCTTTCATCCTCTCTCTCTTGGCACATGTATAGACATGCTATGTCACAGAGGGAGTCACCGCCAAGATTGCACAATTTATTAATAATTAAGAATTTAATTAAAAATGAGGAACACAATTTTTATGTTGTAATTGCTGTTGACCTGGATAGATCTTATTTTCTAGAAAAGTGCTTCCCATTTTGAATGTTTAAGTTTCCTGTCCTTACAAGTATGAAGGTAAGTCACAAACAGTAGCTTGAATACAGCTACAATCCATTTGGTTCATTATTTACTGTCCAACAGTTGCATCAAACAACCAGTTAATTTACTCAGATTATACTGCCTATCACCATGGGAAAGACATTAGGACTCTAAAACTTTTTTTCGTGGACGTTTTCTTGGTAACTGGCATTTTTATACATTTAGTTTTTTCCCCTGTTGCTCATCAGTTTTTATAGTCTTGGCTTTATGTTTCCAAACCAGATCTCAGCCTGTACACACATTCACACACCATCCATTCAAATTTTGTCCAAACTTTTGTTCAAATCTGCCAACAAATGTCTACTGCTTTTGATTCAAAGAGATTTTTATTGTGACAGTATGATCTAGATGGAACCAGCAGATGCTGATAATATCCAAAAAGACCCCAGTAGCCAGAGAATAAAAGTAACAGATATTAGTAATATTCCCATTATATTTATCAAATTATTAATTCCAAAAAAAGAGGGAGACTGTGTCAAATGTTAATTAAAAACTCACTCATTGATTACCAAATCTCATAAACAGTATTTTCAATGTATATTTGAGTTTAATGGCTTTAACACATCTCAAATAAGTGTGAACAAAGGCAACACAAGTCTTAAAAAGTAATTAGTACAATTTAAAAAACAAACTGGAGGAATGTTTGATAAATAATTTGGTTAATTAAGAACAGATCAGTAACATAAATGGGTATAAATGAGTTAAAGATAGGAATAGATTGATCAATTTTTAGAATTAATTTGGGAAAAATGCCCCTCGGTATAAAATTGTGAAGACCTTGAAGATCCCAGTATAGTGAAAAAAACAAACATCAAAGGATTATTAGAATCAAGATGATTCTCTGTGTGCAGGCCAAAGGTCAAAACTGCATGCTCATGATTTGCAGGGCCTGAGGCAAAAACATTTAGCACATCATTCAAATAAAAATTGACTGTTGAGCAACTTGAATCCTCCCTTAGACAAGGATGAGATAACATTCCTCTTTATGTTTATAGACACAAAAAAAGGGGATATTAAACAATGGTAAACATCCCAAAGTGAGTCAACATTTTCCATGAAATAGTGAAACATCTCAGTTTTAAGTTTTGACATGTTTGTAATCTAATGGGGACAAAATATGGGTTAATGTAATCTGTAAATCTTTGCATTTTGTTTTTACTTAAGTTTTATGCATAGGTTAAAGCTTTTGGGGAATTGAGGTTGTATTAGAAATAAAAATACTTGTGTTTTCAGAAAATCAGAGACAAATGTGGAAGAAATGTTCTGTTATTGTTATTGTGGTGCAGGGAAACTAATTGAGAACCCAGTTACACTGACTTTAGTCCAACCAACACGAGTCAAAGACATGTACCAGTTTTAGACATCACTTTGGGATGGAGTGCTCTTGATCTTTAGCCACAATGTAAAGATGAAAGAAAGCTGCTCATCAGGCATGTTTAATGTGAGATAAAAGAACCATCCTAATCAAAAATTACTTCAAGGTTTCACACAGTTGCAAAATGAGACATGGTAATGCAATACAGAAAAAAAACTACACGGTCACAGGAAAATCCAGGTTTGGGGGGGGATCAAAACAATATTGTTATGATTTGGTACTGTTTGCTTTAGGACCCAAATGCAGGACCTAAACTGAAACTACACTTTATTAAATGGAACAAAACAAAAGGCTGACGTATAGCAGCAAAACAGAAAGAAACAAACTTACTTTAGGTGAAACTGGAGGGAGCAGAGGTGAGTGTAATCCAAAGGGAGCGAGACAAGGGAGGAAGACGAGCATACATAGACAACAGACAAAGAATCAAACTAAAGTGCAGCTTTTATGGAGCTGAACACAAAGAGGCTAACGAGACATAACAGGATGCAGCTGAAGAGAGGGAGGAGAACAAGCTGGTGAAAGACACAAGGGAAACAGGGAACACAGGCGATGTCAAAATAAAAGCAGAACAGGAAGGGCTGAACAGGAGACACACAGGAGGAGCAGAAGGGAGGAAAAGTAACCCCAAAATAATCTTATAACTAAACCCATAGGAGAAAGAAACAAAACCACAGGAGGAAAAGAGAAAAAAAACACTCCAAGTGAAACAAAAACTCCTGAGGCCCAAAAAATATATCTGAAAGGTCAAAATATTTGATTGTTTAGGTCTTGTAACTTCAGTGATTTATTATTTTTATGAGTCAGGATCCATTCACAATGAAAATTTCTAGAGAGTTTTCTGATAATGTTTCCCAAGATAAATATAGACAGAAAAATAAACGTCATCCCATTTCAGAACTTTGACTTAGACCAAAACAAACTTGTTTGTGTGGATTATTCATTATGAGCAAGTACAAACTAAATAAACCTCTTCCTTGTCATGGTTCGGTTACCAGGTGGTTGTTTTCGAGCTCCAAGTTTGACCCAGACTCCAGACACACACAGCGAGGAAACAGCGTTGCAGTTGAAACAGTGTTTAATTATATACAGTGGGGCAAAAAAGTATTTAGTCAGCCACCAATTGTGTAAGTTCTCCCACTTAAAAAGATCAGAGAGGCCTGTAATTTTCATCATAGGTATACCTCAACTATGAGAGACAAAATGAGGAAAAAAAATCCAGAAAATCACATTGTCTGATTTTTAAAGAATTTATTTGCAAATTATGGTGGAAAATAAGTATTTGGTCACCTACAAAAAAGTAAGATTTCTGGCTTTCACAGACCTGTAACTTCTTTAAGAGGCTCCTCGGTCCTCCACTCGTTACCTGTATTAATGGCACCCGTGTGAACTCGTTATCAGTATAAAAGACACCTGTCCACAACCTCAAACAGTCACGCTCCAAACTCCACTATGGCCAAGACCAAAGAGCTGTCAAAGGACACCAGAAACAAAATTGTAGACCTTCACCAGGCTGGGAAGACTGAATCTGCAATAGGTAAGCAGCTTGGTGTGAAGAAATCAACTGTGGGAGCAATTATTAGAAAATGGAAGACATACAAGACCACTGATAATCTCCCTCGATCTGGGGCTCCACGCAAGATCTCACCCCGTGGGGTCAAAATGATCACAAGAACGGTGAGCAAAAATCCCAGAACCACACGGAGGGACCTAGTGAATGACCTGCAGAGAGCTGGGACCAAAGTAACAAAGACTACCATCAGTAACACACTACGCCGCCAGGGACTCAAATCCTGCAGTGCCAGACGTGTCCCCCTGCTGAATCCAGGACACGTCCAGGCCTGTCTGCGGTTTGCTAGAGAGCATTTGGATGATCCAGAAGAGGATTGGGAGAACATCATATGGTCAGATGAAACCAAAATAGAACTTTTTGGTAGAAACTCAACTTGTCGTGTCTGGAGGGGAAAGAATGCTGAGTTGGATCCAAAGAACACCATACCTACTGTAAAGCATGGGGGTGGAAACATCATGCTTTGGGGCTGTTTTTCTGCAAGGGGACCAGGACGACTGATCCCTGTAAAGGAAAGAATGAATGGGGCCATGTATCGTAAGATTTTGAGTGAAAACCTCCTTCCATCAGCAAGGGCATTGAAAATGAGACGTGGCTGGGTCTTTCAGCATGACAATGATCCCAAACACACCGCCCGGGCAACGAAGGAGTGGCTTCATAAGAAGCATTTCAAGGTCCTGGAGTGGCCTAGCCAGTCTCCAGATCTCAACCCCATAGAAAATCTCTGGAGGGAGTTGAAAGTCCGTGTTGCCCAGCGTCAGCCCCAAAACATCACTGCTCTAGAGGAGATCTGCATGGAGGAATGGGCCAAAATACCAGCAACAGTGTGTGAAAACCTTGTGAAGACTTACAGAAAACGTTTGACCTCTGTCATTGCCAACAAAGGCTATATAACAAAGTATTGAGATTAACTTTTGTTATTGACCAAATACTTATTTTCCACCATAATTTGCAAATAAATTCTTTAAAAATCAGACAATGTGATTTTCTGGATTTTTTTTCCTCATTTTCTCTCTCATAGTTGAGGTATACCTATGATGAAAATTACAGGCCTCTCTGATCTTTTTAAGTGGGAGAACTTACACAATTGGTGGCTGACTAAATACTTTTTTGCCCCACTGTACAGTGAAACAGTTACAACAAATGGCAAAACTGTGCTCGGGTGTAGCAGCTCAGGACGGTCAGGTACGAGACGGGAACGGTCCTGGGTTGTGGAGAGAGAGAGGTTAGTGACAGTCTGTAAACCAGCTCGCGGTGTGCGGGGATCGTTAAACTCACGGTGTTGGGTTTTACGTCCAGCTGTGAGGAGGGATCCTAGAGATACTGCCGCGGGGGTGGTGATCCAGACTGTCCAGAGATTGTGCGAGATCCGGGTCCGGGTGCTGTTTGTGCCTGCGTCGTTCCAGCAGGGGTGACAGCAGCGCGCTGACCGGGAAGGTGTGGATCCAGAGGAGCCAGAGACAGACAGGGAGCCAGGGGAGAGAGCGGGTTGCGTGTTCCAGCGACCGGGCTCTTGAGACATCCGTGTGGGTAGCCAGTCCTCTTGATAGGCGGGTAAGCGACCACGCTGAGGCACTGAGTTCCAGGGAATCGCTCCTGGATGCGGGCTAAGCACAAGGGAAAGAGAAGGCAGGTTAAATCACTGCTACAAATGCTTCTGTCTGAATACTACACTGGCCACTCTGTTACCACGAAAGATTGTGGAACAAACTGGCGTCTGTCTCTTGTTCCTCCTCTGCTTAAGTAACGATCCACACCTGCTTCCACTGATGATCCTGCTGCCACGCCCTGCAAGACAATTAGTCACACACACCACCCACCAGCAGCAGAGATCCTGACATTCCTTGCGCAAGGCAACACCCTTGATCCCAATAAAATCTATAAGGAGTGGTGTCTAATCCATTCTGCATGTTTTAGATTTAATTTTGATCCAGAAAAGATTTGAAAGACAGTGTGATTAAAATGCTTATGCAGACTGCCTGCGTGGCGGCTCTTTAGGACCAGGATTGCCCACCAGTGTATTAACCTTCTCATGCATAGTAATAAGGAGAAAAGGGAAATATTTTATTCACTTTCAAAACTCATGTTTGCCACCTGAGTGAACATTTGACAAGATATAAAAATGTGCAATTGTATTGTTGTATTTTTATTTTTACATTGTTTTTATCTTTAATTGTAGCAAAAAAGGGTTATAGCTTGGTAACTGGCAAAAACATAAAAATCAAGGATGAGCTTTGCTCATTATTATTCATCAGCTCATGCAGTTGAGACCACACCTGCAAAGTTAACTCAGCTGCTCAGTAGCAAACATGGCGGATCGTCAGCGTTGTTGTGCTACTGCTCACGCCGGACTTCCATAATGCACATATTGCTGAAAAATCTAGATTTATGGGACAAATGGCTCCAGTTTATTTTTGAAGAGACTCTCAGAAATTACAATAGTAATTTAAGTATTTGTTCAAAACATTTTGAAGGGAGTAATTTTTTAAACTTTGTCTAGTTTCAAGGTGGGTTTGCTACAAAGTTACTTTTGAGGCCAAGTGCAGATCCATCACTCAACCTGTAAGTAAACATGTTTATACACTGCTATTGTTCAATCTGTGTTATGCAGGTTGCTACTCGGACAGTAGTAGCGCTGTTTGTAAGACTGTTTGGGGTACAGGAAGCCATGCACTCATAGGCTAGCTGTTAGCCAATCTGAGTCTAGCGATTTTGCATAATTAATATTAATGAGTACAGGTCCAAATTCAGGTCAATTTACAAGCAGTCAGAATACTCTGATCTTGAACAGCTGGAAATTAGTTTTTCCTAACAATGTTTGGTTATAAAATATTTCAAATTACAGGTTAATACTTCAGAAATAACCACAAAGTCATGAAATTTGCATGATAGGGCACCTTTAAACTTAACCTAAAAGCCTGGGGTGTATAGGCATTTAAAGGAAACTGATTTATCAGATGAAAAATGGAGGCAACAAAGCATAAAAATAGTTAATTTCAGACAATTAGTATAATAAGAGGATAATTGTCTTAGATAGCATACAACTGTGAAATGCTTTTACAACCATTTTATGATAGTCTTACATTAACTGAAATAAACTGGTTACAGATATGGTAATGTATTAACTTAATTTCAACTGGTTTGTCTGAAGTATGCAACACAATAGTTAACTGATGGTTGATCAATTACAAAAAAGTATTGTTACAAACAACTGGTTTTAAATTATCTATGATAATACTTAGATAAATATATGTGAAATGGTTGAATTTTTATAGTTTGCCTGGGACAAGAAAAATATATCTGATTATCAAAAATTTCCTCACCTTTACTTTTATACCCTATAGTGGTCTGATTAAATTACAGCAAACAGAGCCTGTGAAAAAACAATAAAACTGCAGAGGATTTGGTTATTCACCCTTTTCCCTTTCGTGTATACTGCATCAGATACAGTCTTCTAACTTCCAGAAACCACATTTTCAAAAAGATTATCAAATAAGTACATTTTTCTCCTTCTCAACCTTTGGAGGAAATTTCATTTTATACTTTAATGGTCACATCTCACTTTGAATGCAAAGTTAATGACATACAAATAGGAAAAGTTTAGCTGCAGAAAATAAAGCAAAACAGGGAAAAAGCAAAGGCAACGTGTCTTTCACACTCAAAAAACATTTGGCACAGAGTACAGTTGCAGTTGCTATGGGCACAAGAGACTTGAAACATGAGGTTTGTGCTACAGCCTGCATACACAATAAATACAGTAAACACCAACATACATATAGATGAGGTATGTAAAAAATGAAAAGTACTAGTTCTTGGATGGCCACTACAGGCTTGCAACAATAGCCAGTCAAACCAAATGTCAAATTTGTAAAACTCACCAGTTTCAATTACATTAGGGCAAGAAAATTGGTGCCATAGTTACTTTGAGTGACCAGCGATAACATCCATCCATTTATTGAACCTGCATTCATTTAATCTTGCTCAGTCAGAGTGAACTGCTCCAGCAATCATTGGGTGAGATGAAGGGTACACCTTGGAACGGTTATTAGATCATTGTAGGACTTTGGTGATAACAGTAACTATTATGCAATTTGTATAAAGCTTCTGCGCCTTCATGCTCAAATACATAGCATGTTTTTTATAAACAAAAAAGTTTAATGGCTACGTAACTAAGTTAATCTTTTACAAGATTTCTTTTGAAAGAAGCAATAACTCTAACCCTTCACAGTTAATCATGTAATTTTATGTAAAAACAATTATTTCAAAAGGGCAATGTAAAGTAATATTTGTGTGAAGTGAGCACTTCTTCAGGGTGGCTGGGAGTTCTATAGAACTATAGTGTCCTGGGTCACACACTGACAGAGGCGAGGCTGCCAGACACCAGCACTGCCGGACCCTCCGACCATCACCAAACAGGCAAAGTGGGTTAAGTGTCCTACCCAAGGACACAATAGCAAGGCAATGTTTTTCTGGGTGGAGCGGGGATTCGTACCGGTGACCCTCCAATTGCCAGATGACCCACCCTACCACCTGAGCCACAGCAGCCCTGGTAAAAATGAACATATCAGAGAAACTATTGCTGTAGTTACTCATATTCATGTTCCGGGTCATGGGGAGTTGGTTCCTGTCCCCAGCAGTTTTTGAGCAAGAGAAAATGTTACATCTAGTCCATCACAGGAAAAACTGTTGCTCATTCTGCTTCCTAATTGTTATGTTGGGTGAATAAAACAATTAGGAAGCTGTTGAATAATGCTAAGCATGTAATATGCCTAAAGCTTACATGCAATGGAATTGGTTTCAAACGTTTTGGAGAAAACTCTCAACCATATTTATCTTCTGCTAAAGATTTTGGTTAACATGTAAAGATCTATGGACAAGTCTACATTTTAAAAGAGCTTTCAGACTTGATTACTGATGAAAACTCACCCCCTTAGAGGTGAGTGTCTTTTTTAACTGCAAAAATATATTTCTATTTTAAACTTTATTAAAGCCCCTTTAGCCTTAGATCATCAAAATAGAAATCAGACCTAGAACAGAATCATCATCTGGGGACATGTTAGTTTTAATTTGTGCACAAACAAAGCTAAGATGGACTAGATAAACATGCTTCTTACCTTTGCCTTTTATCAGACACTCCTGCTACGACCAAACATCAATGCTACTATGATGCAACAGTGAAGGGAGAATCAAAGAGTGAAATAATGAGTTGAGAGTAGTTGTTTTTTCCTTTTTCAAAACAAGTTAATCATTCTTAAACTATTTATTCATGTGTTCCATAATGACCACACAAATATTTATTTTATACTATAAAATCTTTTATCTGGCTTTTTTTATCAGCCGATTTTATAATGATGAGTGTTAATAGTTTATGGACGCGAAGGGCAAAGTGTGAGTTGCAGGAAGTGAGCATGTTGTTTTGGCTGTCACATTTGAGTGAATGCAGACTTCATCTCTGCAGTGCTTGAATGGTTATTCATTAATCCTCATTTATCATCTAATGCCTGGCTAATTTATTCACTCCTAAGATTACAGAAAGCATTCAAAAATTTCACGTTAATGTTGTTTGCACTTCCATTTGGGATTTAGAGGGGCAACATTCTTTTCTTATTGATTAAAAGATGAGTATAATAGTGTTATTGCTGTAAACATGACACATTCTAGCAACCACCTCGAGCTCTTTTGTGTTATATTTGCATATTTGTGTATTTATTGGAGTGTTAACCTTTTGCTAAAAAAAACCCCATCATACTCTTTATTCTAACTGCAGATAATCATTCCTGCTGACAAAACTTAATGTTTTTTTGTATTTACAATTTAGAACACAAGATAATTTTGTAATGTATGTGTCTTGTGGGAACTAGGCTGTAAGTGTCCTTGCATTTCATAAAATGATTGCTCATGACAGACATTTCTTTCCATCACTGCTCGTAATAGATATGAGCATATGCTTGCCAGAATGGGAGACGTTGATTTATTTTTTTTTGGTCTGGATGTCTATTTTGTCCTTGTGTAATTTCTTAAACAAAAGCAAAAGCCCTAAAAAAATACTGTAATCAATTAAGCAAAAGAAATACTTTTACATTACTAGGTTGTGTCTTTGTATATTTGAGTATTTGTGTGCACAATATATTAGCAATAATGTATAACACACTGAAAATGAATATGAATGCTAAGAATAAGGCAACAAAGTAAAATGTGATTTTTTTCCAGGCATTCAATGTCACAATTAGGGATGTCCAGATCCGATCATGTGATTGGAAATCGAGCTCAATCACGTAGTTTCAGACTCGATCGGAATTGGACGTCACCTCCCGATCAGGACTCGGAAATATACAGTATGTATATATATTCTTATTAGTTTTTAATGCATCTGTACACCTTTTCTGGTGACGTCAGTATTCGGGACAGTTTCCCTCGCAACCCGCAGCTGCCATTTTAAGAGGGGACGCTTTTCCATGAGGACCGACCGTAACGTGTATGAAAATGTCCTGTAGTCTACACAACAATGGAGAAGAGGAGGACTTATAAAAGCCTTGATGCATATATCTTCTTCAAGGTAAGCTTTTCTAATGTGCTTGGTGGATGTTGTGTTGAGAATGTTGCCACATTAGCTCCACTAGCTTTGCTAGCCACGTTAGCATGAGTTCCGGTGTTAGTTTTTAGTCAAATTAAATTGCTATGCTATTATCTTAAACTCATTCACGGAGTGGAGGTGATCACTTACTGCATGCAGAAGACAGCCCATGATCATGTTACTCTTTCTGCAATGTCTGCCGTTCTGATCAGCTTATTTAATTACATAATGTTTTATTTAATAACGTAATGTCCATCCACCGGTTTGTGTGCGTTCGGACTGTTTGCATGCTCACAGTACATAAATGCACTCTCGTCATGTTCGTTTTTACACACAAGTAACAACTTCATGACTCCCCACAGGGAAAAAGCCCAGGGGAAACCCCAGGACGCGCTGGAGTGGCCGCAACCGGCTGTCGTCCCAGGACTGCTGGCTGTCCTGTCCCTGCAGCTAAATATTAAATGGGGTGAATTAAATACAACATAAGGAACATCCTGGATCTGTTTATTTGCTCCTTTTTTATTTATTTTTAAATCGGTTTAAAATTTAAAATCGGATCGGGACTCAAAATCAAATGACTCAGTCTCGGACTCAAGGGCAAAAAATCTTGATCGGGACATCCCTAGTCACAATGTGACATGAAAAGATGAGAAAGCTGTCACTTGATGGTTAATTTTTCATATCATCCATGAACAAATAAAAAAAATCTCTTTTATTAATAGAAACGTGTAACAAAGAAATCTATTCTAAAAAGGTCATGTTATAGTAAAAAGAGAATACATTTCTTGAATGTACACTGTGGGATTATTTCATATAAGAAAGAGGCTCTGCAGAAAATATTTCTTTCATTTACTCCAAATGCCAGTTAAGATCAACAGCAGCTCCATAATGTTAGATCTAACGGGGGGGCAGGATGTTTTTGTCATTATATCATTCTGGGTTATTAGATTAATGTTTATAGTTGAATGTGAACATTTCTAAAAGAGTCGTATTTTTATTCTTTAAGAGTGGGCTGATTCTCTGGACAGTGAATTCAGTGACTCATCAGCGCTTTCAGTCCCAGGGCACCGTGGCCAAAAGCCGAGACCATGACGCCATCTGTTTATTTCATCATTAATGGTAACAGTGACATCTAAAGGTCAGTGGTCGCCTGGAAAGAGAAACTGGGACCAAGAAAAAAAATGTTCCCATTCAATGCAACTCCATTATCTTCAGAGAGACTCAGATCTTATATCCAGAGCTTATTGTTCATAATAATAGTAATTATAACCCATATACCCTTGTCCTTTCTTTCATCTTAAGTACCTCATTTACAAAGCTCGGTTTGGGGAATCAGGGGGGAATTCTCCAAGGAAGCTGAAGCTAACCACTCAGAAGAGGGCCATATCAGGAAAAAAAAACTAATTTTATAATCTAAAGTAACACAAACCTTAAAAGTAAACCCCTTCAAGGGAATTCTTCACTGTAAATTCTGTAACTCTGAACTTTTATCTTGCCACAGGAGCTGCTGTCAAACTGTGGTGAACAGCCGTTGTCAAGTCTATCCTCTGCCAGTCCATCACAGTCTGGTTTGGTTCAGCAACCAAACTAGACAGAAACAGACCACAGAGAACTCTAAGGTTTGCAGAAAGAATCACTGCTGCTGATCTGCTCTTCATCCCAGACCTGAACTCCTCCATCCAGGACCTGTTCTCCTCCAGAGTCAGGAAAAGGACAGGCAGGGACCTTCTCACCAAGGATACTATCTCTTCTCTCCAGATGGAGCTACAGATCTCTGTGTGCCAATCCATCACCATGTTGAACAAACATGTGCAACAGCTTAATGAAGAAACAATTCCTTCTCTCATAGAAATAATTACAGTATATTGTACCTGTACTACCTGACTTCAAACCACCAATTAGACTGTCATGGTGGACAAATGCTGCTAATGTATCTTGTATCTCATGTGTGTTTTTTTGTCTAATGCTGTCTATTTATTTTTATGTGTCTGTCTGCAAGTACAAGTGAAAAAACAAACTGGAACCAAATCCCTGATGTGTGTAAGATACCTGGACAAATACACCTGTGTTGATCTTTTTATCTATTTTCTGGACTAGCTTGAATCTTTTCAAGGTTTTGAGGTCTTATGCCCATCTTCTAGATTACCAAGTAAAGGTCACCACTGTTGGGACTCTGAGATTTTGATAACGTTTAATTTTTTATTTCTCCCAGATTATTATCTGTGGTTTTGTTTTCCTCATTAGTGTTGTGGTTTATGGCATCGTTTTGGGTTATTCTCTTCTGTTCCTCCTGTTTTCTCTATGTCTAGCTCCTGTTCCGTTGTCGTATCTTACTTCCTGTTTTATTTTGATATCGTCCTGAGTTTCCTGTTTCCCCCCTTGTGTGTCTGAGTAACTTCACTTCCCCTCAGGTGTTTTCAGTCAGCTCATTATTTTCTTTGTTTTCAATTGGTATATAAGTTGTCATTTAGTTCCTTTATTTGTCGTTGGATTATGATTGGTGTTATGCTCCCTCCTGTGCTTCCCCCTCCGAAATGTAAGTTGCTGCCCCGTCAGCTTATCTTTTTATTTTGTCATTAAATCACTTGAACTGAACCCATTTTTTGGAGAGCTGTTTCCCTCCTGTGTTTGGGTCCTGCCACAAACACTCACGCAAGATCATGACAACGACCACATCATAGGGTTACATAGAGACAAATAGTCACAGTCCAGTATCATAAAACCCATGCATGGTGGTAGTTTAACCAGGGATCTTCCTGCTACAAGGCAACAGTACTGACCAACTTTTCACATTAGATGAATATTATAACTATAAACTGTTCAGGTTAAAATTATTACAGTGTCTGAATGGAACATGTTCCATGGCCCATTGCAACTGCTTCTCCTCTGCCTTCAGATCCAGTCACTCTTGCAGTTGCTGAATCTGAAACGTCATCTTTTACAATAAACTCTTATCTTTTTTGTCAGTCTCTTGTTCGGCTTATTTGGGTTCTCTATTGTTTGACATGATGACATAAATCCAGTTAATGGAGAATTAAGGCCATTTGAAAAGCAAACTGAAGCCATAGCTGATATTGGCCTGGTGTCTAGTGGCTGGAGATTTTACACAGAGTAGACACATAATGTTATCAAAATGTAGCTGATAATCCCCAGAACTGAAAACCTCAGGTTTTTTTTTTACCTTTTTGTTATCTTTGAATAACCAAAGAACTCTTGAAAATTAAATATCCACTAATAATGAAGGATGCATTAGCTACTGTTTTTCATTTTTCCTGTGCAGTGAAACAGAACATCTCAGTAAAACCTGAGCACAGAGTTCAACATCAACTCCTGAGGGCCACTGTTGTTTAAAACACCCACTCCCTGAGTAGGCTGAGCAACACCACTTTATAGATGTGTGAAAATCTGTTTTTCAATTAACTGTATGTTTCTGAAAATATTAATCACTTCACACTGTTGCAAAACCCTGTGGAATTATTACATAAACCCAGGGGATTTATGCACTGCTGAGGCTATCAATGACAGAACAGAAATTTATGGTTCAAGGAAATATTTATGGAACCCGGGGCTCCAACCACTTTTCTAATCTATGGTGCTTTCAAAGAGCGCCACCAGCTCATACTGTCAGTAGTAATTCTGCTTCTTTTGCTGATGTTTGTTTGAAGGTGGGACATCAGAACACTGCACTGACACTGAGCTGACACACAGCAAGAATGTCAACTCATACCTAATACTGTGCGCAGAATATGAAGTTCTGAAACAGAAAGTTTGGGGTTATTATTTTTGTGTCTTGCAATGCAGTAATATTAAAGATATAAAGTGATGAACATTAAAGAAAGAAATCAGTTCTTAAGATGGAATAACAGGTTTTACATGAAGTGTAGCATTTCCAATACAAAAAAGATGTTGTGTGGCTGAGCTGCCTGTGGGTGTGGTTGTGTGTGTGGGTGTGTCTACTTACTTCCTCACAGGTGGATCAGCTCGGGAGCGCAGGTGTGGCTCATCTCCTCATCACCTGAGTCGAGATTTAAGGGGAGGATCAACATGAGACAGGCGCCAGATAGTTCTCCTTCCTTCGTGGTAGAGTGGCTGACTTACTAACCTGATTCTTCTCCAACACTGAGCCTTATAACGCTTGGTCTCCTTCTCCTTTTCCTCCCAGGATCTTCACCCGGACCTGACGCCTTTCCGCAGATCCGTACCTCCTATCCTGGAAGAGCAGTCCGATCCACGGTCCTTGTACCAAGCTTGGGTTTCCCAGACCTGCTCTTAGCCTGTCTCTCGTCCTCCCCGGAGCGGCACCTGCTGGAACATCACACAGACCCTGAGCTGATCTGTCCACCCTCCAGCACCTGCACACCTTCTCCTGGACCCACAGTCGCTTTTCTCAGCCTCCAACCACTCCTCCTCCTCACAACCACCAACATCATCGCCATCACCATAAGCTCTCTCCTTTTATCTCATGCTTGCTCATCCCTGCTTCTCACCAGTCCACTAACCTGTTCTCTCCGCACCTAGAGACTCCAGTTCCTCCAGTGAGGCCCAGTTCCTGCCCCGCCAGCTGCACAGGAACCTCGTGCCTGGCTGTTTTTTCCCTTCTGTTACTTGTGTCATTAAACATTCTAAACCTGTTCAGTCGTCCTGGAGTTGTGCTTGTAAGAGGGTTCTAGCTTTACAAAACCGGTCATGACAAAAGAGGCCTGTGTAGTTGAAATAAAAAGAATAAAACCCTTATGTTCTCACGTACTTCACAAAATAAAATATTTAGAGATAAACTTATTTTTGTAGTTTTGCTCAGTCTGTAAAATATATATGTTTAGAAGTTTTTTATTTCAAATATAAAACACCCTGATTTATATGATGTTTTTTATCAGAAGCATCACTTTGGATGACAATGGTGACGTGACAGGATAATGCAAGCAGTCAACTCCATCCATCCATCCATCCATCCATCCATCCATGTTTGCAGGGTTGCTGAAAGCCTGAAGCCTACCTCCAGTGGTGGACATAAAAATAAACAAGAACAAAACTCCGCCTTTAACTGTAATGCTAAAGGTGATATTACACATAGTGGCAATCTTAATATTTGCAACAGCTTTAACAAAGCATTTACATACAATATAATAGCAGCACAAACTTTTTGTGTTTGTATCTGTGTTTTCTTTCACATAGCAGCAGAAATCCTGCCAGAATCTGCTGCTGTCATCCAACTTAAATCTGTCATCTAATAGATCAGCCATTCATTTTCTGTAGCTGCTTGAGTCTCTGCAGGGTTACAGGGCTGCTGCCTCTCAACAGCAGTCATTAGCTACACCACATACAAGGTCAACAAAGAGAGGAGTTGCCAGTTAACTTATTATACATGTTCTTGGATATTGGAAGAAGTGACCCCACGAAGGCCAGCATCTTTCCTTGACAGTCTAATTTTCTATTGGCAACAGCATATCAACTAACATCTGAATTGCTGTGCAAGATTTCAGTTTATTAAAGAGCTAATTCTTGACTTTGGAAAAATGGTATGTGGTTTAAATTATGTGAAATAAAGAGTAAAAAAAAAAAATCAACTGACTCCTAAATTAATTTTATTTGAATAAGTGTTCAAAGTTAAAAATGTATTTAGAACTGTTTTATATTTTGTAGGTCTGGCTTTAATAAACCTTTTAAATAACATTAGAAATTAGTGTGAGCTGTGGTTTTATTGCTAAGGTCATGTCAAGGTACATTATATCATCATTCTTATTTTGAGCCATGCTGGGTTCAATGAAAAACATCCCAAATCAGTAGCGAGCCTTGCTAGGTTTGCATCCAGCCATCAGCGATCACTGACTCAAATACCTCCACCCCAGACTGATATGTAGAAATGACTGTGAGGTGTAAGTTAACATGATAGTGGGGCGCACCACCACTAACCACTAATTTGACATGGATACATCTCCGATTTTTTGTGTGTGTGTTTGTTCTCTTGGTGCGAGCGCTTGTGCATCCCAAAACAGATACAGTTAAACCAGTCACTACCCCAAATGGTCCACTGCTAAACAAGAAACACACAAAAAGCCAGACTGAAATTCACCAAAATGCAAAGTGATGAGCCATAAAATGTCTGGTAGAATATCCTTTGCACTGATGAGACAGATAGAGCCTTTGGCTGCTCATATCAGCTCTATGTTTGCAGAGGAAAAAAAAAAAATCAAGTTTTTAGAGAAAAGAACACAATACCTGTAATGAAACATGGAGGAGGCTGCTTTGATGCTTCTGGCACATGGTCTCCTGAATTTGTACCATTTACAATGGAATGTCTGGACAATGTAGATATTCTGGAACAATATGTGCTACCCAGTGTCAAAAAGCTCAGCTTCAGTCACAGGTCATGAGTCATCCCTGGATAAATGACTCAAAAAAGCTAAAAATCAACTAACAATAAAAAAGAACAAAACATTAGACCTTTCTGAAGCGGCCCTCTAAGATGTCTGATTTAAATCATATTGAGCATCTGAAAGAAGCTGAAACATGCAGTCTGGAGAAAGAACCCTTCATACCTGAGACAGCTGGAACAGTTTTCTGTCAAAATAACCATCAGCAATTTCAGTGGTCTAAATGAGAATTATAAAAAATCCATTAATTGCAGTGTTTGTCTCAAATTGTTGGGTTATAAAATATTTTTTTGATTCAACAACAATTTCAAAGCAATGTCTGATTTCCAGCTGGTTTTCAGTAAGTGATTTATTATACATACCTTGCATTTTATACTATTTCAACATTCAATGTGGGGTTTTCTATATTTAATAGAAGGGTATCAAATGTTTTTAACATCTGTATATCGTAGCATTAGCCTGTGAATTTCCAGCTGAATGGAACAAATCTATAATTATTGGGGAAGAAATGTACTAAAGTTGTTTTTAGATTTGTGCTGAAGTTTAGAACCGCTCTAGGAAAATAGTTCCCTACCAGACAGTTTTGTTTTGGTAATGGGTACCTCTGATTACAAAATTGCTATCAGCAGGTTTGAGTACCTTCTCTTTGTGATTTTTAACTATGTCTGACGGGAAAACATGTCAGGTTCTAACTTATAAGAAAAATCTACAGTGTGAGTGAAATATAGCAGAACCATGAAATGCTGTTTAAGTCTCTACTGTTGATTCATTCTAAGGAAAAACCTCCATCTCCTTTGCTTACAGATCTACATTTTAGGTCAAAAAGATGGACTATTCCATATAAAAAATGTATTTGTTCTAATTGTACTTCCTTGACTGATTTATCTTCTTTTTGATGGTTCCTGAGCATAAAGATTACAAACAGAAGTATCAGAATCAGTTTATTGCCAAGTATCATCTGCACATAAGTTAAATAAATTGTCTAATAGTGCAGTGTCTGTGCATTTGACAACACTTTCAGGTGCAAAAGAGTCAATGAGTCAGTGGGGTGCATGTGGGGAAGAAGGTGTGTATAAGTTAATATAATGCAGTGGGGTAGTCTGTGGCTTCGATCCCTGAATCACTAACCACACCCTTAACTGATTTCTCAGTGTTTACCTCACTGCATTACTCCTTATCTTCCAACTTACTTATAAAAAGAGCAATGAGCCTTGTTGTTATTAAAGAAATCCATACATGGGTGATTCCTACAGAGAATTCCAGTAGTAATTATTTTTTGGGCATCCTTTTAAATTGATTCTTTCACAAATGCATTTATGTTTTAGCAGAAGTTATGAAAAGCTTGTTAGAAAGAGGAAATTATCTTTTAAAGTTGAGCCCAAAGATTTATAATTTTTCCTTTCTATTGATCCATAATACCAAAACACTAGCAATGTGTGACAGCGATTTGCTCAGTTATACTTGAGAAATAAGCTACTCCCTCCCTCAGGGTATGGTAAAAGATTTTATGATACAATACAGAACCTGATGCAAAGCTTGCGAGGTCAGTGTAACCTGATGAAAAGAAAACCCTGAATGAAGCTAAAGCAGCTCTGGAGACCACACCACACACACACACACATACAGATTATATATGTGTGTATAATGTATATAGACAGCTGAATAACCAGACATCACACTTTACTCAGTGGTGTTACTGACTAAACAGACCTCTGATCATCATCAGTCTGGATTAATTATAAGGTTCCTTGCATTAGATACAAATCAGATCAAGAGGGGAAAGCAGGTCAAATCTTTCTCACTTTCTTTGAAACTTTGATCAGGAGGAGACATTGTCTCCGTCGGTGCTTAGGACAACAAAACCCACTTAGATGTCAAGGAACAGGATGTTTACTTCATATATTTCAGTTAGAGTGACTTGTTGTGTCTTCATTAACGCTACGAGGACGCCGTCATCGTCAACGATGCCAGGGACCTTGTTGTGTTTAATCGAACATAGCTTCCGAACCATAAAAGATTCCCTCTAAATCGGGAGAATCCAAGCTTTCAGACGGTAGTTCCGGCATCGCTCTAGCCCATTCACAAGGGATACAGTGTCGTGTCAAAGTCGGTGTTCCAATCAGAGCCTTTGTCTTTTGCGCATGATGCGCGGTTGTCAATTTTTTTTTTTCTTATTCATTGATATTTAGTGTGGGTTTTTCTTGAATAAAGTGTGATATTCTAATTTTAGCCTAATTTTTTTTGTATTTTTTATTCTAATACTCTTTATTTCAAGCAAATTTAATGCTACACTGCTAGCAAATAAAATGTTCCTGTTTAACATAGTGCTACATTATGTTAATTGGTTTTATGTTTCTGATGCTGACCTGAATACAACCTGGCGAGTCTCATGAGTTCTTGTGCTTTAGACTGAGACATCAATGAGTCCAGGCTGCACGGTAGTGCAGTTGGTACTACTGTTGCATTGAAGGTTGTGGGTTCAAAACAAACCAGCTCTCATCCATTAAAACAAGATGAGCCAGTTAATTCTTTTAGTCTCCCAAATAAAAAAAAATATTTGTCATTACATTAATAAGACCTGAGACATTTTTTGCAATTGAATAGATGCAATTTTTGTTTTGCTTCAGATCTTTATAAAACCTTCAATTTGATATGCTAAAAATTAAAGCTAACTCTGCACTTTTAACCCATCAAACAATTATTATGTGATTTTAAGGTCATTGTATTCCAGATTGGGCAGTAATTGCTGCAAATGGTCAGGTTCCGTTCCATGAATGAGTCTGTGGACTATTGAAACGGCTCATCCTTTTCTGGGTTGCAGATTGCTGGAGCAGAGCCAGGCACAGATTGAGCAGGAGGTGGAATACACTCAGGTATGTTGTCAACAATTCACAACAGTAAAACTATGAATGGTCAAAATATGCAGATGTTTGTTTCCTTTTTGTAAAGTATTCAGCAAGATGAATGTTTTGTAGAGAAAGTAAAAAAAAAAAAAATGTTGTTCCAAAGCTTCTGCATGATCAAAAAGCTTTTATCACTTTATTTTCAACACATACACACACACACACACACATAGATAGAAGCTTAGTCAGAGCCAGCATGACAGCTTGGACCTGTGAAGCAGAAAGTGATAAGCTCATCTCCAACTCTCTACGGTACTGAGAAAAGAAAGAAAAAGACAAAGAAAAGCAAGAGAGCGAATGGAAGGAGGAAATGAGACCAGTGGAGCCAGCAAAAGAGGGGGAGAGAGGTGTAAGACAGAGCAAAAGATGATAAATTTGAGAAAAGAGCAAAGAGAGCGCATCACATTTTGGCTTGCAGACGTGAGCTAAGACAAGGGGACAATGTAGATGAGTAAATGATCCCCACTGAACTCCGGAGTGTGATCACACAGTGGCTATTTTCCGAGAAATAAAATTCCAGGACAGCTATTTTGGAAAAAGAAAAAAGCAGAAACATTTGGTGGGTAATGAAAGATCTTTAATCCTGCATCTAACTGCTGATGTGTCAGCTGAAATATATGTATGATCATAAATAATCTTTAGCAAATTCCCTTACCAAACAGTTTCACCCCCTCCCCTTTTTTTCCACCCTCTCCAATTTCCTTGGCCATCGATTGGTGGCCTGCATCAGCCTGTGAGAAGCAACTCCTCTTCCCTATAGATTTTCATGTCACAACCATGACTGACTGCAAATAATCACTCACCAATCATGTCCCACTTTCAGAGTGACCTTACCCAAACACTCACACTCACCTCTCTCATGCAGCAGTGTACGTGTTTCATGGAAAGCACAACGAAAGCTTAATAATTAAGGTTGTATTTAGGCATCTGTCAACCTCTCAGTGAATAAAATGATGTTTGTTGGTTTAAATGAGCATGTGTGTGGGTGCACTTAGTATACTTTCTCTTTACTGGCACAAGTAATCTGTTGCATAAGAATAGTTTTTTTAGATAGCTACTGCACCTGAGGCAAGAGGCATAAACAACTCGAGCATGTTTTTGCAACAAACTTTTCAAAAAAAGCAAGATTTGCAGTAATTTTGTAAACGTAAATGCACTAGGCTACATACAGATATATCACATACGACTTGCTGGAACTACAACTGAAACTATGAGGATCCTTCAGATGAAAGTATAACTGCAGAGAATACCAGGAGACACGAGAGATTTTGATCAAGGAAATTGTATGAAACTATTGGGATGAACAAGATGTGACAAGAAAAACTGAACCATGTCCAATTTGCATCAACTTCTTTCTGACTGATTTGTTTTGCTGTTTCCTAATGCAGCTCTTTGCTGTGAGAGATTTCATTTTAAAACTGCTTCAACAATATGAATTTCTCAAGCCTGGCTTCCAGAGATAATGAACCATTGCAGAACTGAAAGCTCACACCTGTGGTCTGTCTTTATGCAAAGCAAGACAGGAATCCTAAACCAGTCAAGAAAACAGCTAATTTTATGCTAACAATGGGAAGAATCTTCTTTAATATTAAACATTTAGGGTTTAGGATGCCTTTTGTCCAAATATGTTTTAACATTAACAAGATAAAATCATACTATTTCACATTAGTTTACAGATATATGTGCTGTATAGTTGTGGTTTATAAGTTTTAATGTGTTATGTTTTGTTGTTTTCTACTGGTTGTGTACATTTTGGTTCTTAGTGTTCCTGTTCTATGTTGTTTCTTCACCATTCTCCACCATTTGCATTAAAGTTTGCTTTGTATCTAATTTTATTTTGTGGTGCTTGCTTGCTTAGTTTGGGTCATTTTATTATCCTCTAGAGTCGCATCTAGTTTTTGTCTTTGACTCTTTGCTTTTCTTTGTCCACAACAAAAATCTTTGTCGGTGTTTTACATCCTTGTAGGCTACTTCTGTTCCTGTCCTGCAGTGTTGAATTTTTTTTTTTTTTTTTTGGTAGGCCAACAATCCACATGGCCATAATCCATAAAGCAATAATAAATAATTCTACAAGTATTTTCTTCCTCCTTAAACTAAGAGCTCATGGGATTGTTAAACTATTCTGTAGCCTCTGGTAGCAGCTAGCTGCAGTGCAATGCTAACAGTAGAGATTCAGTTTCAAATGTTTATTTTTTCTGTCCTTCCCTCAACTTGTTCCTGCTAGCAACATGTTGGTTAGAGGATATGGTAAAATGTTAATCTGTTTGAGTATTTCACTCAAGGTTTTTGCTGTTGGGATAATAGTGATCCAATCATAGGTCAGAACTGATGCACACACAGCAAAGTAGAGACAGATGCGGAGTTGATAGACAGCAGAAAAATTGTAATTCAGTTATTTATAAATTGTGAGGAAATATATCAAGAAAACTGCCTTGTATAATACTTGGATGTTACAGGGTTAAATATTTTTTTATTGGATTGTTTCATTTTGTCATTGATAACAGGTTTGTGACACAGACTCAGCATTTAGTGCAGTGAGCACACAGTCTTCAGACTTTATCAACGTGGCTTCACAATCTGTATGACTGGAAGTAAGTGCTCTCTAACCTGACTGGATAATTTAGGAGTGCTAGTCACATTCACTTTCATTAAACTACACCTCACCAATTCTCTTGCTCCATTAATGCATCAGTAGGTTAAAGATAGCACCATGCTAATAGGTTTTGGGTGCAACAGTGAGGGATTGAGGTAGACATACAAAGTAGAAAAGAGGAAAAATAGAGCTGAGCAAGGCAGGTAATAAAGGGATGATTCAGAAGTCTTTAAGGTCAGTTGAGACGTGGTGTCCCATTGTCACTGTGTTATCTGGATAATCAGTGCAAGGATTCAAACACATGGGAAAAGAAAGTGTGTCTTTATGTGCATGAAGTGACATTATGTCTCACATTGTGATATTGATGGTGTGTCCAATTTAAAGTAAGTTACTGAAAATAAGGTTGAAAATAATCACATGTGACTGGCTTTTCACAATCTTTGAGCATTTTCAATTGGTTTTGTTTAATAATATTGCAAAAGTCACCATATCTAAAAGCATAGAGCACAACTTAGTATTGATATTGACTGTTTTTATTCCATACTGTGTGAAATAGTCTTGTACCCAATTGGGAACTCTCTGGGCTCTTAGAGGACACTCATTTTTAAAGATTTAAGTTTTTTTTTTATTCAGAACTATTCAATAGAGCTGGCCTAGTCAAACCACAAAGTGTGCTGAAAAAAATTAAGAGAGCATGACAAAAACATAGGATGTGTGGAATACAGGGGTGGGGTCAACAAACGTGTAAAATGTGTGTCAGACATCTTTCATTCTGAATCCCATTTACACATCTATCAATACATCACATTCTCAAGCAATGATGCTAACTTACTGACTGCTACAGCATCATCACCACCTCCCTTTGTTACTTAGAGCTGGAACAGCATTGGGTTTAACTTAACATGTCACCTCAGTCTTTCATAAATTTCACCGAGATGGAAAGAAATTAATCTCAGACCTGGTTTGGTGATGTTTTTTGAAAGGGCAACAATAAACACAATCTGAATGCAAGTTATTGTAACGACAGAACTACAACTACAAAAATACCTTCTTCAGGATGATTCAGATTCATTTCCTGATGTCATATTTTTAAAGATTTGTTTTACTTTGACTCATTGCTTTTGTTTTCACTTGCTAACTGTCACTTTAACTGTCACTACACTATCCATGTAAAGTACAAACAGAAGTTAACATAATTGGAAATATTGTTAAAGATTTTTAGCCCTTTACTAAGAACAGAAAAGGTCCTTCATAAGGAACACTAGTAATCCAGTATAAGTTTACAAGGAAAAAAGGACAATAAACTCAGTTTAGAAAGTTCCATCTCTAACACATTTTATTCCTGAAACTTTCCCATCTCTTTTACATTAATAAATTTGAGTTCAATCTGTTTCTTTTATTTTCTTCCTACAGAATTGCATTCTGTTTGACATTAGAAAGCAATGGCATTGATTTTAAAAAGTTTGTTTGTTTGGGTAGAAATTCTTTGCAAGACTCACATCCTTGCATGAATAATGTTCTTGATAATGTCCCTCTCGTGAACACCACACCGAACTGAACAGAATTTAATTACCTCTGTCATTTTTCAAATATTTACTCCACAAACCGATAAGGCAGTGTCATTTCCTTTAATATATCTCGTTCCGCTGGCCATTTTACTGTTTTCTTGTACAACATTTGCACAGCTTTTATCACTCAAAAAGGTGAAACTCGAGTTCTTCCACTCTCGTCTTTATGTGCTCCACTTACCTCCTGAATATACAAGCTACACAGAGCAGATTGAAATATGTTTCATCAACAAGCTCTTTTTACAGGATACTAACAGTATAGAAACTACATTTAGAGTTTGACTGTAAAATTCAACTTTCATGTAACTTTTGGACCAAAGTTTTACTGTATGAGCTATAAAGGTCATTTTTACTTTGTAGTCATAGGACCATTTCTGATTCCACAAGAGCTGGAGAAAGTAGTAAGCATTAAAAATGTATCAGAGGGATTCACAAGCACAGTACATACAGTTCCTATTATTGTATCTTTTTACTGAGCATGGAAATGAATGCTAGGAAAAAATGGCTGCTATCTTATTACATTAAATAACAGGGAAACTTTTTTTAATACCTTACTCACTAAAAGTCCAGTGATTACACATATGCACACACACACACACACACACACACACACACACACACTTAAACGTGCGCGTTCTCTTCTATAAGAACTATAATCATGCCCTGAGGAGATCATTGCAGTCTTCAAGTAGACATTATTTAAGATGCAGCCTAATAGTTTCAGGAGGTTGTATGTGCTCAATTCTCTCTTATAAAATGGACTCTGGCAAGGGGTAACTCACTTCTGTCTGATTTTATTTTAAGCCAAAAAGTTTCAAGTAAGTCATGCATTAAGTCCATCTTTTTTTTAATTGGTATCTTTCAAGTTTTTAATACAATGAATATAATCCTGAGGAGAAACTCATTTTATTCATATATATCCAGTTATATGTTAGTTTCCTAATAAAGATGAGAAATAATTAGATAATTCTGTGAAATCTCACATGGGAGGAGATTATTTTTGTTTTTCCTTTCTCATTATAACCTAATAATAACGCAAACAAATTCAACACATCTTATGTTTACTTGTTCTGTACATTTTACTAAGTGGTTATTGCTAAACTAAGGTGAGTGTTGGAGTTTTGTGCTATAGTCATCTGCATGACACCTATGAGATTGCTGAGATTACAGCTCAAAGTAGCACTTACTGCCTCAAATAAAGTTTTTGTTCACAGTGATGCTAATAAAATCATTGTTAGCTACCACATTGTCATAGATTGGAATGGTAAAAAATAGCACAAACAATTTCCAATCGTTGTTTATCTCTATATACAAGCGAGAATCAGCTTTGCAGCACAGCTAGGTGCAGCAGAATGTCCATAAAGTTTTAAACATATGAGCCATTGCTTTAAGAGTACAGCCTCGGTCACAATGACCCGTAAAAATGCATCGTTCATGCACATCTCCTGTTTCCTATAAAAATCTAGAGTTTTTTGAACGTTCATGCAGATGTTTCCTACAGATGTTACAGCTGCCACATGAGTAATTTATGAGAATAACTGTGATAGCAGTGGATTTTAAGAGAAACCTCCCCAAGTGAAAAAGTGAACTGGAATCAAATTCATTATATGTGTAACATACTTGTGATCATCACAACTGTTCAGAAATTTGTGGAAAAGATTCCAATTTTCAAGATGATAGTAATGCAGAGAGACACTCCAGTTGCACCTTCTACAGCTGCAGGGCAGAGAAGATCTACCAGCTGTAGCTGCTGCTTTTGAGGACCTGGAGAGAAGACAGGTACACTGGTGGGTGCAAGAATGGATCCAGAAGCAGCACCTCTACAGCCAGTATTGGATTTAGTTCCATGAGCGGGATCATGAGTTGGAAAAGACTGTAACATCTTTGCCGAGCTGTTGCATCATGTTGCTGCATGCATGAAAAAAATACATGTAATTTCCAGAGAACAACAGCTTTTTGTCACAGTCAATTTTATATCAATGTGAAAACATGCAATCCTCTACAATTTTAGAAGTAAATAATAAACAATAAATAATCCCTGATCATTGTGCTTATGTTTTTTTGGAAAGCATACGACCAGTGTTCCTACGCCGAAGGTGGTACGTTTTTGGAAAGTTTTAGACCAGGTATTGACCTGGCCACGAGCATACAAACAGGTCACGAACACTATAAGGATGCTGTACGGAGGTAGGAAATGGTCCAAAATAATTCGTATTTCGTTTGCAGTTATTCGTTTGGGTCATTGTGACCATGTGGGGCCCAATGTGATTGTTTAAGGTTTGCATATTGATCTTATGTAAATTTTACCCCTGCTTTCCACTGGTCAAGTGAGCAGCGCGCAACGTTAGTGACACGTAATACGCGGCTGATAGCCGCCAATAAAGTCAATCAGACCCTTTCCACTGCGCGTGAAGCAGCGCGCCTGAGACATGTACCAGCGTAGTGTTGCAAGCATTACGCAGCAGTTCTATTTCAGTACACTTCTAAAACACATCAAGTTTAGCAGTTTAGTTTGGACTAGACAGGAATTCAGGTGTTCTGGAATTCCATTTGCAAGACTACAAAAAATACAGTACCTGTGACCGGTTTGAAGTTCGTAGGTGCTGTGAAAATAAGCCACATACCTTCTGGATTCATGTTGTTGTCTCTTTCACTGCTTGTTGTTGTGTGTACTGACGAAATCATGCGCGTTTTCACTATTCTTATGAGATTTTGTGATCTTCCAGGACCAGCTGATGTAACGCTGCTCAAGTGATTACGTGTATGAAGCGCTCCCGGTAGGAAGGGCGCTGCTGATTGCGCGAGCAAAGCGTTGCGCGCTGCTAAAGCGTCCAGTGGAAAGGAGCCTTTAGTTTTAATACCGGTTTTGCTACTTCTTACAATTCTGCCACTATGACAGCTCCTCTGTCTTTGAGCAATGACATACTGCTTAAAAAAAAATACCATTATATTTTTTGTTAATGTTATTACTATTAAACACTTTCAAACAGCCCTTCTATAAAAGTAATATTTATGTACTCCTGTTCACAATCACATTCATCTCCATGAGATACGAGTATTTATCTCAGCACCTTAGCACAAAAAACAAAAGACCACCACAAAAGGCTGTTTTTTGGATGACTTGGTCTTTGTCTGCAGTAAACTATTTTTTCCACCTCTCATTAGTTGTGCCACCCACAGACAGAAGGATGCTTAACTGTGCAAGTTTCCCTGGATGTCAGCAGCCATCAGCAAAGTCTCAGAAGAAGAAATATTAAAAGATAAATGAAAGCTGGAAGGTGTCATCACTTAAGTGTCCTGTAGGGAAACTTTCAGCTCAGCATTGATGTTGTTAAATAAAACAGTTTTATTACTGTTCACGCAAACAGAAACAACATCCACAATGTCACTTGGTGTGGAATGACATGTTACTCTTCTATTACTGAAGTAATTACCTCGTGCTTACAACTGACAGACTCCTTCAAGGATTTCAGATAGTCTCCTGGCCTCCCTCAGCTTCCATTTAACATTCCCGAACAACTGAAGCAGGTGCTTGAAGAGTGAGTCACTGAAGCAGTAAAGTAAGAACCACAACAACAACAAAAAGTACTCAAAGTACTTCAAAACAAACTAAATATTTTCAGTATACAGTTTAAAAATTATCTTCTGAAATGTATCTCAAAATAAATGTACAACAGTTTTGTTTCACAAAAATTCACCCTGATTGGTGCTGTCACTTCAAATTTATGCTTATCCTTCTGCCAGACAATTATATTTATATTAAATACTAAACTGTTTAAAACCCTGTTTAAAATGCATTAGATCCAATTTTAAGTTTATATAATGTGATACTGGGTAACCTTTAAAACAAAGTGACTGATCTTTTCTCATTGCGAAAACCAATGTGTTTCCCCTGCACTGTGGTGTGTGGACAGGTCAAGCGTCCCTGCTCAAAGTGCTCCGTCTGCGACCCAACCCTGGATGAAGCAGAAGAAGATGGACATTCAACTTTGAAAAGATTTAGAAAAAGAAGAACTAAAGCAGGGGTGTCCAACTCCAGGCCTCAAGGGCCAGTATCCAGCATGTTTTAGATGTTCCTCTGCTTCAACACACCTGATGCAGATGAATGGGTCGTTAACAGGCTTATGCAGGACTTGCTGAGATGTTGTAGATTCAAATCAGGTGTGTTGAAGCAGGAAAACATCTAAAACATGCAGGATAGTGGCCCTCGAGGCCTGACTTTGGGCACCCTTGAATTAAAATATGAAAAAAAAAAAAAAAAAGAGTTGACGCAGGTTTCAATTCTATTTAGACATTTTTTATGCACATATATTGTGGTTGCTCCGCCAAGTTTTGCACTCTTATTTACAGTGGTGCACAACAGTGTAAAAAATAAAAACAGAATGCATTTATTTGCTAAAATCATATACCCATATTTTTTTCCTACAGAACAAAAACATACAAGATGTTGAAAAATATATTTTATGATTTCAAATAAAATAGTAACCCAGTATAAAGTTGATGGCAGCAAACATCTCAATACAGTTGGCAGAGGGTGATGTTTTCCATTGTAAGATAATATGTAGCTGTTACTGATCACTGAAGAAAATATGTTTTGTACCAGATTTTAGCTCTCTGAGCTAATTTCCATCTGCACCCCCTAAACGCACATCCAGTTTTGACCTTGTCTCTTGAACATTAAGATTTATCCTGATTGTCTGAATCTTTTGAAGGTTTTTATTCCTCGTGAGATTTTTAAAGTCGTCAGACTTTTGTGTTGACGAATATTTTTTTTTTAAATGTTCTACAATTTTCTATGAAGTTTATCACAGATTGGTGAACCTATGCCTCTCTTTACTCCTGAGAGGTTCTGGTTCTCTGAAATGCTCCTTTTATAGCCAAGTTGAGCTATACCAGTTAAACCAACACTAAGTAACTTTTCAACCTTCATGAAATAGTTTCATAACTTCTGTGATTATATGGCGACTTACAACAAGTTGAATGACACCTCTGTCATGGCTTGAGGGGGTCTGTATCGCTTTCACTGGCACTAAACAACTTTGAGGAGGATGGTGGGAACCCTGCCACACAAAAAACTACGAATGGATAGGCTGCTTTTCAGCATACGTCACTTCCCCTTTCCCCATTCGTCATAAACACGGAACTCGATGCGACCTGTTACGCACAACTGCAGCTAACATGGCAGAAGCCCCGAAAAAACATAAAGTTTTGTCTGAGGAGACAAAAAAAAGAAAAAGGGAGATTAACCGGATAAAAGGACAGTCAAGAATCAACATAGGCCCGGCTTTCACTCGCTGGCGTGAGCTCAAAGTCGAGGAGGGATTTCCGACTGATGCTGCCGTGGCTCTGTTCCTGCTGGACTAGTAAGTATCTTTCTATTCTCAAATCAAAATGCTAATGCCAGCTTTCGGAAATTTGCATGGAAGTAATAACTGGCCACCAGGTTGACAGTTCATTCACTCAGCCACTGGAAACCGAAATGTAATGTAGTTCAATCCAACTGCTGGCGGACGGGGTATCTGGATTTTACGACGCTACGCGCTGGTGCTCATGGGAAATGCAGGCTTCGTTCACGTAAAATAATACCGCTTTTGTCCAGTGGCGCCGCCAAAATAAACCTAAACTGAAAGCTCCTAAGTACTGCTTTAAACCAATAGGTTGTCAAAGTTTTTGTCAAGTTGTACTTTAACTGTGCCAATTACTTTTTAATCATTTTGTTCTCTCTGTTCCCACATTTTAAGAAGTGTTGCTGTCATCAAATATAAAATTAACTCATATTTTCTGGGAAAATGGCCAGATAGTTCAGATTCATTCTAACATGTTGTTTATGTTGTATTTGGACTAAAACATCTTTTCCTCTCATTTATTTAGCCACTTTTTGGTTTGGTTATTTAAACTTCGCACCAGAGTTTGTTTTTCCCCCGTATGCAACTATTATAATTGACATTTTTATTTAATTTAAAAATTCTGCTTAATCATCATTGGGTGAATTATTAGCAAACTCCAACTGATACCACCAAGAGCTGATTATGACAAACAAAATATTTTCTAAACCTGAAGGTATGTAAGCCAAGAGCAGCAATTTGTTTTTGTTTTTAGTGTGGGGAAAAAAAAGAGAGCTATTTTTATTTAAATAAACATGTTTGGTGAAAATGGAAAAAAAATGTATTTCATAGGAAAGTATCAGTCAGTCCGTCACTCACCTCCAAGCACTTGGTGCTACTTCTTCAGTAGAGGCACTCGACAATGTGTTACAACGTGTTGTTAATTACAGATGCAGCTTCTTGGAATACTAGATGACTAAATCAAATTTCACTTTGCCAAGAAAAGGTAGCACAACACCTGCTCTGTTCAGATTTACAGGTAGAAACTCACTTCCCTGCAGAGTTTCTTTTACTATCTGACTTTATTTGTGAGAATAAAATCTTTTCCTTCTGACATTATCCATAAATGTTTACTGAGCTTTTACTGCCTCCATATGTTTTATGGTTCACTTAGAAATGCAGTAAGCTGCAATTGGTGCCATGGGTATGCTGCAACCATGACAGTTAAAAGGCCTAAAAATATACTTTCAGGCAGGTTACATCCTTTGACAGTTCAGCTTGGATAGTTTCTGACAGCTTTTTATTAACTGAGTCCCACAGTAACACATACTCAGCACAAATAGTAAAGAATTGTGTCTATGGTTGATTATTTGTTTGTTGTAACAATGCTTCTTGGCAATAAGTCTTGTGCTTTTGAAAAGCCTTAATTCCCCTTAAATTGTCCCACATCTATAAGGAAAATCCATATGTGGGACACACCCTTGAAAAACTTGCCAAATCCCATCCAATACCAAACAGGTTATTCTGCAATTAGCTTGTTTTTAGAGTTTCTAGTACCCCAGGTGTTGGCAAATGAAGTGCCAAGGTCAGTCCAAGAATACTATACTGACTTATCTGGATAGGACCCATGTCATAGTGAAACGTCAAGCAGATGATTCACAAAACTAAGTTGCTGAAGTTGTTGAAGTTTCAATAAATTTTACAGCTTTTTTAAAGGTTGAAAGAATATTATGGTGTACAGTTTTTTTTTCAAGTCAGTCTCTGATTTTTTTGCCTGGAGGCCTGCAATGATCAATGACCTGCAATGGTCTTTTCCCATCATGGTGTCTGCAGCATGTACAGTACATTGGAACCTTGACATGTTGAGGAATGTTACATTAAGCAATGAGTCCAGATTCCGTCAACAGCAGTTGGATCATCAAAGAGTATGGACAATGCAGAGAACATTATGCTTAATGCTTCCCAAATAGGGTCACACCTTTTGGTGGAGGCAGTTTGATGGTGTGTGGTAACATCTCCCTCACTGGAAACACAAGGCTTGTCATCACTGAAGGTAATCTTCATGCAGAGAGTTAATGAGATAAGACTCTGGAACCAGCGGCATTCTCTTATCTCCACAGTCTGGAACAAAACTCACCCCCACGAAGAGACTTCCTCCGGGATTTTGGAGTGGAGAGAATCGAATGGCCTGCCTGCAGTTCTGGCCTGATCCTAGTGGGTTCTGCGTGGATGTGTTGTTCAAATTGGAGTAGTTAAAATATTCAAAGAATGGGACTTGCAGCAAACATTAGTTTAAGAAGTGAGTGACACAGCTGGTGACCAGGGAGACGAGGAGGTGTCGGGCACATTATGGCCATGTTTAGTTTTTCAACATGCTGCCGATGCCCATTTTGTTAAATAAATAATCTCTTGAATAGCCAATATGTATTTTTTACAGGTTTTAATAACTATACAATAACTGATACTTAATAAATGTCAGTAGTGGAATAAGATGTTTGAAAAGGTTTGTTTTTTTTCTTTTTTTTTGAGTGCAACCTACTTATTCAAATCTGCTGCTCAAACCACAAATGCATTTTCCTGACAAATGTGGAATAATTTATAAGAGAAAATAAACAGGCTTTCCCTTTGTATCCATTACCAAGACTTATTACCAATAAGCTTTGTTACAAAGAAATAATCCAATACCAATTTCCTTATTTATGCTAAGTTTGTATATGAGAAAGAACACATTTAGAAACCATCATCTCCCTAAAGGCTGTAAAGGAAACTTGGCAAGCCATTTTAATTAATCACATGTTACTCTTGAAAAGCAGGCCAAGGGGAAAAGCTCTTGTTATACAATAATCACAACCAAGACTGAAGGTGCTCATTGGAAACTCATCTCAGATAATGTAAACTGATCTCAGAGCAGGTAAAACTTTATTGTGGGTTACATATAAAGCTGCGTTAAAATAGACTTTAAGCCTGTTTTATCTCTTTAATCTAGTACTAATACACACAGACACATGCACACACACACAAACCCCAGACAGACATACACACAGAGAAGATAATGCTTCATCATTTAGGTTCACTGAATTCTTTAAACAGTTCCTGCATCTGAAAATCTCAAAGAGCAGAGAGTTTACAGGGCAACACGCAGTTAGCAATCCCAGTGACTTGTAAGATTGTTTCAGCAAAATAACTGTTGAGCAAAAACATCACAGAAAAGAAATAAAAATGGGTTAAGCTTACTCATTCAATTAGTAGTTTTAAAGCTGAATAGATTTAAATGCAGCTGTGTATGACAGAGAAGACCTATAAAAAAACACAAGAGATGGACAACAAGATATGACAAAATTCATGTAACAGTTATCTATGGTGTGAGGAAGTCAAGATCAAAGCTAAAAGGGTGTACTGGTACTGACAATAGCTATTAGCAGCTGATATGGTCTTTACAGTAAATTTTGCCATCACTTACTGGGTACATTAAAACTAAGAAATATATTTTTCCATCATAAACAGGGTCAAACTCAAGTCTACCTAAAAACATGGGTCTCGGTTCAGTTGAAACAAACTCTGGTGCGGTTTGATTGCATGTGGGAAGGCAACCAGACCGAGACTGCACCAAAAGCAGGAAGTGGACTACATTGTGCAGCCGTCTCAGTCACCTCATGTAGTCCTCTACCTTGTTGTCTGATCATTCTGAGACCACTGCTACAGTACCTGCTGCTACTCCGTCTTTGTTTACATTCACTGTAGAAGGAAACTCACAGCACCAGGAAGTGCAGTGACAACAACACAAAAAGTAGTGCAGTAACACCCCAGGTCCGCCACAGGCGGGGATGTAAAACATGCACCTAAGCTTATTTGGTCTGTTTCATAAAGTGCAGTGTGAATCCAAACCACACCAACTAAAAACAGCAACAATGTTGCAATTTTGGTCCCCAATCAAACCGAGTCCACCGGACTGTCAGGTGTTAATACAGTTTTCATACCTCTGTGTGGAGACAAAATAAAGAAATGTAAAGTTGATTTTCAAACACAAATAAAACCAATTTTGAAAGAACTGTTATAGTTATGACTGTAAATGATGCTGAAAAAAGGTGAGCCTAGACTTCACACTGACAGCATTGAAGGTGTTTAAAATTGTTTAACTTGTACCTTTAAGGTTCAGTTTCAATAAGCAAAACCAAGTTTGTCAGTTTTCTAGCAAAAAAAGTTTTAGTAAGCTAATTTATTAAAAATTTTGTGAGGATTTTGTAGAGTATTATTATGAGATATGAACAAAAACAACTGGACTATTCTTACAGGGATGACAATAAATACAGTGTTACCTTATTGATCATTTAAAGGTGGTATATGGAACTTGCAACAGAATAACACAGCACAAAGCCTTCAGCCATCTGAGTGCCAGGCTCGTTAACCAACCCCCCCCCCCCCCCCCCCCCCCCCCCC
>SSNP01000074.1:2137241-2204445 GCA_006937955.1 Pachypanchax playfairii | reverse complement strand
CCCCCCCCCCCCCCCCCCCGCGTGCACGCACGCGTGCTCCGATGCTCAGGCCGACCAATATTCCTCACCAAACCCACTCGGATCCCCGATCCAAGCAGGACTATAAAATATCATGAGTTCAGCTCACTAATCATGCTCTCCAGCCCCACTGATCACACACTGACTCTGATAAAAGCAGCTCCTACCTGTTTGAAGCTCAGTCATTGATTCAGTCTGTGGCAAAGAGTTCACAGTTGCCCCGCGGCTCCAAAACTTCCTGCAGTCCCTCTTAAGATCCTCTGTCCTCCTCACACATCATCATGCATGCACCACTTATTCAATAAAATTAAAAAAAACAATAAAATCCTCTGTGGAGTGTCTTCCAGTCCAAAAAGTGGACCAAAACGTTCATCTACTTCAGCATCATGCTGCAGCTACGTGTTAGCAAGCTGCTATTAGCTGCTATTAAAACTTTCCACACAGAACTTGCTCGTCACATGGGAAACCTCAGAGGAATCAGCTATGGCAAGCAAATAAGGTATATAATCACCACATTACCAGCCTCACTGTGCTGGGTTATTTAAGGTATTAGACAACCCAAAATGGTGCCCGCTGCTCTGCCAGCTATTGGCTGGTAGATGTAAACAAAATGCCAATTTCTTGCCCGCCAAAATTAATATTTTATTATATTTTACTTCAAATATAATTTTTAAAGGAAATGCTGTATTTTCATTCTACAACCCTCTGAACACTCCGTGGAGTGTTGCTTTTAATGAAAATATTCCATATCCCACCTTTAAGTGTAGGATCCACTTTCAGACACACAGCATGCAGTTTAATATCAGAGCATCATATTGTGTCAGCTTTTTGTCCTCAGATGACAGTGCTAGTCTTTTATAGCTGTGCTGTTAGAAAAGGTAAAAGCTGTAGTGATAGAATATTGAAGAACCTTTTTATCTTGGATTGACACTGTCATTTTGAATTTGACAAAAACATTGACTCTTTTATCCTCAGCCTGAATGTCAATCTGACTATAGGCACGTTTTAAAAAATCATATTTTTTATACTGCAAATTATGACAAGAAACAAGACAATAATGAATTCATAAAATACCTGAAAAGTCTTCAACAAAGATCCAACACAAAAAATAAGCATTTGGCTTGGACACCTTCCAATAACTAGCAGGTTTTTAGCATTTCTGTGTGTTTGTGACTGAACAACAGCAGCTGAAGCATAAAGCAAAATAAAAAAAGTCATGTTTATATACAGTACAAAAGTTCTGAAATGGCATGAGCAAACAATTATATATGAATTAAAATTTGAAATATATTACATATTTACAAAAAGGGTCTGTCCTGGTGTTTTCTGAGTTTGTTTTTCTCCTTGTTTCTTATAACATGCATTCAGACATCACCCTTGTGACTCATCTCTAGTGGTAAAAATGAATTTTAAAAAGATAGAACTATATACATTTCAACAGCAACATTTGTAAATTAAATTAGCCAGATAAAAAAAATAAATAAAACCACATTAGAATAAAATGAAAAGTAATAATACAAATTGCTGGAGCAGTTGTGTCTTCTTGCTTCTCTCCCTTAATGCTGCAGCTCAATCTTCACTCATTCAGCAACTATTTACTGTAAGACGTAACATATCATACAATTCATTTGTTAAAGCTATTATTCAGCAGTTGAGTCTTTTGAATTGGATCACTGATTTTGGAGTGACTAACAATGTCCAACAAATGTGATGCATTGGTGAATCTCTTCTGTGATTGGTGGAGGTCATATTACAGACAACCTGGAGGCTACTGTAATGTGTAGTATAGCAAAAAGCATAATTTGTCTTTTTCTTTTTCTGGTAATTTTGGAATTTTGCTATGCTCAGGATGTCATTAATATATACTGTATATTTTTTGTATCAAGTCACAACTTGGTTCCCAAAATAACAGATTTTTATGTAGAGACTCTTTTTTTTCTCATATGTAAAAAGAAGTAAGTCTCTCTGTCACATGGATTGTGTGTGAGGATTCAAGTCATTGCAAAAGGATGGGTTAAGTGCTACAAAAGCCTTAAAATTTAATAAATTTATCTAAAAGGTGAAAGGCAGAAAACTGAGATGAAATAAAACAAAAACACACCTAAAAGTCTGAGAAAAGAGACCAGCAAAAAACAACTTTAAAACTAGAAATAAATAGGATAAGCAATGAAATGTTACAAGACTAAACTGAAACCTGACATGTGAGAATCACATAATAGCAGATAATACAACAAAAAAATGTAAAAATGTCACTAGCTTTGAATAGCAGATATAAGAATGAATAATGCACAATTATTTATGCATTAAACCAAAATAAATCTCATACAGAGGATGAAATCTGTTTAAAGTGTCTCAAAAAATGATAGACGATACACTGGGGAAAGTTTAATGGAGATATTTTTCAGGAAGTCTTTATCAAATAACAGAACACAACACAGATCCGTACAACACACAGAGAACTCAGTTCAATTATTTTAAACAGGCTGTTAAATAAAGCAACTTTCTTAGAATGTCTAACTAGTTTTAACTTAAATTTTTCAGAACTGGCATGTAATAATTCCTGCACTAAAACACCTGCATGCAACTTTAAAATCAGACAACAGCAAACAACACCACCCAGTCCTGCAGCTTAGCAAGGCGCTAACAAGCTTTCCTGTCACCTCTGAGCTACACAATGCAAAAGTATGATTTCAGTCACATACACAGTCATTGAATTTTGCATCCAGACCTTTATCTGACCCTCCACAATACAACAGTGAGTCATACCAGGCAAATCAGGGCCGACAGGCACGATGTCCTCCCACTGCATTTAGAAACTATCTTTGCTAATCTGTAATTTAAATTCTCAGTACATTCCTATGTCTACAACACTTTTTATTTAACTGTGATATGAAATAAAGAACAGAAATTAAAACACTAGATGCAGGCCTACAGAAAAAAGGTCAGTCTCTGTCCCACTAGCAGACTGCATCATAATTCTATTTCACATTTTATTCTGCTAAATGTAGCAATTTGGTAAAATAAAAGAAACTTTTTTTTATAGAAACTTTGAGAAAAGGTTTAAAAGCTAATAAACAAAAGACTGGCATGATGTAAACTGTCTATGTTTCTCAGTGGAACAGTGGAGAAATCGAACAACAGCAGCCCAGAAATCATACGTGTGACTTTGTGCTCTGTACATCAATGACATAATGAGATGTATTCTGGGTTGAGATTCTGGATTAGTCTCATTCTGTTCTGTATTAATTATATTAAATGACTCTCTGTTGGCTGTTGTTGAACAGTTATTTTGTTTTTATGTCTGTTTTTGTTTTGTACAGTGATTCAAAATACAATGTAGGAGTAAGAAAATTAAGAGTGGGGTCACATGGTTCTGCTCTGGTTCCTTCTCTTTTCCAACTCTTCCATCCTGTGACATTTGACTTGCCATTTTATTACAGAGTGTTGTGCTTTGTGTAATGACTACACGTTCAAATGGGAACAGTTAATGAATAGTGCATAAACAGACACACAAACCCTTACATACACACACACACATTGAGCACAGATAACCCATATGAAGCAAGGTGACGCACTACCTATATTTGTTGTATTATCAGCCATTTCAGACACGTTCACATATAAGACAGACCACATTTGTTTATGTCTGCCATTTTGTCTGGCTTGTTTTCCAGCAGCAGTTTGTTGTGGCATGTGGGCTTTAATGCCAACCTCATCATTTCAGTTTCTTGTGAGCTCTGTCCACTTTATCTCTTAATGGTGTGAAAGGACAGATTTACCACATGCATTTCTCATGTTCAGACTCACCATTCCTGAGAGTCCCTTTTCCTTATTTGTATCTGTGACTTAATACTTTCTCATCGCTTCCTTAGAGGCTTCAATTGTGCAAATATTGTATGGCATCTTTCTGTTCTCTTCCAGTAATAAATATGTGTATTTATGCCTGTTTTGTGTAATGATTCAAAATACAATGTAGGAGTAATAAAATTGAGTGTGTGTGTGTGTGTGTATACAGTATATACCGTATATACTCGCGTATAAGTTGATTCGCGTATAAGTCGGACCTTTTCTCAGCAGAGAAATTGAGGAATTTAGCATTGCCCCGCGTATAAGTCGGTGTCAGAATAAGTTTGTGTCACAAAGTCCCAGTGATGAAGGGTGTTTGTGAAAACGAGAGCAGAAATTAATGAAAATCTGTCATTTTGGCAATCGTTTGTCATGTTTATTGATAAAAAGATATCATGTGTCTTTGATAATCCATGCTGATAAGGAACATCGTTCGCTCGTCCGAGTACTTGCTCCAGTCCCCAAGCTGTCGACATTTTCCTCCGAAAAAAACTATTTCTTCCCGATATCTCGCGTATAAATCGGAACCCCTCTTCAGACCTGAAATTTACTCCTCAAAAAACCGACAGTATATGATGCTATCCTACTAAAAATTACCATTTACAATCATTCATCAATTAATTTTAATAAACCACTTGGAATTAAACAAACTACCTTATTATTTATTTCTTGATTTGCTGTACAGCACTTTGGTCAGGTGTCATGCTGTATGTTAAAGTGCTCTATAAATAAACTTGACTTGACTTATGCATTTGCCTCTTGTTACTCAGCTAAACCAATTTGATAAAACAAAGTCCATAAAAATTACTTTTTGTTGTAATGAACACTGACAGACCAAAATCCAGAAACCCAGAATTGACAGACTGTGGGCAGGTATGTAAAAAGGTTTGACTGTTTTATAAATGAACTTTCACAAGAACATGAGTTCTGAAAAGGTGACGCTCCTGTAAGACAGTTGAATAATAAGTTTACTCACTGTGTTTCTTTTTGCAGGAATGGAAGAAAATCTTAAGATTCCATAGAAAGAGGAGCCAAGCTGAGGAAGAGAACAGGTATTAGTTCACAGAATATAATTTTAGTTGAGGAACACTAAAGAATGTAGTTGTTTATTTGCCACTAATTACGCAAAGATTAACTGACTATGAATCACCGATTGTACAACAGTCCAACATTGAGAAGTAGTTGGAGCCAGTTTAAGTAACAAACAATTTAATTGCAGCGAATGAACTACAGGTATGACTGCTGCCACAGACCAGCTAGCCCCATTAAGGTGCGTTCACACCGGCCCAACCGTCAACGTCAGAAGCAGCAAGTTTACATGTAAAGGCTCTGCATCGTTTTGTGAGCGTTATGAGCGGTAAGCTCGAAACACAGAAAGTTCAGCTAGTTGAACTTTTGACGCTCATAACGCTCTTGAAGTGGCATGTCAACCAATCAGAGCGTCTCATCGTAGTGACGTACCTGAATGAACCAGGAAGTCTTCAAACAGGGTGCGGGACAGACGGAAGTAGCGCTGGAAGCAAACCTCATCCATATGTAGCTCCTGGAGCAAATGGTTTAACTCCTCAAACTCAGAACACATCTGAAGAATGGGATGTATCCACAAACGGCGTAAATAAAGCCAAGCCACTCTCTCTATATGATCCGCCATAGCTCAGAACATCCGATAACAAAGGAAGCCCTGCCTTCGCGTTATGAGCGTTGCTTGACGTTGACAAAGTGGCCGGTGTGAACGCACCATTAGAGGGCGGGAACAACAGCTCAGGGAACCAGCCTTCAGATACACCAGCAGAAGAGAAAAACAAGGGACAAAAAATTGGAGGGGAAGGAGAGAGAGTCATGAAATAGAAACAGAGGGTAGAGAAAAAAACAAAATAACAGGATTCCAAAACCAACAATTTGTCATTTTATATACTTAAAGAATATAAATTAAATGAAACATTTCACGTGTCCAGTCAGGTGTTGAGAGTGTTGCTGGGAATTCAGCACCCTTATCTATAGGGAAATGAATCTGTTGCTCATTTTTTCTTGCTTCTCTCCTTAAAAATGGACTCAAAAGTGGAAAGTGAGGCCTTGATGACTCTCTTTTCCACTTTCACCGCATGTTGAAGGTTCTTCCTGCCAGTCACACTGCAGTTGCCATATACCAGGAAGTGATGCAGCTAGTCTGAATACACTCAATACTACTTACATAAAAGGTGGTAAGAATGGGAGAGAGAATTATGGCACATCTCTGAGTCATCTATTGAGCTGTCTTTACCTTGTGTTATTGAATAAGTTTAACAGAACAGTGTTTAGTGGCTTAAAAAATAACAGCAAATAACAAATAGCACTGCATGGTTGTGCAGTAGTTAGCGCTGTTGCTTCACAACAACAATGTCAGTTCACTCACTGAGGATGTTATATGTTCTCTTTGTGCATGCATGCTTTTTCACCATGTGCTCCAGTTCTCTTCTCATAGCTTAAAAAATTACACGATAAATTTACTGATGATCCTAAATTGACCCCAAATGTTTTTGAGTATCATCATGCATGATTGTTTGTCTTGTGTCTCTGTGTTATAGATTGATAAACTTCTCAGGATGTGTCCTCCCCCACGCCTCTTGTCCATTGACTAGTAGAATAAGCTTTTCCAAGATAAAAATGTAAATAAAAAAATATATATAGGTTTGTATGTATGAATTAATTAATTTATTAATTATTTTCTGAGTCACCGTCTGAGTTCTGGGTATAAACAGTAAACGTCACTGATGTGCCTCTGGCCAGCTCTTTAATCTAAAAGAGGTAGACCTATATCTTTAATTAGGAAGGGAAAACTGCATGACTCACTGTTGTAAAATCATAAAACAAAGTCAGATTTAATAATGCCCTTCATTTTAAATTAAATCAAAATTAATTAGCTTGTGAAAAACACTCGCAAATGTCATTGTTGTTTTTGTATCAAAACACAACCAATGGTTAATTAGTAAAGAGATGACAAAGACTAAAATGTATGCTCCCCCCTTAAAGTTTAAGATGCTAAAAACAAACTGGGCTTGAAAAATTCCTTTTAAGAATGCATTTGTTCCACTTTGCATGTAGTATCTTTCTTTATATTAATTTAACACCAACCCCAAGTCAAAACCTCCAACAGGTCACAACTAATAGTGCTAGCTATTATTTCAGAGGTAAAACTAAGCCTGATTTTTTTTTTTTGCTACTTTTAAACATCACTATTTTTTATTTCATTTTCACCGTTTCAGATTTAAATCTCTCTTTCGATTGAACTTGATGCACATTCCTACAAGTGAGACTAAAGAAGCACATCACAAAAGGGCAGTTACAACTATTTATGCTATACAGGTAAATATTGTGGTGGGTACTTTTAAAACATTTATTTCCTGTTGTGCAATGTTTTCTGTGCCTAATAAAAGCTTGTCAAGTCTACTGAACATCTGCACAATAAATTGCTCAATAATAATAAATCTCATCAAACATATTTTGTCTGAGTCAAATAATATTATGCTGTACTCTGACTTGTAGTTTTTTTTTTTTGGTAATTCTAAATTACATAGACTTTTCTAAAGTGGACAAATTCCTAGTGAAATCTTTATTATCAAACAGGAGCACATCTTTGGGTGTCTCATTTCTGTGGTACTCAAGTGCAGGAGCTGTTGACTGAAGACAAGTTTGCCCTTTGGTGCTCTGAATCCGATAGTCACAGAGAACAGGAGAAGCATCCGAACATCTGCCACTATCTGTAAACATCAAACTTCCACAAGCAACGGGTATCTGTTAACAACTAGCTGGTAAAAATAAAATACCCAAAGTCAAACACAAAATGTGGCTGAATTACTTTATAAAACTTTACAAGAATGCCATGTGGAAGAGATGTTTGAATATAAAGGCAGCTAAGACCCCTGATGATGATGACAGCCTTTCCCCTGATTATTAAAGTTATGTACAGCCAATATTGACCCCAATTGAGTGGGTTTTTCTTCAACAGAGTGAAGTGAGGCTATTATTTGAGAATAAAAGGGTGTTTTTGCGAAGGTTTTGCTAAGTGTTAATCTTTTGGAGTTTGCAGACTGTCAGGCTTAACACTGGCAGTTTTCTTTAAAAAACAGGGTAATTTGCTTGTATACAATCATTATTAAACACAAACATAGCAAAACAGTGGAAGAAGTGGAAATCAAGTATTCTACAACATATCCTGAAATCAGTTGCAAAGCTTAAGAGGGCAGTTGAACTGTAATCATGGTGTGTTTGAACAAAGTATGTCACAAAAACTAGGAATCCGAAATACCAACTTTAAAAAACTGGTTAAAAAAGTGTATTTTAACAGAAATAGCATGCACTCCAGCTAGCTAATCCAAACCTGGTGTAATTGTCTGCTGCAGGAGGTTTGTCTAAAAGATGCACCTATTTGGCAAGTACTTGAAGCATAGCAACATTGTGGTTGCCCTCACCTTGAAGATTTTTTAAGACTACAAAAATCCATCCACATTCTGAAACATTGCAATAGGATTGCAAAACTTTTTCACATGCAAATATATAGATAAAAACTGCAGAAAAAGAAGAATCATAAAAGCCCTAATACAAAGTGCACATGCCATAATAACCTAATCCTAGATTTGTGTAATTGGAAAAGTTTTGAACTTTCAAATATTTAGAACTGAGGCTTCTCTTCTATGGTAGGATATTCCATTTCTTTACTACACAAATGCTAAAAGCACTTTCCCCAGATTTGAAGAGTTGCAAGGGATAACTACGTAGATTATCCTGTTCTGCAGACCTGTGAGAGATGATGGGTGTATAAGTAGTTAACATGTCTCACATTGTGATGCAAGGCCATTCAAAGCTTTATTTACAAGAATAAAAATATTTAATTTGATTTTCCTTTTCATAATGTAGCCAATGCTGAAAACTAAAAGCAGGCATAATGTGTTTCATTTTTATAGTGCGTGTAAAAGAATGAGCAGCAGCCAATTGAATTAGTTGGAGTCTATGAAAAGAATATTTTAGGAGTTCTATAAAAGGCCATTGCAGTGGTCCAGTTCACTTGTTATGAATAGGTGAATTCATATTTTAAATTCAGATTTTGATAGAAAGTTTAATATTTAAAAACTTTCTCAGTTAATAAAAAGCCAGTTTAGTAATATGATTGATGTAATTTTTTTAAATTCAGATCTGTTTTTGCACCCAGGTTTCATTCTATAGTTTTACTTTCAAGTGATCAACAACTGAATCTGTATTTTTTTGTTTCTGGATCTTTGGATGAAATAAAAATATTTCTGTTTCATCTTTGGTTAGTTATAGTAAGTTTTGTGACATCCATGCGTTAAAAACATTTAAACAGCATAACTGATGATCCATGTTTCAGAATGATACGAACAAGAGGAAGTACTCAAAGATTGATTGAAATTTGACCAAATATTGACCCTTGAGGGACTCCATAATTTAGCTGATTATATTTCATCAGTGACCACAAAGAACTCTCAGTTGTTAATATCTATTTAAAAGCAATTGCAAATGGGGCCAAAAAAACAACCCAAGTGTCTCCCCCATTGAATCATGACATTTATTAACTCTGACCAAAACTGCACTGAGATTGAGAATTACAAGGATATACGTATTTTGCAGGGAATCAGGGACTTTAATATATTTAATAAGTGTGGCTTCTGTTCTATGGTTACAGCAAACAATAGGCCTATAAACATCAAAATACATTGTTAGATACTTCCATTGATCTGGAAATGCCTTTTAAATATTTTAGTGAGAAATTTGAAATAGGCTGACAATAAGATGTTAAAGTTAAACCTAGAGTGCAGTTTTTAAAAGTGGTTTTAAAAGTGGACAATTGGTTTAAGTGCTGCCAAAGGGACCTAAATTAATTGTATAACAAATCTGGGTATACAAACATGTAGAATGTAAAACTAATAATTAGCGGTTAGGATGAACGGTCTTATTTACATGATGGAAAACCCTTATCATCCTCTTCAGAACACAGTAACTCAACAACAGAGTGTCTTCAGTCAGAAGATTCTTCATAATCCGCTGCAGCACAGACCACTACAGGAGATCCTTCCTGTCCACACCTAGAACCCTCTACAGGAGATCCTTCCTGTCCACAGCTAGAACTCTCTATGGCTCCCTGAAAAAGAACTGAGCTACAACAACACTTGAATTTCCCTTCGGGAATTAATAAAGTATTTTTGATTTGATTTGATTTGATTTTAACATTTTATTCCTTAATTTAATCTCAGTAGTATTAATCTTCTTCTACAACACCACCACTTTGTATCATGCGACAAGTACATTATACTGACAGATGGAACTCAGAGTAACAAAGGATTTGCTTCAGTGACATAGAATGTGCTGTTTGTCTACAGAAGGTGACCAGTTTTGCCCCTTGTCATAAATGTTGATTGAGTTTTGACATAAAGCAGCTTTTATCATAAATCTGAGTCATTCCAAGAGATCCACTGAGCAAATGATCTCATAGTTTACATGATTTATTTAAACCGTGTGACACTTAGACCTCATGCATGTGGATTTAATTTAACCTTATAAAGATGTCAGATGATAATTGAACACACCAGATTGTAATCAGTGTCTAATAAAATTATTACAAATTTGGTTAAAACAATTTTTGTTTTTTTATACAATGATTTAGAGTATGTTCTAAAGTCTAGTGTCTAACACTGAAAACATTTACGTTTGACAGTTTTTTTTTTTTTTAAATGCAAAAGGATGCAAAATTGTGATTTGTAAATGAGTATATACTGACACATGATGCAAGTTAAGTGGGTGGAAATGAGATGGCCATGGGTGGTGAACTTGCACACTACAGCAATGCACCAGTTTATAGTTGTCAAAATACATGCATTCATCATGATAGCCATCTCTTTTTAATTATCTGAATATGCAGCTGTTTGGAAAACAATCCAAGGTGCACTGCGCCATGTTTTTCAGTCCCACGGCAGAAACATTTTGGAGTGCAGATTTATCACAGCCATTATTCTACAAGGCAAGATTAGTGGTCTGCACAACATTCAGGTCATGGCTGTTTCTCATAAATATTTTACAAATATTGTAGAACAGCAATTTTTATGGGCATTAATAACGCATGCTTAACGTACAGCCATATTTTATATGAGTATGTCAACTGCAAAGATAGAAGTTCCTATATATTAGGCAAAAAAAGAGCTGAGAGTGCCAAAGGCATGACCTAAAACCAAGGCTGGGAAAAAAACGAACCCTAAAAAAGGTTTAATAGAGTAAAATATATATATTTTAAAATAGCACAAAAGCTTTTTTTTATGTCATTGAAATCTGCCGGCCAATTCTTTAAAAGCCTTTATTCACTCAACCTTTCATGCATGTTTTTAATATTTCCATCACTTTTGTAATTTCAGTTGGAAATAGAGCAAGACCAAATTATTAAAGAACATTCTTACTTTAAACATCTCATTCAGCATTCTGTATTGTCAGTGCTTTTATGTTTGAACTATATTTGAATCATTCCAACAGTTTAATGAATAAAAATTGATCCAAGGTAGTTAGCAGTAGAATATTACCAGGCTGATATATTAACCCACTGTGTTGGCATCACAAGCATCCTTTTGCAAGTATTTGGGCACACAACACTGCAGGCTGTTCTAGCAAAACAAAAAACAACAAAAGCCATGTGAGACTCCAGACTTTTAAAGGAATACCATATTTTATCATGGTTTGGTGGTTTTGTGTTCAGATTTTTCTACTTCTGATATCAATGTGGTTTTCTATATATAATCCCTGGATTCAGTTGTTCCTTCCTCTGATCCTCCTTTGTAGTTTTATAATGCCGTCTGCATGTCAAGCTCAGTTTTGTTTTCCCACGCTCTGCTTCTAGTATTTGCTTTGGAATTTTTAGACCACCTGCCTTTGCAGCAATTTTGGTTGCTTGCTTTATTTCTTAAAATATTTTCAGCTTATCTCTAGTCTGCTCTCCTTGTTTTTCTCCTGTGTTGTGGGTTTTCCAACTTTAAAAATACAACATGACAGGTAAAGTCTTGTGTAACTGCACTAAAACCTTTTGAGATTACATAATTGTAACAATATATGTAGTCAGTTGTCAAATCGTATACTATAAGGGAAGGCATATTGTGAGCTTGACCGGACCCTTCTCATACAGTTGGTGTGCCTATCCATCAAACCACTTAATATGTTCTGTATAGCTGCAAGAACATCAAAGGAAGCAATGATAGCCGGACATTCCACTTTCTACCACCTTCCTTAGTTTCCCTCTGGGAAATGCTCAAAATCAAGAAAGTACAGGTGACACAGTACATTCATACAACTTTCCAGAAAGAGACTGAGATGTTCTTTGATCTGTATAACTTAATAGGCATCACATCGCTTTATGTATTATGTATTGTATATGTATGCAAGTAAAGCCCTTGTTTTTGACTCAGAAAACAGATGCTAATGAAAACAAAAGTGTGGGGATTAGACTTCATATATGCGGATTCAAATATGCTTACCAGTCCACTCTTTATTCAGAATCTCATTCTTTGACATCTTGTCACAATAAATGCTGCTATGTTTTTGTATTTTACAGCTTCTTTTTTAATAATGCTGCCAGTTAAGTAGCCCTTGGGTTAAGAAAATAAAATATCCAATGCAATGCCCAGTAACGCCTTTTTTTCCTTTCTCTATACTTGTAGGCCATCTTGGAGAATATCCAGAGGTTGTCATGTATGCAGGCTGAGTAGTGTGTGATCATCAGTGACATTGTTTTCACCTGTGCACTGCTTAGCCTGTGATCTCCTGCACCTGTTCTCGCCCCTTTACAAGGGGGGTGTTTCTGCTCACGCCTCGCCACTAAGTTGAACGTTGTAACGCTTCCTAACGAGCACCCCTGAACCTGTCTATATGATTATTTCTGTGTTGTTAATGAATCCTGGACAGTGCCTGACATGGCCTCTTGCCTGCCATCTCTATGGATTAACTGCTATAAGAAACCTTAGAAAACTAAACTGGCATTGGAATTATCCACACCGCTCTCGTCTCTGCCCTTGCCAGTCCCTCTCCTGACTCAGCCTCATCATAAGTGACTTTCTTTTTGTCTCAAGGACTGAATTTGGATTTTGCTCTGGGTTTATTCTGCTTGTGGACACTGTGTACAGATGTGGATGAATAAACTTACCTTTTGGCTTAGCCCCCTGCAAACTGGAAGTGTGGCGAGTCGCTACTTCCACTACCTGTCATTAGATGCTAACGCTAGGTGCTACATCACCTGTCTGCCTGCTTGCCTCCAATACTTACCTTTGTATCTTGAGCCTGCTGCCAACCTGCAATATACAACACATTCATATCTGTTCCATAAATACTCACACCCCAAGACGTACCTGCATCAGCCTCCGAAGGCAATTGACATCATCCTGTGTCGCCTTCCTCAATCTTGTCTCACCACATCTGGAAAAGGGAACAAGGACAGGTATGTGCCTCATCCCCTCGCCTTCTGTCAGTTTTTGTCTTGTGACTGTTTCGTCCGCAAGTTGTTTGTTAATTTCCCTTTTCAAGAAACACTGTTTTACCTGTCTTTACTTTGTCGACTGCAATTTAGATTCACGTAAACATTACAGAGGTTGGGGGTTTTACATTAGATCGGTGTTCAAATACAGAAGCCTTTTGATTAGAACACTAAATGTAGACACCGAAGAGACTTCATGCTAAAGGGTTTATTAAGATCTTGTGAAATGGGTTTTACTCAAAGGTTAAAGTGAAGAATAAAAACCTTACCTGATGTTGATAGCTCTTTAGGTGATCAAGCTTATCCTGCAAGATGACATGAGACATTTTAAAACCAGGAAGTTTCTTCACAGTTTTTGCAAACTGTCCTTTGAAGTTATTGTATACAATAAACCAAAGAGCTGAACCAAAACATAAATTAGAACAATGCACAATTCAGCACAAAAAAAAAATACACTGACAGCAATATGAAAAAGAACAGCCTCCTTAAATGTGATCAAATATGACATGATGGAATCTAACTAGACTGAGAGAAACAGTCGTTTTCTAAAACATTCTACTTCTCAGGAAAAATTGCTTCTCACTCATTTACAAACCATAATAATAGCCTGCTGTCTCTCAACCATCTGATTAGCACTCAGGCCTTGTTCCAGGACTTAATTATCATTCAGCTAAAAAATCTGCATCCTCAAGAGGCCTATTTAAAGCAGATAGATACTGTAGATAGATACTGTAGATAGATAGATAGATAGATAGATAGATAGATAGATAGATAGATAGATAGATAGATAGATAGATAGATAGATAGATAGATAGATAGATAGATAGATAGATAGATAGATAGATAGATAGATAGAATGTCTTCTAGTAATCCCTGTGAGATGTAAAGACTTGATGGGAATAATAAAACTAACACGGAGAATACAGACACTAACGATTTTCATCTGAACGTTGCAGTCCAGGCACGTTGCCCTGCCTGTCAGATTTGAGTGTTTTGAAACTTTGAGAACATCCAAAAACTTTAAGATCCAACAAGCTCTTCATCCAAATTACTTTAAACAGAGAACAAAAGACAGCAATGTCAAAAAATTACAAGTAACTATATTTTTTTTATTGTCATTATTACCACATGTATACATGTTTTACAGGTTTTTAAATTGTCAACACATGTAATCTACTCATTCAGTTTTGATAAAAGACTAAATGCATGATATTTATATAAATATTGTATTTAAAGGTACAAGGTGCAAGAATTTTCCAGTGAAATACTCACACAACAGTCTAATGTCCCACCGATGTTGAAAATAAAATCACATTGTAACATATATCGATCTCAGTTGGCTGGGTGGTCACTAGTTTTGGCTTCACGTGATGGGGCAATCAAATGCACTTAGGGAAACTCAGCGCTGAACAAAGAGGCCTACAGACATTTCCAAAAATGTAACAAATACAAGAGAAACTAAATGTGGATAAACATCAGAACTGGCAACCCAACAGAAAAATCAGGGAGGGGAGGGGGTGAGTGGCTGAGAGCGGAGGTTTTTTTTTTTTCTTTCTTCTGGACTGGGATTTGACGACAAGGTCTTGTTCTTACATACTGTACCTTTAATGGAATAAAAAAAATCTAGTTCTGTCCACTAATTTTTAAAACTAAATGACAAAGACTTCAAATGAAAAACACTGAACATATTTCACTGAATTAGTATTTTATTTACATAATCTATGCCAATTTTCAGACATATTGAAACATTTTTTACACTTGGTAAATGTATTAGTACATTTATTTCTATAAAGCAGTTGGTTTTGCAGGATAGAATTTCAGATGTAAGTCATCTTGAAGGAAATAAATTACCATTGATTGCAAAGTTATCTGAAATCTTCTTGAAGTGTTCTGGGAAAACCTAAACACTTCTGAGAAGAAAGGAAAACACACTGAAAAGCTCAAATTGTATTGTTAGTTGTTGTTTTTTAGTAGCAACACAAGTGGACATTCTACAGTCTAAGAGCAAGAAGGCTACAGCTACAAGACAGAATCTGACTCAACAGGTTGAAATGACACAACCTCTTGAACAGATTGAAAAATAGCCAGAACTTATTTTTCAGAACACTGAAGTTATTGGATCTTTTTTTTTTAGAAAACTTGGATCAGATCCATTTAAGGTGAGAACATTTGTTCATGTTGGGAAAATGTGCTGTTGGTAAAATTCCCGAGACTGACTGTGTTAATAAATTCACACTGAGGTCTAATTATCTGATATTTAGAGATAGAAATGAAAACCTAAATCTGAGATTATGATGATGTCAGTTAGTGTGTTAAAGTTTATTACAATAGAATTAGAAAAAAATGAGCAAGTCTTATTTTAAAATAATGCTTCTCAAGTTCAGTCTTTAAGTAACATCGATCTGCAGGTTTTTCATGCTTCAGTGCACCAGATTTAAACTAATGACTGATTAACAGACATCGGCTTAACTGCATTCACTTGAATCAGGTGTGGTCATGCAAGAAACAATGTAAAACATACAGGGTGACGTACTTAAGGATTGACATTGAGAAACATTGTCTAAAACATGTAACAGCTAAGATTTGCAAAATTGCAAAAGGAAAACCTGAAAGACTTCTGGAACAATGTTCTTTGGACAGATGAGACCAAAGTGACTGGGAACCTTGCAATCATTGAGTAAACCTTGAAGTCTTTGGATTTTAGAATAAAATGTAAGGTCATCTGTCTTACAGACAAGGCTTGGCTGAAACTGGGTCATACAACTGGAAAATTATCCCGAATTCAGAAGTGAATCTACATAAAGTAAAAAACAAGATGTTGCAGTGACCCAGACAGTGTCAGACCTCACAAAAACTGAAATTCATAGGTGGGGTCTTAAGAGAGTTCTGCATGAGTAAATGGCACAAATACAAGTAATTAGAGGCAACATTGTAAAGAAAAATGGGCCAAAATTACTCCATGGTGTTAGATATATACATTTATTCAACGGGCTATTGCTTTAAGTTATTTCCACAAGCCATTTAATTACAGGCTGCACCTGCTTCATTACTTACTCACTGCTTCTGTATTCTAGCATATTTCTTGGTAAATAAAAGCTCAGTATGTTTTCTTGTTATCATTCTGTAGTTTGAGTTTCTGATGTGTGTGTGTGTGGGCTTGTTTTTCTAACCTCCTGAGGACCAGTTTCCAGACATTTATCAAAATCAAATCAAAAGCCTTTATTGTCATTATATGGCGGTGACAATAAAGGCTTTTGATTTGATAATGATAACATTTACTATCTTTCTGGGGACCAAGGGTTCTTGTGGGGACCGAAGCCTGGTCCCCATAAGGGGGACTCCTCTTTTTAGGGTTAGGGGTTAGGTTTATAGGTATGGTGTGAATAGAGTTTTAGTTAGTCTTAGGGTTAGTTATAGATCAGTAATGGTTAAGGTTAGTAAAAGGGTTTGGGTTAGGTATAAATCTAGTTACTAAAATCAATGGAAGTCAATGGACGGTCCCCATAAGGATAACAAAACAAACATGTGTGTGTGTGTGTGTGTGTGTAAATATACATCTACCAATAAATAAGCCAAGTACAGCTGCGTTGCTAAGTAATAATTAAAAAAGTAATTGATTAGAATTGGGTTGGCTTGTTGTGTTCTCACAACTTTTACAATAAACTTGAGCTGTATTGGTGCTTGTGACAAATACTCCTCCCACATCCTTTGAGTCAACTGAGCAACTCCTGTGTGCACTGAGAACAAGTGACATGGTAAAGAAGTAGGTTGGCACCACCTGCATGATGCACAGTATGAACCCAGGAAAGAAACCATGCTAAAATAAACATCACGTAATATTAGCATACTTTCTACCTTGAATAGTTAATTTTGTACCTTCTCTTCAAGCAGATATTTTCTCTTTACCAGACAGTAAGTGGATGAATGTTAGATTTAAATGACATTAAAAAGAGCTGAAACAAAACTCGTCCGCAGCTGAAATACTGTGTTTTATTACATCTTGGTTTTTTGTTGGTTTTTTTTTGTTAGGCTTTTAATAATCTGCAAAAATATGTACCAAATATTTAATTGCTCCACATTTAATTGCACCAAATTATAAATGCATTACTCTCATTCTGTTTCATTGTTGTAGGCACATTGTACCTTCAGCACGAAGTAAACTTAGCTCTCTTAAACTTGGGTTTGAGTCTTTGTCTGATTGAAAAAGTTAATTTAGTCTCTTTCTGGTTCTACTTAAAACATTTCTTTTTACAACATGTTTCACAGACTTTGAAGTAAATGACCAAAGATTTTTGCAAATAACTATCTATTGCAAAAGGCATCACAGTGTAAAGGTTTATAAAACAAAGTTCACATAAGAAAATTATATTCTTTTATTTTGGAGTTGTTTTAAGACAGCAGAAATCTGTTTTGAAATTGGCCCAACTTGGATAGGCCACAAGCGTTGGTCCCCTGTGAGAACTTGTCTGTGATTTGACAAAATGCTTTGATTACTATCTATGGCAGGTAAAATACTGACTGTTGAACACACAAACCCACATGGAAAAAACATTCTACCTCTAGGTTTGACATATAGAGTATTTACAGTTGTGTAGAATAGTCAACTGAGATACCATGGACTTTCTGTCAGCTTCAACCGCTAAGGCTGTTTTTCTTTGACCTTTCATCAATAAGACATTTACAACTACAGAAATGTAGCTCAAAAGATGATTTTTGTTTTTATTCCATTGTGAGGGAACTCAAAAAGACTCTGCAACAGAAAACAAGGAAATAGGAAGATCAGTCAATGAAATAAAGCACTAAGTGACACTTTGAAGGATAATCACCTACTCCTTAATATATTTATGTGATGGTTTTTATTTTCAGAGGACTCAAAGGGCAGACTTGGAGGCAAAATTATTTAAAAAAATAAAAATACAGACAAAGCATCAAATATACTTATCCAAGAAAAACATGTAAACATGTAAAGGACACTAGGATCTGACAATGCATTAACTAACAACATCAGCTGGTGGCAGGGAGATAAAGAGCAGGTGTGGGCAATTAACATGAAACAATGGCTACATGGTGGAAAACACAGGGAAACCAAACCAAAGAAACAAAGGAACAATCTGAAAATTATCAACTGAAATACCAAAACCTGAAAATTAGGAATTTAAAAAAATGACCAAATAAAAACATACTGTACTAAACAAGCTAAATAAATCCCAAACTGACTATAGCCAACTACAACAAAGCAAAACACTGGAAACCAATATAGGAAGAGCAATAACAAAACCTACAAAACAGAACCCAAAACCCCCAAACCCTGACAGTTTAACAAGTATGACTGCAACAACCAATCCCACAGCATGCACATACACGTAGGTCCTCTTCTCAATAGATAACCAGACATTCCTTGTAAATAGTTTTCATGAAAATAGTTGAAACTTTCATTTTTATTGCAATGAGCAACCATTTTATTAAAAATTCAACATTACTCTCCTTTCATGTTGTCAATACAAGCAATGCAACTCAATAAATCAATAATTTATACACTACACTGTGTCAAGGAGCTATGTCTGTCTATTTAAAGAAAAGGAGGTCTTAATAAGCGCAAAATATTGAGAGATGCAGAAGGTTTGTTCAAACACAAATGCTGTAATCAGATGCTGACACAAAAAAAAGGGACCTTTGCATTCTGGAGTGTCGAGTTGCAGCTGACATTCATACAGTTGGACTTCTCAAGTTATATTCTAATGTTGGGGTAGCTTTTTCACTGTTCAGTTGAAATATCAGTGCTACTAAGGTAAACACTGGCAACATGTTGTTGGGCTAGCACAGTGGTAAGCCTGGTGGCCTTGCAGCAAGATCTCAGATTTGACTCTCAGTTGGAGCCTTTCGACATGGAGATTACATGCTATCCTTGTGCATCTGAGGGTTTTTTCCAGTGACTTCAGTTTTACTTCCAAAGACCAAAGACATGAATTTTATTAGTTAGTAATTCTAAACTGGCTGAAGGTGTGATTTATCCATGGTGTATAAACCCTGCCTGTCTCCCAATGACCTCTAGAGATAGGCACCAACTCCACAAAACTCTGCTCAAAATGCAAAGATGAATGTTGTCACTGCTGTTCAAGAAAAAGTTTTAGTTCAACCCAGCCTTAAGGGACCCACAAGCTAATACCTGTACTGGTCCCAAGCCTGGCTAAATAAGGAAGGGCATCACTGACAAAACCTTTACCAAATCAAAACATGTTAATCATTAACAATAGATTTTCCTACTTGATCATTCTAGGCTTGTATTAACAACGACCATCTCCAGCACTGTTGATCAACAGGGTTCTGGAAGAAACTAATGAGACTGTTGACTAAAGACAAAGGATGAGATAAGGGGGAAGATGGTGTAGGAAGCTGAGAGAGAGAAGTTAATGGAGGAGTGTGGAGCTGAATATAGAAATGTCAGGGAGGACAAAATGAGGAAAGGAAGGTTCTTGACCTTTGCTAAGGACGACATGTGTATGGTGTAACAGAGGTGGATTCTAGAGTTAGAGGGAGATCCTAAAGGTAGAAACCAAAAGAAGGACAAGGACGAAATACTTTCAGTTTCCTTCAGAAAACATCACTTAATGCTTGAAGCATGTAACTTGTCATCTGAAACTTTTTTGCAATGTTAATTACTTGCCGATGCTATTTTATTATTCCATTCATCTTCCGCTAAAGTCCGTGCTGACTTTGGAAAAAAAAGAACCTATGCTGCTTCCTTTCCAAAAGTTTAACTGCTCAACTACACAATTTGGTTTTACTAAATGGATTCAAGAGAATTTTTAATAACTTGGAGAAAAGCATAGATGGATGTGAATATATGAATGACATAGTCGATGTAGTCATTTACCATTCCTGGCTTTGTTTGACCTGCAGTTACTGAGGATTAAAGTATTCTAATATTTCAGGTTTGTGTTGTTTTACCTTTTTCTGTTGTTTATTCTTTGATGTGTTCATTTATCTCAGATCTTCTTGCATCTGAATTGTGCACATTTTGCTGATGGTGCTGCAGTTTGTCTTGGCCAGAAATCTTGTGCAAAGCAGATTTTAAACCTCCCAAAGTCCTTCTTCATCCTTGTTTTACTCTGTCACATCCAAAAACAACAACATTAGAGGGGGTAATGATGATGTACTTGAGTAAAAACACTCAGCACATGCTTGATCCAGTGTTAATGCGCTTTTGTTGGCAGGTCTTGGTATTCATAAAATTACTGTAAACATAGTTTATTTTGGTTTAAGCACTCATAAAACTCAAATAATCCTTATTGTAATAGTCACATGAATATTACTTGTGTTGCTGGGATGCTTGTCTCAATATATTTAAAGACCAGTTTTCACTGTTGAACATGTGGTCAAACATAGCTCATTGTTTTGATGTGGACCACACAAAGGCCTTTTCTGAGAGAAATTCAATAAGGGTTAGCAAAGAACAAAACCTCATACATCCCACAGTCAATTTAAACCACATCTCATGACTGGCAGAAATGACTGGAGAGAAAAAAAACTGAAGATGGTTTATTCTAGATAATAATCTGTATATTCTGTAATGGTATCTTTTTTGTATTTTAGAATATTTTTATTATTTATATTCAAAATATAATATTTTGTAGAATATATATTCAAATAATGTTTGCATCTAAAACCAAACTGCATTTGCTCCAAAAAATATATATAAAAAAACCATTGAGACACTTTTTCAAAGGGCAAATGACTGTTTTCAGTATTTCTGCACACTTTGTATAACCACCCTGCTGCACCTGAGTGCCCTATAAAGGGTCAAACAGCATAATACAACTCAGAGTCTTATTGCCTAAAGAATGCTTCTCTATATCTAAAAAAGTGATATTTTATAAATGTGTTGACATGCTGAGGATTAAAAATGAGAAACAACCCCAAAGTATGTGTTCAGTTTTCTGTATTATCTATGTTTTGAAAAAGTACACAAATAAAATATTGTGTGACATCATTAAGTATTTTGGTTTAGGTATTTTGAAAGATGGAAGGTTAGCTAATATCATTGCTGATTAGAATTCCAATTCATTTTGGATGACACACCCATAAAACCCAGAAAAGCATCTATATCAAGTGTGTTTCAGTGGTCAAAAAAAAAAAGTAAACAAAACCAGGAAGATAATGTGATTTGACTTTTACTGTGTAATTAAAGTGGCAAAGCCTCACTGAAAAGTTTTAATATTCCATATAGTTTTTTGCATCTACAACCAATACATGGAAGATTTGGTGAACAATTTGGAAACGTTCTTATTAGAACTTCATAGAACATGTATCATAACATATGTAAAAAATGACTCATTCAGAAGCAGCCCTCTGTTTATTTTTCTGCCCAACTAATTTCCAGAAATGTTAGGATTAGGTTAGGGTTTGATTTCCTGCTGGGATCTTTATGTTTAGAATTGGAATGATTTCCTTGTGCATGTGATTTTTGTGCAGCTAACCCAGTTTTCTCCCACAGACTACAAACAGGCATGTTAGGTTTACTGGTAGATTCTAACTTAGCCCTAGCTGTTAATGTCTGAGTAATCAGAACTTGTTTTTAAATTCATTTTAACATTTCCCAGCATAAATGAAAAATTAAAAAACATACTTGCTTACAATCTTTTATTCTCAGAGCAAAATGAATGATGTAAATAATTAATGATACTGGAGCAGAGGCTGATGCATATCAACTGTTTTTCAGTTTGAAGGTTTAGTGGCTGAATATACAATCTGAAATAAACCACACTTTGAATATGGTTGGAAAAATATTATAAGGATAAAAATTGTAGGTTGTTCTTCACAATACCATCAGAACTATTTATTAAGTTGATGTTGAATGGACAATGGACAGGAACATTTTATGTTCTTTTCATTCACATGTTGGCTTTCTCTGATTACTACAGTTTATTTCAGTACAACAAAAACATTTATGCTTAACTGACTGGTGAATCCAAGTTGGTTCTAGACAGTGTTGTGCATGAACACGTTCATATTTACGGTGAACTGTGAACTGAACGAATCAGTTTTCATACCATGAACGTGAAAGAGAGCGGAGCTCATTTTGGCAAGAATGAGTGGCACACGCAGTTCACGTTCACGCTCATTTGAAAAGTCAGGTTTTACGACACTGTTCACAGCAACCACCATGACAGTCCAGCACGGCTAGTGCTGCTAGTTCCCGCGATCCAGACTCAGCTACAGGCATTGCTGAAGCCAGTTTTGCAGAGCACTTGGGAGAGTTTTATGTACAAACAGAGCAAGACTCAGACGGAAAAAAACTAACGTTTTTGTGCAAACTGTGCCCACCGGGACTTAACAAGAAAGTACGTACGTCAGCAGAATATTCTGGATTTTTTCAGTGGACAGATCTTTTCCCCATGAACCTGAATGTGCTTTGTTTTTTGTTTTTTTGGAAGTCCTGCATAATTTGGTTCATGCTGGTTAAATAAAGGTTTCATTAAACATACCTTGACTGCACCTTGTATTTTCCATTTTCTACATGTTATGATCACACGTTATTTCAAGGGTAAAATCTGTTCTCTATCTGAACATTATTTTTCTCCTGGATGTAATAATTATCTCTAGTCTCTTGATTCTTTATTGGTTCAAGAGTTTTGTTTAGTTTTGGAGTGGCAGTGATTTGTGATGAATAGTTAAGAAGAGGTTTTATTGAGCACTAACAAAATGTAACAAATGAACGTGAACTAGTTCATTTTTAGATATGTGAACGTGGCTCATTTTTCAAAAAAATGAACTATGAACATGAACTAGTTCATTTTCATCTGTGTGAACTGAACTTTGAGCTAGTTCTTTTTAAGTATGAACTGGCACAACACTGGTTCTAGATGTGAGTGTGTGAATGATTTGTCTCTGTGTGGTCCAGTGATGGACTGGTGACCTGTTAAAGTATTTTCCCTATCTCCTCTCACCCAATGACTCACCCATTGGAGATAGGCACCAGCTCTTCATGACCTTGTACAGGAACAACCAGCAATAGAAAATAGGTGAAACTTAAAATACTTTCTTAGCTTCCTTCATGTATCATCCATTTACCTAATTTTATAAAATAAGTTTCATGACATCAAAGTTTGGTTATCCCCTGTCTATTCCCTCCAGCACTTCTGTTAAACTAACTCCAAAACATTGATTCTCGAAAAAATATGAGTCAATTAAATAGACTAATTGACATTCAAAGCCAAATGACACAACAGTACCTGTCACTCATTGTACTGCACAGCACCTGCTGCCTTGTCCAGTCTTTACATGGCTCCAAGGCTCTAGCAGAAAACTTTTGATTCTGCATCAGAAGGTCCAAATTCCCATGATAGCTAGTACATCTTCACTCATTCGAATGTTGTGTTTCAGTACCAAAGATGAAAAACCATTCCCTTTCATGATGATCTCTTTTGAAGAAATAAAGAAATTCGAACTCATTAGAGTTAAATTCTTGTGTGTGAAAAGTTTTCCAGCACTGCGGTTTGTCTGAGCTGTGCTATGATTCAGTTCGGCAGTGAGTGAGCAACTCCAAACTGAATTTAAGCAAATGTCTTCAAACACCAAGTCTTGTTAGCATATTGCACAGATAATAACATGGATGTTTCGAAGCTGGCTAGTTATCACTCACCCCAAAAGAAAAATTATGGTAGCAATGTTTAAAAAAAAGCATTGAATTAGAATTTCACATGGGAAGTTGTGTTTATCTCCTAATCTAGTTTATACAGCAGTGGAGCAAGAACACCTGATATTTAAATGTAAAATTTAGTCAAATTCCTCAGTTTGTGAACAAAGAAGCAGTGTGATTCCTGCCGGGCTGCAGGTGTGAGCCATCCATGCACCTGGGTCATTGGTTAACGGCACATTTTTCAGGAGTAAAACAACAGCATAATTATTGACTGTTTTGCCACAGATTGCATAACTAAATTTGATGTTTCATTACATGTTTTGCGCAAAAAAAATTCTAGCATCATTGCCCAGCTGCTGCTAACCGAGATAAACTGCTGTGAGCCAGGTGTGCAAATAGCCATTGTTCTCCTTTGTTTTCTGTGCAGAGCCTCAAAGGCTTTTGGCACAGCTGATCTAAATGACCACACCTGAATATAAATTTGACAGTATAAACAAAAAGAATGCCACAAGTTTATATTTGCTATTCCAAAAGATATTTTAAAAATGTATTACCGGAATCTTAAAAGAGTAGCAAAGCCTCTTAATAAACCTTAAAGGAACGAAGGAACCACAACTCAACATCATAAAGCTAAAACCCATTTCAGCTAGAAGGACAATAGTATATCATTACTGAGGACTCAGCTGCTTCACACCCACCAAACCTCTTTCAGAATCCCCCACACCATCATCCTCGGTAATGACAACGCTCCATCTTCCATGGTCTAATTCTAACTCTATTATGATGTCCTGTACAACATATTAGGATTTAGTGTTCTTTCCATAAATAGATTGACTGGATCAGATAGGAACGTTAAAAGTCTTAATTTCTTCCCAATTCACCCACTAATTTTATTCATAAGAACGAACTGATGGGATTTAGATGGATTTTATGCTTTATACCAAGTGAGATCTGGGCAATGCAATATCAGTAAAAAAGAAAAAAAGCAGTTTAAAAGGTTGAATTGATTTCTAATGATTACACGTTAATGACTTCTTCTTATTAAGTAGGTTATCAAATAAAACCCTAACATTGTTTGTACTACCTGATTATCTCAAGGTCCTTTCAATTAAATAGATTTAATGAAACTACTTTGACAATATCAATGCCCAGTGACATGCCTGAAGATGCCATGTGGTCATTTTCAGAGTCTGAGAAGTTGTGAAACCTGCTCCTCAGCTTTAGATATGGCTCCACAGGAAGACCTGTTCTGCTCTCCCTCAGCATTTTCAGTGCTCAGCATGAATCCACTCCACTAAACGACCTGTAATAGACTTCCAACACTTTCAAAGGTGTGCGTTAAAAGCTTTTCCAAGTTCGGAGAGAGAGAAATAGCAGCCCACTAAACTGGCCACAGGGAGGGAAAAAAGCAGCAATGTATTTATTATATGCCTATTTATTCCAGCCAGTCTTTAAGACATTATAATAGAATTTAAGAGGTAACATGTATGAAATTGTAAAAAAAAAAAAAATCACACAACAATGTACTTGACTAGCCTTGACAAGGTAATGAGAGTTTCTTTTCTTTGTAGCAGCTAAAAGGATCTTCTTATTATTAATTATAAAGATATCTGCAACTAAGCTAACTGTTTCCAGCAGTTATTTTACAAACACTGAGGGAAATGCAGCCCATTGGGCAGCGACCGTTGTGTTTTCGCTAACTTCACCATCTACAGTACGTTCCCATATGTTACCAGATTAAACAAGCAGCACAGACGTTTTAAAATTTCTATGAAGATTCTATATTAAATGCAGCTTTTCGTGACATCCCCAGATTCGCATTAAACAACTGCCTTTGAAGATTCACATTATCAATTACTACACCCAAATGTTGCATGTAAGCACTGCATTTTCCTGACTTTGCCCTGTCATTCCCACTTATGCATACATCTGTCAGCATTCACATCAAAGCAACCCTGATGGGCTTTCTAACTTATCATCATAACAACAGGAGATGTTGGCTTATTAAAAAATAATATAACCTGTTTTATGAGGTAGAAAATGTCTGGAGAAACATCTGTGAAACAAGTTGTGTATTAAATATGTAGGAGTTACATTCAAAATTCCTTTTTGCATTGGATGGCAGAGCTATAAAGAGAATCCAGAGCGTGGGCCCCTGGGCTCATTCACGTCCCGCCATTCTCCCTGTTTGACAGTCAAAGCAGAAGGATCTTCCTCTCTATCCTTCATTCTTACTATTTCCCCAACTCTATGGGGATAAAAGAGTCAAAATGTTATTTTCACTGTCAGAAATTAGTGACTCAGGAATGTCTCTGATCATTTTAGAGAATCAAGAGAGAGAGAGCGAGAGAGAAAAACAAAGCATCAGAAGTATTTTTTTTCCCTGAGAGCAATTGCACAGGCTAAAGAGTTCATTAATGCCACTTTTGTACTGAAGTGGAAGCCTCTGGAGACATTCATGCTCCCCAGGCTAGAGAAATGAAGGAAGGATGGGGGTGTGCTGCAGTAGAACAGGAAAAGGAGCACAATCTTAGTAGATAGATTAAAGGAACTGAATTTCAAAGGCTTTTTTTTTACAACCTATTAATGTACTGTTTCTTTATCCTTGAGAATTACAATGAGCTGATTTTTCAATATATCTTCACTCAGCTGATCTGCCAACCAAATAAGATTGTGGAATCCACATTTGTGCTTTAATCAGTATCTGTATTTGCACAGCAGATCTGTGCCACAGACTTTCCCCCCGCTTTGCAATTTACCAGAACCTAATTTTGTTGAAGCAACATCTTTTCCTTTGCTTTATTAGAGGCTGCAATTTTGGAACTTTTTGATCAAAAACACAGCTACTGGTGATGCATTTAAACACATTTGATATGGTATGATGATGCTTTGAGTCTGCTCTCAGAGGGAAAACACTGGCTCATTTCTATGCTGAAATCACTGAAACGTGGTCAGCACAAACACAGCTGATGCTTCTGCGGTGGATCAGAGAAAGAGAGAGAGAGAGAGAGAGAGAGAGAGAGAGAGAGAGAGAGAGAGAGAGAGAGAGAGAGAGAGAGAGAGTGTCTCAGCTAAATGTATACCATGCAAATGCAGACATCAAGTATTGTTGTTCCCTGCTGGCTAGGAGCTATGACACACAAATGAAAAATGTAATCAACCAAGTTGTGCAAGATTGGCAATTTCAGCTCTTTCCAATTTTGCTCCAAATTAGAAATCAAAGGGGCTCCACTACCAACATTTAGCTGGTTGTTCTCAAAGGCAGGCTAATACTGAAACACACGGGGGATGGTAGTGGTTTAGTTTAACTTGATTAGTGTGAAAATGTGTTGATAAGTGTTTGCATGTTATAAATTATTCATGCATACAGTATGCATGAGAAAGAAGAATTGTTTGGTTCATACTTTATTTCCAATTTATTCCTTTTCAAGCTGATAGGGACAAACAGTAAGAGAAGAAAACTTAAACAGACTCAGTTAAAAGTTTGTTTTTAGGAAAAATATATCATGCTAGGCTTCAAAAGAAATGACATTTTCAGAGATGTTGACTTTACTTAGTGCAGTAAGGGTTGTGCTATTTTCTACTAGAGTTACCAAAGACTACCTTGAAGTGCTGCTTACATGCACAACAAACATTAGGATCATGTTTTCTGTTGGTTACAGGGTTTCAAATATTGTAATAAATTACTAGAAAACTTTGAAAAAGTCTTTCACTTATTACACCTTTAAGGCTCATCTGAGATGATATTAGAAAGAACATGTGAACAGTATTAACCTTCACCTGGCTCTGCCAGATCATTGTGTGTAGCCCCGTGTCAAGTCTACACACAATAATCTGGAACTGCTACATCTGAAAGTGGCTGAAAAAGGGAGGGACATCCAGTATAATACTTTGACCTGATTGGAGAACACGCCAGCAAGTGTCTGCCTTTGATGATTTGTCTTTAGCCAATTACAGTAAATCAAGCTCTTGCAAATCCAGTCGGGAGAAAATCGCACACATCTTTACCATCAAGAAATCAACAAAGTTCTTACCTTTGTTCATTTTTCAACCTAGAAATCGTCTCTACTCCTAAAACAGATTCAATAGCCGCTTCTACGCGTACATCCACCTGTTCAGCCATGTTTGTTTTGCTTTGTCTGGGTATTTGCTGCCAATCATACCTGAACACCCGCCCCAACGCACAATGCAACCACATGATTGGTCTGCACCACCAGTGGAGTCGAGTCGGACAGTTTAGTTGGAGCAGTACAAAATGGATTTTCGTGGGTTTGGAAAACTCCAAATCTCGCGAGAATTCATCTTGCAGCACAAGGTTATATTAACCTCTGAGTGTCTGTAAAACATGTTTTTGTGTTTTTCAAAGAAGCGCTAGTTCCAAAATACAAATACAGTCTGCTTTTCCACAAGATATACAATAACCAGGAAAGAGTCGACTTACAATGATCCAATGAGGTGGAGGTACAGGCGGAAGTAGAAGACGAGAGCAGTCAGGACGTGTCCGGGTTGGTAAACCAGTGAATCTGAGATTGCAGAAAAATCCAGAGGTCGGCAGGCAAGAGGCGGGGTCAAGTAAGTTCCTGTTCAGTATTACAGAAACAGACTTTCCTTTTTGGTAATAAACCACATTATGACATTCCTACAATTTATTTTCTACCAAATAGTAGGGTGGTGTGTATGAGAAATTCTTTCAAATCAGTCTGAAATTTGCATGTTAAAGCTGTTTCGCTTTTGAGAATAAATATAACTTTACAGAACATCTTGCCTGTCAAACTCAAACATGTCAAGAAATCTACTGAAAGCCATGTGAAATTAGAGTCAGAGCTTGTCGCCAGTTGACATTTTGGACACTTCTTTAAGAATTTCATAAGTATCACTGTAAAAAAAATCTAATTCACATAGATTTCTTTATTTATTAATTTTAATAACAATCACAACTCTTATTTTATTCTGAGGAATAAACATGGATTAGTTTATTGTGAGATAATTGAGTTAATTAAAAAATGAACATGGTGGACTGTGCACATGAACTTGAACATTTTAATGTGTGTGAGCTACATTTGAAACCAGTTCTTTTTAAGATTTACACTTCCTGAAATTGTCAACTTCCTGTAAAAAGCTGACACTTTCCAGTAGAGCAGAAACAAACATCAATTCATTGTTCAGATGACAAGACTCTTGGATTGTACTGAAAGTCACAGGTGTACAGAGTGAAGAGAAATGAGGGTACAGTTACCCACTGTGCTTCAGAGAAGCTGACCTCCCTCACCAACACAACCTTCAGTCACAAACTGCAGTGTGTTTGTCAAATCATGAATAATACACGTAGTTGTGAAGTCATGCACCTGTTTTCTGGGGATTCCAACATAAGAGTGAGGGCAGGATTGTGTTTTACATCCTAGAGAAATGAAAGCGCCCCAAACATGTGTATGTATGTGTGTGTGTACATATATACATTTTCATTAAACCAGAAACTTTAGAAAACAATGTATATGAAAAATAGAACTAGAAGAGCCGAATTAAATGAATACCTACACAGCTAGTGCACCAGAATTCCTAATATGATATTATCATCTATATATTAATATATTTTATATTTATGATATAAAACAAATGATAGTAATTTAATAATTAGGCTAGTATCAACCTAAACTTTGATAAAATGCCTTCATTTTGTTGTCTATTCTGTTCAAGAAGTGGCCAAATGGTGAAGGAGTTCTGATCTGGAGGTGAGCGGCTCAATACTAAGGTATACAGATGGTAGCCTGCTGCTCCTCAGAGACGGGTCAAACATGGAGAATTAAGGGGATTGTTTGTGGATTTGGTCTGTCTGTTCAGCTGTTCAGGAAGCACTGGACTTGGTGTTTTTGTAAATTGTCATGAAAATGGAAGAAATCATGACATTGGTGCTTTAATGCTAATGCATTGACACCCATACACAAATATTAATAACAATAATAATCATAACAAAAATAGTGCAAAACAGTAAAAGAAAAAATAAAGAAAACAATTATATCATTTGATGTTTAGTTTGTCCAGAAACCCAAATATGTTATTGAGAACATAGATTCACATTGCTCATTGCTCACATTGCCCTGTTCACGCACGCCCACATACGCATACGCAGGCACGCACACACACACACACTCAAGTTTGTTTTGTTATCCTTATGGGGCCTGTCCTTCCATTGATTTTAGTAACTGGATTTAGACCTAAACCAAACCCTTTTACTAACCTTAACCAGTACTGATATATAAGACTAACTAAAACTCTATTCACACCAGACCTCTAAAGCTGAACCCTAACCCTAAAAGGGGGGGGGGTCCCCCATATGGGGCCCAGGCTTCGGTCCCCACAAGAACCCTCGGTCCCCAGAAGGATAGTAAATATCTCAAAACTGGTCCTCAGTAGGGTAGAAAAACAAAAACACACAGAGCCAGTATAATAGAGGCAGACTGTCTCTGGCAGCCACAATGGAACTGAATAGCAACACAATTAAATGCTCCCGAGTGGAAAAAAAAATCAGATTTTTTTAAAAGCTAAATTAAAATAATGAAGTACTTGTTCATTGGCAATATATATTGATTAAAAGTTTAGACTATAGGACCAACTAGAACATATTGGAATTCAGAGTAAGGACATCATTTACTTTACACCCGCTGCTTTAAAATGTTCACTGTATTTGAGTTTTGGACTATGTGACTGCTGGCAAGATGAAAAGCTTCATTTTGAAGTGGATAGTGCTGGTGTGCACATCTGGTTGCCTTGTACTCCTCCTCCTGTCAGAAACACTTGGTCACACATGTAAAACCCCCTCTGCCATGTTGGATAAGGGGCCACCAGGGACATTACTCAAGCTTGTTCTTGCGTACACGCCTCTGAAATCAGACTAATCACATACAGACACACATACAGACACATCTACACACCCACTATATACTGCCAGATAGATTCAATACACCATTCATATTCTGGAATTCAGGTGTTCTAATCACTTCCATGGCCACAGGTATTAAAAAACAAACACTGTACAAGCATTTGTGAATGCCACTTGTGTAAAAAATCCTGTTGGGAATTTTTCTCTTTACTAAATAGTCAACAGTCAGCTGTTTGGGAAATTATAACAAAGTGGAAGTAATTGGGAACAAAAGCAACTAAGACATGAAGTTGTGCCACACAAACACCCAGAGAGCGGTCAGTGCAGGCTAGAGCAAACAGTGGGCAGAACTCAACTTTCTGAAGAGTATTGTATGGATTAAGAAAGTAATGCCACTCAAGGTTACATTTGTATGAATGCAGATGAGATCTGTTAACTTGAGGATATCTTGTGCTCCCAAAAAATGTGATACTATGACATCCGTTTTGTCTTATTAACTGGTAGAAAAAGATGCAGTTTTGTTTAAACACTTTCATTTCAACGTATCCAAGCCAAACATTTGTATTAAGCATATTAGATGCAATTGCTATAGATTTTTTAATGATAAATTTATGACTTACCACTTGGATTTTTTCTCTACACCCTCCACAACAAACAAACAAACAAACAAAAAACAGAGAAGCCGTAGGAGGAGGTTAGTGGTGTTTCATCACATCATACTCCCTGAAATGGCCTTGCCCCCATCTGGGGTGAAATGAATGTTAACAATGACATGATCATTGAAATAAAGATCAAAATTATAGCTAGAGATTGCTGTGTTGCATTTTCCACAGCAAATGTAAAATCATTTTAAAAACCCTTGTTTAAGTTTTTCTTTACTTTTCCAAATTGAAAGGAAAAAATAGATTGTGACTATGTTTTTCTTTTCTCTTTAAATCCTCTTAAATGTTAAGTACCGTTGTGTTTGTTGTTGTTATTGTATTTAAATGCTAAAAGAAAAGATCATGATCTTATTGATTCCCTTTAGTAACAATTACAAAAAAGGAAAACATCATATAAAACATAATTTCCTCCTAAGAAAATATTGTGAAGTTAACTGAAGTTTATAGAGTGAGATACATACGACTTACTTTGCCTTATGATGTATATGTCCTTATTTTTTCCTTATTCTTTGCCAAAATGTTTATATTTTAGCAGTGGTCACACACCCTGATGTCTGGAAATCTAATTTGACAGGTGGGGGAACACATCTCGATGCAACAAACCATCCACAGCAGGATGTAAATGTGACATCTATTAATTTCATATCTGCAATAACACATCAGGCACAATGTGGTTACAGCACTACAACAATGTGCAGGAAAAGAAGAGCCTCACAGTCTAACACAAGCTTTGTCAAGCATCACTTAATGAAGCGTATCAACAAGATCGAGCACTCCACGGACAAAATACAAATAGTAACAATGAAATAAAACAACAACAATACATTACAGGAGGACTCATGAGGTAATTTTCTTACGTCTGGATGAAATTGAGTCACTTCTGGGAATCATTTATTTAACAGAAAGCGGCTGAAAGGACAGCCTTGGATTCAAATACCTGAACATTTTTCGATATGATAATATAGATCAGGAACTGGTAGTGATATCATTTAATCATCTGCCTGGAGTGCCATAAATTTTACACAACTAAAGGTTACAAAAGAAATCTGTTTGCTTATTTCAGTGTTTCATTGTACTAAAGCTACTGAATTTGTCTTGACTGCTGTTTGAATTGTAGGAGACATTTTGACCCAATGAGAAGTGTGAACATTGTGTAAAGGCTAAGCTTGTATTGCTTTACTCTATACTCAATTTAAATTTTATAAAGACTAAGAAACATTTCTCATACAAATCATGAAAAAAATACATACTTCTTATTTAGAAAAAATATCAGGGTCTTAGTAGCTTTAACATTTCTTAATAAATGCAAATACACAGATATAGCGTGTCTCTTAATTCTACAATATACTTTAGGAGTAGATTTCCAAACCATATGATTACTAAAGTATTTAATAACGAAATCACCACCTGCGTAGTTTGAGAGATAAAAACTGAACGAGAACTAGTGCTGATTTAATACCCACTATGAAGGTAAGAACACCTGTGGAGCTAAAATATTCAACAAACCTCAGACGCCATCATAAAAATGCTTTTCCTGTAAAATCCTGCCAATTTATTTATACAACTTGCACTCATTACTAAATTTCTGTTGTTTTCAATGATAGAAATCAATGAATCCAACATGCAAACAAACTGGCATTGAAACGACCTTCACATACAGAAACACTGATTACATTGGCCTGCGAAAAATCTCATCAGCTGTCAGGTTTGGGTCGAAGTTGAGTTCAGTGTGCACAGAAAAAGAGTGAGACAGATTTCAGGAAGCTCATTTCCACTACTTGTCCAGCATCTAGTTCAAGATTTTTGTGTCATCACGTTACTAAAAAAAAAAAAAAAAGACACTATACAGGCTTTGTACCAGCAGACCTGATTTTTTCACCTCTCCTCATCAAACCACATGTTGTTCTAGTGGGGGAAGGGGGCATGTTCTGAGCTGTCCTGGTTTTCTACTGTAGGTCTTTCCTCTCCTCAGACATGCAGCAGTCCAGAAGTGCTACCTCAGTCTCCTCAGACCAGCTCTGAACTATTTTAATCTAGCTCTTTGTCTTGTCAATAAAGGGTTTTTTATTCAAGTTTTAAAAACAGATTCAAGTGTGATTGTCCAAGGTGGTGGTGAGTGGGTGTTGTGGAGGAGGGGGCCTAGGGGAGCTTTATATGCATCCTTAAAGCTAGCTAAATGTAGACCTGCTACAGATATTTTCCATGCTATGACTTCACGTTTATTTCCTTTGAATTTATGAAACACAGACTTCAGATTTGCATGGTTACAGTCACCTGCCACAATGATGAAGTTTTCTTGTTATATATTAATTCCTTCTTGCAGTTTGTGAGTGGCTAGCATTGCAGCTGCCCATGTATGAAACAAGCAAGGCACATGGTTCATGGCTATGATGGAAAGAGAAAGAGAACATTGTTTAATTTTCCTCGCAAAACAAGTCAATAAAGGAGAAATTTAAATCAGATTTTGCTGCTCTGTAAATCATCCTATGCTACTTCATAACCATTCAACTTTATACCTTTATTTATTTTGCCCACCTTTTTAGTAAAAATGAAGCACAAATCCCCAACTTTAAAGTGCTGTTGAAAATGTGAGGAATACATAAAAATAAGCCACCGGCATGTGAGTTATGCTGATGGCGTCAGCAAGAGACACGACGAATGAGACCAACAGCCAAGATGAAGGTAACAGCTTTCAAACTGAACAGCAAGGAAAGTGCCCAGAGTGAGAGCCAGCAGAGTCTTCTAAGACTTATCGAGCAGGAAAAGCTCCGGCATCACAGAAAGGTTTATGGTAATGGCGGTACTGGTATGGCTTGTCTGATTTTTGGCAAGGTCAGGTGAACCATATGGAATACTGAGACGAGAATCAAATGTTTCCGATTTAACGGTGTCCATGACTCAAACTCCAATCTTTTTTTAAAAATGCAGAAAAGATGCAAACCATCTATTTAGTTTGTAATTCAATCATTTTTCCTGATAGACTACATGTAATTCCATACTTTTCCTTCCATCTTTTGAAAAACAATTGTTGTTCCCATTAGGAAAACTATCTTTTTCAGTTGTTAAATGAAATAGAATTGGATCATTTTAGCCATTTATTACCTTCAAATTAAAAACACGACTATTGCTTTGTCTCCCTACACTGTATTTTTCTGTGAGCACTCCTGTTAATTTTGTGAAAGTTTCCATTGCTGCATTGCCTTCTTTACGGTTTGTGAGAGTGTAATCACCAAAACGTAGCAGCAATAAATCTCTACTGCAAGTTGACAGTGTGCGGAAGTGTTGATTTGCTTCTCTGGATCTACTTATCCTTCACCTAACTGTTTTGAGTTACCTAAGGACACCCAACATCTTGTTGGGAATTGTTTAAATAAAAAAAAATGCCAATATAAGAGAGCACAAAGAAAGTAGGGCAATTAAATCAAACATTCATCATAGGAGGGTAAGTTTATTATGAACATTTTTAAAGGTTAAAAGTACTGTGAAGTAATCTAAATAATACATAAAGTACATGGTTGAGTATGGTTGTCACAGGTTAGGCCTTGTATATTGTCAAATTTTAATTTGAATCCTCTATTACTTTTTAGTTTCTTACAGTACAGCACGTTGTTTTTATAAATCTCAGTCTGGAGAAGTTACTAGTGTGGGGTTTGTACCACAGCGTGCTGCATGTTGTGAGAAATGCTTGTTTTTTCAGCTGCTGCTGTCTCATCCATATGGCACTCATTTTTCAGTTTCAGCAGGGATGTGCCGGTTGGAGGTGGTGTTTTCTATTTTTGCTGTGGTGTCAAAGACAATTTGCTAATCTCATTCTCACAGTTTAATTTGTGACTTTGCATCTGCAAAGATGGAGACAGGTTTACCTGCACTTGGCCTGTATGTATTTAAAGACATTTCATGTTTGATTTGATGTAACTTCCTGAAAGTTAAATCCTAAAACAATCCTTAAGTGGTAAAATAAAAAAAATCTGGAATAGCACCTTGATTTAAAATAACTGACATGAAGATAGAATGTACTGAGAGAGAGAAATAAAAACCGTCTTATTCATCCATTTTAGGGGAAGTTGTTATTGTGATTCGTAAAATATTTAGTAGTCAGGACAAACACACTCTTGGGCCAGATTCAATAATAACTAACCATTGCTCAGATGAACATGCTGTAATTTTATTCTCAACAGCATCTAGGTCTCAATCTGCCCTTTAATAAACAATATTGTACCATTCATAGTAACAGTTGATGTTACTAAGTTATTCATTATGTAAATATTGAAGACTTGTTACAAGATCTTCTCCCACTCACAATACACATAACTCTTAGAACCAGCGACCCTCTGCATTCTCAGATAAAAACTAAGACCACCTTTACACGGGTTGATGAACCCGTTACGATCCCCATGAACTCACATGTGGTTGAGTCACTGCAAATTTGGAAAAACTCATTCACTGTGGAGACAGTCCTGATACTGAAATTCTTTGTATGTGTTAAACACAAGTTTCCCTGATATTTCTGCATCTTTGAGACATTCTCCTGTTCCCTCTCTGTGTTCTACAACAATCCTACAGCACATTCCTACAACCATAGTACCACATACTGTATATCTAAGTCAAGTTTATTTCAAGGTAATTTATTTATAAAGTGCCAGTTCATAACAAAGTAATTTCAAGGCACTTTACAGAAATATCAACCAATTAATAATAAAACATTTTCTATCTAAGGAACCAGCCGATTGGGTTGAATTGTTAATTCAGCACAATTTCCCATCCTGAGCAGCACGACTGCGACAGTGGAAAGGAACGACTCCCTTTTAACAGGAAGAAACCTCTAGCAGAACCCGACTCAGGATGGGCGGCCTTCTGCCTTAGCCGACTGGGGTCTGAGCTGACAGGAAAGAGACAAACACTGATGGATTTGGGCCAGTCGTCATGTCTATAGAAAGAGAAACAGAGAAACAGTTAATGACAGTAATAACAATCAATACAAACATGGAGAGTAAAGAGAGACAGCAGAGAGAAGAAATGTGTTATGTCTGTTCTTAAAGCTACACAAGGTGTTGGCAGCTACTGATCCACACAGACAGTGACAGTGACGCCACCCTCATGTAGCGTCTCACACTGCGGTCTGACTGACAGCTCAAAGTACTTTAAAAACCTATTAGTCATGTAGTTTCATTACTAAGGAACCAGCAGCAAACATTTTCCAGCAGTAAACAGACAAACAGGTGATCTGCCTGATATTAATATCAGTGGTAATGTGCCAAAAAAACAAAAAGCAGCAAAACACCACAGTTAAATGAGCCTCAACAGGACTTCACCCCCCATTTTTTTCTTAAAATGACATACTAATCATTGATTTACCTTCTGACAAACATGTGGTTTCAAAGTGAACTGACAAGTTGACTCCAGGTGCCGTCCTGACTGTCAGCGAGGGCAGCTGAGCAGTGAACAGGGGGAGGGGTCAATTTGAGTGGACTATCAGACTCTCCAAGGATTAAAAGTGGGTCTGAGTCACTATCGTGCAAAAGATCAGGAAATCAGCTGTTTCCTTCGAGGCCAATTTGTTCAGGTATCTATTGTAAGATGGTTATATGCATATTATGAGTATGCGGGTGGCCAGTGGGGGGGTCTAGCAGAGTGGCCATGCCAAACACCCACCCCCCCAACTCCTCACCCCCCGGCCCCCCTTGATGGGCGCGCCTGTATTTATAAAGAGATTATTTTGGAAAATAATGTCCATCCATGACACATGGCGGCACTTACGCATGGATCAGTTTCATTTCCTGCCTTATATTGTAAGTGTGAAATCAAAAAAGTAAAGAACTGCATTATAATATGCAAACTTTATGTCACATTTTAAAAACTTGGAGTTAAGTTTAAGTTTCCTTCAGCCACATCCACATGGTTCTGCTTGTCCTAAATCACATGGACACATGGTTCTGAGTTGGTTTTGGTTCTCATTAATTTGATTGTTCTATTTTATTGTTTTCATCTATTCTTCAGCATCCGCAATTTGTTTTTTTCACTTAAGTTGATTTGGCTTGTTTTCTGGTTCCTCATGTAAGATTTGGTTTTGTTTTCTCTCTTTTTTGGGGGGGGTTCTACCTCTGAATTTTAGAATAATGTTTTTGGACGTCTGGCCTTGCAGCTCCTTTGGTTTTTGTTTCAAAATATTGTTTTTTCTTAGCTTCCTGCCTCTGGAGCTTGCCTGTATTTGGGTCATCTATTAGACACAAGCTCACGGCATATTGTTCCTCACCCCTTTATGCAAACATACAAAGGAGACTGGACAGCCCATCAGCAATAGATATACTACCCAAATCTGCAAGAGTCAGTCCTTTGCTCAAGCAGCATCTTCTACTGCCACAAGAAGTGATAATAGCTGTAAGCACACTGAGGAGGAGCAACACGAGAAGACCAGAGCTGTTTATAAAAAGCTTTTCCTTGTTAAAGAAAACTGTTTCTTTTTCTTTGCATGATTTTAATGAATGAAAAAACAAGAGAAGCAGAAATTCAGCATCAAATTCTAGAAACTATCGTGACAGCATCCAGGTGCTGCTTATAATAAAATAAACAAGAAAAATAATTCATCTTTTTATAGATATAATCTGCCAGAATCCTTTCAGAAATGTGACTCACATGGTATAAGTCTTTGCTACTTATCGTTTTTTTTCCCTTTTAAATTATTTTTTATTGGTCAAACATGGTTTTATGTAGATCCTGTTTTATGTTCAAACTTATTATCATTGGTCTCTCTTGGACCATGTTTGAAGAACATAACTGCCATAATACTGATGGATTGAACTACTTACTTAAAGATACAGATGCATTTAATGGGCGGTCGAAGATTTTAATGGATGGAGCATCACCTCGGTGCCCTTGTCCAAGCTCACATTACCATTAAATGCACCAAGAATGGAATTATAAAGACGATGAACAAAGTTTGACAGAAATCTATAGGACAGGGACAATGGACAAACAAGACTGTACAGCTGTATGTATGCTCTTCAAATGAATCAGAAGTCTGTTGTCAGTTTACTGGTTAGTAAAATATATCAGAAATCTAAAATGTTGTCTCAGAGGGTCTATGATAATTAGCTGGAACAGATGTGAACTCCATTTTCCTGAGCAAAGACACACCTAAAGAGCCAAAGCTGGCATAGTGTCAAGACCTAGGATGTTTAATTCGTTTCAAAGATTTATAAAGCAAGAAGTCTTGAGCTAAAAATAAATGTAAATAAACTGCTCAGAGACAAACGGATAAAAATGTTCCACATTTTTTCAACAGAAACAATCTTTTTGATTTTAAACACAATAAAAGAAGACAATCTTTAAAGTAATCACTGAATAAACATCTATAACTGGACAACAACTGAAGGACAGATTAGTAAATACAAAATAATTTACTTATTTTTACAGATATTAAGCTAAAACTGGATATGCAGCTGAGAGTCATTCACTGTACACACACTGATAGATCACATGAGATCTTGTGATATGTAACTGTGCATTGCATCATTTCTAAGATTTAACTAAAATAACTTTAATTCAATCACTTGACAACATAAAACACGTTTAAAATTCTAATTATTCTTTCAAGGCTTGTTTGACATTTCACTTTAGAATTTTTATGTAACACATTCTTTTATTTAAAAACTTTTGTTGTCAAAGTGAGCATAAAAAACACTATTTTCACCTCAGAGTTTATAAATATTTGAGTCAGACACATTTCTGTGTAATGCACATTGTTTATGTAACTACTGAGTTTAATCCACCGTGTTCCTGAACTGTGAGATCGCACCAGTACAGCGAAGTAGATATTTCACTTGTATGAACAATCGTTTAAGCATCTTAATGTCGAACACCGAGTTCACAGTCTAGATAATAACTGCACAGCCAATATCTGAGTCATACACCAAAAACAAAACCCATTAATTCATTTTACCTGTTTTGAAGCAATGACAAAAAGTCCATATTTGAAAGTCCTTGTAGGAGCTGGATTGTGCCAACACAAGCTGAACTCTGTGTGTGTGTGTGTGTTTGATACCTGGAGTTAGATTTATTGGATTTGAGGATTTCTCCCGCTGTGTTCTCAGTGATACAAGTGGGTTTGACTTAGTTTCTCTGTGTGGAACTGGCAACTCTTTGGACTAACCTTGCAGTGTAGGTGTCACTCGGCTGAATTGTTGTCATTACTCAATTAGAGAGAATTAGCCACTGGCTAACATGAATGTGGCATGCTGTGAAAACTGCTACAGAATTAGATATTAGACTTGGCAAGGTTAATTCTAACAGGATAGAAATGGGCTCAGTCACAACAGGCCTGTTTTTTATATGGTGATATACAATAGAGAGCCTGAGGACACTGTCCTCCTTATTCTGAAGGTCGAAAATGACTAAAATGTTGCTGCTGAAAACACAAGTGAAGTTAATAGATTGTTGAGTCAGAAAAGAACTTTTAAATCTCACTCACACTGAAATACATGACTTCAACCAGAGCAGGTTTTTCATTTCTATGTATGTAGATAAAAACTGCATCTTAAAAAAGATCAGTGCTTTAGCAAATGGCAAGTTTTATTAATGTCATGTGGCTATAAACTAGCTGGTCATTAAAACAAAATTTCAAATGTAAAGAAAAAAAGAAATAAGCATCAACTGCTTGAACTGATTTTGCAGACCAGACAAACAACGTTTTAGTCAGTTCACCTGCCTGTCAACCACAATAAAACCTGAGCTGGTCATGTAAATCCATACCTTGCTACTTCCTTTCAGGGCTTCTGTGGTGGCAGGTCCAACCTAAAGTTTTTGTGTTCTTGTCTCCAGTTAGTAGATCTAGAAAACACGGTAAGTCGTTAGCTTTTAGCAGTGTTAATTTTGGCAAGAAATTTTAATTTAGTTTTAGTCATAGTCTTTTGACTAAAATTCTTTTCAATTTTAGTCACTAAACTAGTTTTAATTGTAGTCTAATTTTAGTCGACGAAAATATGTGGCAGTTTTAGTCGACTAAAATAAGTATAATTTCTGAAGTATTAATTTAACAACTGCAATATAGTATGGACATTTTCTTACCATTCCACACTTCATCTTGTGTCTTCCCGGGAGCATCTCAAACAACTACGGAAGCCTCTGCTCACCACTCAATAAGCCGAGCTCTGATTGGTTCTTTTCACAGTAGCCCCAGCTGTTAGCTTTTTGACTGATTCCTCTCTGCATCTTTCTTTTCCTCTGATTGGATTTCATCGCTGTCTATTTTCGTGTCGTCTTTTATTTGTCAACGAAAATCAACATAATTTTAGTCATAATAATTTTCTCAAATAGGGCCGTTTATTTTAGTTTTCGTTTCGTTTTGTCCACAAAAATATATTCCTGACTAAAATTATGACGAAATATTTTAGTCAACAAAATTTACACTGGCTGTTAACCTTACCTTTGAACAGACGTATTTATGCTTCATAATTTCCCGATACATTTAACTGAAGTGGGGGCCATCCACAACGTTTAATCCATTGTAGGCGCCGCTCATGTTGTGTTTTTGGCTTTGGGAATCAAAAGAGCACAACTCAGATAATCTATCAGGATATCCAGTGTCCGATTTACAAATAATACCAGTGTCGGTGCGGCCACTAATAGTGTTGCAGCGGGGGTTTGATAGTTGCATTGCAGCGGGGTGGGACCGTTTGAAGCATATCATTTCTGTAAGACGGTCCTTCAGGTGTTATCGGTATAAATAGACGGTCAGAAAGTGTCAGAAATCGGGAGAAATTCAGGAGAAGATTGGCTCCGGGAGATTTTCGGGAGGGGAACTGAAATACGGGAGTCTCCCGGGAAAATCGGGAGAGTTGACACGTTGGACAGGTGAGGCTACACATAGATCTGGAAGAGCCAGGTTATGTTTTCATGAAACCAAACACTCAGCTGGGTGTCATCAAGTAATCAAAGAGTTGGCCAACTTGTCAAACTCATTTAAGATGGTACACTTACTACTTCGTGACACCCAAGTAATATCACAACAGAACTTCACTACACATGGTTTCTGAACAAAACCAGTTTGGAAAGAAGTAAAGGAATATATGGAACTATAAATCATCTGTAAAGAAAAATAAGATCTCACCTGATCAAACACTTCAGTTTAGAATAAAACAGTTGAAGAGACACAGCTTGCATGTCACAAATCTTGAAATAGATCCTGATTTAAATCTCAAGTTGTTCAAGAAGGTTTACTTGTCAGTCTGGAGTTTCATTTATCTCATGTCAGTTTATTCAATGAGATCCTGTTCAGCAAAATCAATACTCAGTTGTTTTAATACCTGTTCCAAGGGGTCACACTTGAGTCAGCATGAAAATGGTGCATCAGCAGCCGTTTGGCAGACGAATGCCCCTTTATGTACCTTTCTTTCATCGTTTTAGGTGATAGTTTTGGTGCATCGTCTCCCCCTCGTCCTTCCACTTCAGCCTCATTCAGTCTCTAACGACGGGCATTTCAGCGTGTGAATACATCCCCGAAGAGAAAACCTCATAATTTGATGAAACATTAAACAAATGGTTGTATTTTGTAGCTTGATTTATATCCGTAGTTATCTGGGTTTTACGGTGGCAGGAGAATAATCCATAAAAATCTGCTGACAAAGCGGAGAACTGTTTAAAGTTTCATCAGTTGCTTCTTATCCACTTTTTAACCTCTATGAAAGCACATCCCTCCTGATGGGTAAATACAGACTCCAGCTGATGAGCTCGCCTGGTGTCCACTCTCACTGAAAGCCAGTGTTCATTACATAGTTAATAGTTGTGAAGAGGATCATGGCTGGTGATGGGAAGAAATAATTCTTCCACTTCCCTCGTGTGTGATAGAATTTTAAGGCTTGGTAGAGGTCACTCTCTTCCCTCATTCAATTACAGACAGACATAAATCAAACTGTTTCTCCAGCCGTTTTAGGAACTACTGACCACTTTATTATGACCTTGTTCAGATTTGCAAAGGATACGTCTATCTGTGCCACTCTAGTCCCAACACTTTGCAATTTCCGCAGTGACAGCTCTGTCACTTGTGTTCTGTATTTTGAACAGTGACTCATTAAGGTACCATCTGGTGGAACGCAAAGTAAATGACGAAAGTTCTCAGCTGCATCCGGACCTCCAGCGTGGCCTGATAATCCTCTCGGTTGGGTGTTATGTTTACATTAACACCCCACACTTACCCAAATGAGTTGTTTCAAACTGCTGATAACACGCGTTCATTTAAAACTCATTAAATCTATTTTTAACATGTGTATTCATCACATTTTAGGAGTGATTTTTAAAAACATTTTTTAGATTTTTATTCTATTTCAGCAGCTGAACACAAGATTCTGGAAGTTTTATTCTCAGTCTTCCTCTCAGTCGTGGGCAGGTTTGGGTGAAAAAGGAAATGACTCATTCTTATTGTAATTATTAGTTTACAAATACAAAATCCAGATTTAAGAATGAAAGAATGAAGTCAAAGCTGACATGATTCCATGTTCATGTCTCCAGTACAAGCACGTTTTGCCTCCTAAATGTAAATTACTGGGAAATTGCCCATGTAAAAAAAAAGCTGTTATTGATTCATGTAACTTTGATGTTTTTGATCACTCAATTACAACTTTTGTAAAGGACTCATACACAGTCCATAGAAAAAAAACAGTCACACAAAAAGCAATAAAAACTTCATCCAGATTATCATGTATTTACACATTATTGTATAATATTCATTTTTCTTAGACATTCACCTTCAATCAATCATTTTATACCGAACATGTCTTCTGATGTCACAACAGACAACCGGGTTTCACAGTGGACGTCATGATTCTGCATTTGTTTACTGAGTTTACTGTTTTCAGAGTTCATTAAATGGAGGGAGAAGTTCAAGAAATGCTCTGAACTCACCAGACTGGATCGAGTCTCCCTCAGAAACGAGATACTCGACATAAAGAAATTGTTCAGCAGAAAAATTTTGTTCACGAGTCAATTGACATTAACCCTGTCATGACTAGTAGTCACTGCAGTGGACGGCTTTTCAATTGTCGTGTTCTTCAACATGTTCAGGGATTGTTTATTTATTTATTTACACATAATTCACCACAAAAACCAACACTGACACATTTGGGGTAAAATTTGAAATGTTTTTTTTGTCTTGTTCTTCATTAAAAATGTCCCTAAGTTCCATAATCCATCTCTGTAAGTCGCGGTATCAGCTGTGTTTAAAGGTTTGCCAAGAAGACCCGAGGCAAGGTATCTCTACTCACCTGAAACAGCTTTAATGGGACGCCACTTACAACCACCTACCCCTCACTCACACTGTCCATCTCACCCTCTTTCTCTTTCTTACCGATAAAAGTGAAACAGACAAAATAACAGCCCCCAATCCCTAAACTGTCAATCACTCTAAATGTCAGCACAACACCACGACCACGGTCCCCTTCCACACTCTCCACCGAGCAGCTCACTGTCCATTACACCCAGAGACAGCACTGTAGCCCCTGCCCTCTCCCCTCCCTCTGACTGTCCATCACTGCCATCCTGGTGAGCAGGTAATTGAGGAGGTTCTGCTCCAGAACAGCAGTGTCCTCTGACAGCATCCAAAGTGCTTCGGACATGTATCACCCACCGAGCTTTGTCCGTTTTCAGACATTAACTGGTGAACACGAGTGTGTGGCGTCTGAAGCTGCAACACAATAAAACTACCACATCCAGAACAGATGACACAGTGAATCAGATTTTTTTTGTCGACCATGTTTTGGCTCTCCCAACTCACTGGGGCAAAGATATGTGGTTCTATCTCCTTCATTATAGCTGCGATGTTTTCAAACCATGAGAAATATGTGGCTCCGTTATGTGGGTCAGGATGAAACATCAGCTCAACAGTACTGATGGCATGAATAACCTTGTGATGTATTTCCAGAATAACAATCCTGTAAGTGGTATGTGCAGTCAAGTATATCTGGGTATCACATTCACATTAGATATTTGTGCAGCGCATGATTTATGTCCGGTGCAAGTGTTCCGTGCAAATGCAGGAGGTAGTGTGACCTTTATCTAGTACAGTAAGAAATATGGATGTGGTGCTAAGATATGTAGCACATCTGACTTTCATGCAGAGTGCTGCAGCTTGCATACAGACAGTTAAAGTTCACCTCATGGAAAAATAATCCCTCCAACTCTTATTTTTATCATCATGACCAAACTTTTCCTGCCTAATTGCCACAATGCAAAAATACGCTGATGGTTCGATTTATCATCACGCTGGAACTACGAGAACGGAATGCAGAAAATAATTTGGAGATGAATGAACTTTGTAAATTCTAAGATGTCCAAACTTTTACACTTTTACAGCAACAGCAGCAGAAAGGTTTGTTTATACATAAAAATAAACAGAAAATGAGGATTAATGAAAAAATTCTCCAAATAAGCCTCAAATGTAGTTAACGTGCATCCTTTAGATTACTTTATCTTAAATCATTTTTTAGGGAATTTTAGTTTAGTTCATGTCTTTACATTTACTTGAGAAGATGTTTTCAAATAAAATCAGAGATGTTTGTTAGGAGTGAAAAGCAACAGCCAAAGATCTCAAAATCCGTATTTTTATGGCTTTATTAAGAAGTTTTATATGGCTGTTAAAATATTGTGCCACTGGCTCAGAAGTCTGAAGACTGATGCAGATTATAAACAGCAGAGGATATTTAAAGGATCTCAGCTCATACCATCTTAAAGCAGTTGGTCAGATCTTTTGAAGTGGGGTTCTGTGGAAAGGTTATAAACTAACATGTGTAAGTTGTTGCAGATGGTTCCTTGAATGACCTGAGTTTAAAGAAACAGAGTATAATTCAGACATTAATGAGCTAACAGAGTTAAGGGTGTCGATCGTTTGTGCAGATGTGAACACAGTAACTAGGTTGTGAACCAACATGTGTAAATGTGTCTAACTATGTGGCTGTGTTTTTGTCCTAAACCATACTTAGTTAGCAGCCATCGAACCCCCCCCCCCCACACACACACACACACCCAGAAGCAGATCAGGAGCACCCAGGAGACCCGTGCAGTCAACAACCAACCAAGACAACTGAAGACCGACTTCTGAATACAATAGGCTGTAGGAAATGATCCAAAGATCATTCAAGCCTGTTCGCAGCCATTCATACGGATTAATTCCAATCTCCAAAATGTCATAGTGGTTTCTGCTAATGTTGATTTGAAACTCTTCCATCCCATCATTTTAGTAATACATGGTAATAACCTACATATTTTAAAAGGCAAACCAGAGCAGCAGCTAGCTGTAGCATTTCTAGCTAGAAAAATATACAGAATTTCTATTGTAGAATAATTCTGTATATACAGAATTGTGTATTAGAATATATTTTTGTACTGTTATACATCTAATTGATGTCTCAGCTTATATCACAAGGTGTTCACTGATTCAACTTAATGAACAATGACCACAGTGGACACCACTAAAAATGAAATGTCACAAAATCAGACGAATATTTGCCAAAATCAAAATCTTATAAAAATCAGTTATTTATAAATCCATTTAAAGCCTGTGTAAAGTAACAACAAATGTGTGTTCTGAGTTTGTCACTGCACAGGAATATTAGTTATTAGTCATCCAGCCAAATTTGAATGATTAAAAACACTGCGAAGCATATGAAATTTGTTTACAAAATAATGAAAAAAGGATCAGTTTTCTCTGCTCTGAGACGCTGGGGGCGTGTCCGCTGCAGGTGCTGAAACCTGTCTGTCTCATCCTCTAGCAGCACCTCCTTCTCTTCCCCACATCACTGTATTTCCTCCGTTTCTGAGTTCCGGATGGTTCGTTAAGTTTGAGGTTCTACCCACATGTAAAACTGCGCATCGCTGCTTTTTGAGGAGTTGAAATATTTCCACTAAAAAGGAGATAAGGGATCTCCGGGGTGCTGGTGGAGCAGTGTATGGTAAGGGTTTCAAGAAACACACCTAGTTGCCCATTTAACGTGTTTAATTCCAAGTTGTGTGGTCTGTAACAATACAAATTACAGGTTCAGATTCCAATAGTAAAGACAACTTCACAAACAATAAATAACAGGAAAATAAAAACGGAACGGGCTGCAACAAACCCACAATTCACCGATGCTTCATCACAAGCATGTAGCTGTAAACCGATTAACTACAACTGACTATACATTAAACAAACCACATTAACTATGACTGAACAAACTAATTATCACCTTTTGTCATTCACTCACAGTCCTGGAAACATCAGGAAATATCAATGACAGCATAAGACGGCGTGTGAGAGCTGCCTTGCAGCCGAGTCGAGAGAAAATGAAACTTAGTTTACAGGGTGAGACACGCAGCACGCAGGTGTGCTGCATTCAAGGGAGCTGGGAAAGAACAGGTTCGGTTATCTACCAAACAAGACGGTCATCCCTCGGATGAAGGAGTGGGAAAACCACTTAAGCTACCGCACTGTACGGTTTTATATGACGAGAGCAGCAAGGGGCGGGGTTATCCTGAAGGGCAGCCGCGTGTCGTCACGCGGCTGCCCTTTTAGACCCGCCCATAAAATCCTGAAACAGAAAACTCTTGAAACGCAATTTGAAGGCTAGCTCCACAATTCAGTTTTTAATTGTTGGGAGGTTTTTCACATGTTTAGAACATTTATTATGTTTATAATGTGGTTAGAAGAAAATAGCAGAATTCCCTTTACACGGTCTTTAAGTCACGTCATAACAACAAGTTGTGGTAATAAATTCAGTTTCTGAACAACAAGCAGATCTCAGTTTTTACCTGGTCACCGTCCAGCAATCATTAAACAGCTTGGCAGAGTCTGGCAGACTCGGCAGAGGACTCTGAATCTGGGGCGCCACACTCAACGGGTCACATCCACTTGACCTAAAGGTTCAATCCAGAAGTTGAATTTAAGCTTAAAAATAATAAATTCTGCACTAGACTTTTAAAATGGGTCTTTTTTCCTAAACACATTCCCGGTTTCTGAGAAGATCATAAATTATCTACAGATCTCCTCACCTGGTGACTTGTTAGAGAATAAGAGTCTGAAACGAGTCTAACCTTTAGCTGGAAGAACATCTGAAGGAATAAACTCTGAATAATTAAAGAAAGTAAAACATGAAGTTTTATTTCAGATTCAGTTTAAACTGTCTGGTGTATATTTGTTGCAGTTATGCATCAGGGGGCCTGAGTGGAATTTATTCATCAACAACAAAATATGTTTTTTATATGATGAGTAAAAAACTGAGAATCTCCTCGTGTACAGCTGGGAACAATAATATTTGGTCGATAACCTTTTTAATCATTCAGAGTCTGATGATTGGGTACAAAGGGATCTGCGACTATGACATGGGTTCATTCTGCAGCCATAAGAGGAATCCCTTTACAGCACTGATGTCAATATGTGCAGATGGCAAAGTGTGCGGTGTCAGAAGGCCTCTGGCTCCCTGGCATGAAAGCCAAAATAACATATTGCTGCATGTGGTTGTGTGCTGTTTATCAACATTCTCCCTTTGGGACTTGGACACTCATTTTCCTTTGTCTATTTTTAAAGCTCGATAGAGGGAGGTTTGTTTAAAACTCTGTTTTAATCCTTTCAATACACCATGTCCTATGTAAACATCTCCCAAATCAATCATCATACCCTTTTAATTATTGCTTTAAAAGAAAATACAGCGCAGGCTGGCAGCCATCGTGGTTTGCTTCATTTGGGTAGTGGAGATGGAAACACACAGGGATTATTTTTGTTGAGATGGCACAGCAGAAAGGAATTAATCCCTCCATTAACTGGATTGTGTTACTACTTCTCCCCCGTGGCCCTGTTTCCTAAATAGAGGGTACTCTGGTGATGCACGGATGCCTGATGCATGCTGTGTTCAATGGTCATTAGCCGTACAATGTGGATACATAAAAAACCTCATTCATTATCAGTGACTGAACTGCAGAATTATCTAAACTGGTGTAGCGTGAGCCATTATTGGGACGATCCTGCTAGTCAATGATTTTTGATTTGTGAGAGATCAAGGTCGTGTGCAGCAATTAGTTGATTTGCTCCCTGTGTTTTACCAGCAGTTGGGCCTGAGAGGCCTTTGGGGAGTTGACCAGACTGCTGGGTAAAAGGAATGTATTGTGCCGTCTCTTAAAATGACCTAATTCACTGGAATCACTCACCATGAAGTCAGATTGCTGCCAGGTCTCAGCGGCACTCCAAAAATCAGACAAGCTTTAACGTGTCACATCCGTGGTCTCAATGATTTTTTTTGTCCAGCATCCGTCTTACATTCTTTTCCCAGCTGTTGAGTGTCTGCTCTTCAATGGCTCTTCCTCTTTGTACCATGTTGTTTTTCCAGTCCAAGCAACATGGTGGACTGAAGTAAACACAAAGACTTTATTGATCATTATGGGTTTACAGTTTCCACCCCTCTATTCTATACCCCTGTTTGTTCCTCTGCAGGTTCACTGGGAGCTGATGTCTAACTCCAGCAGCGCACATGGAGATCATGCAGAAAGACTCTTCAAACCCAGGACTTGCCTGCTGTAAGAAAATGACCTCTACCAACTTCACCACTGTGCAGCCTTATGTGTAAAAACTATCAATGACTTTGTGAAAAAGATCCAATTTCGCATTTTAATCCATTTTAAAACACTTAAATATTTCAGATCTTGCTGGTTTCTTATTGTTTATGTTATTTATACCTTGCTTTATTCTCTGCACACCTACATGACAAATTCATATTTATTTCTAATAATACTTGACAATAAAGGGAATTCTTACGAAAAAATAGAAGTATAAATGTAAATGTATACTTGCTATAAGTTAACAACATTTTTCAGCTGTACTAATGTTCAAATCAAAGAACAGCTGAGGACTGAACTAGTCTGGTGTTAATGATCATATACAGTTCTGACCAAAAGGGAATGAGAAGGTGTGTCCAAACTTTTGGTCTGTACTATATGTCCACAATGGATATTAAAACCATCCATTTTAGGTCACATGTTATGCAATAACTATCAGAAATAAATTAAGAAATGGAATAAGTAGCAAAATAAAAACTTCAGGGTAAATTGTTAAATCAGGATAAACAGAATCAATGAAAGCAGGACTGATTTTGACGTAAATCATAGAAAAACTTGATGAAGCTAAATAATTTTAAACTCCATCTTTGAATTTGATTTTAACTCCAGCAGCCTGCGGACAATAAACTCTTTTAGTGTTTTAGGGGGAGAATGACCTCCCTGTGCTCAGAATGCAGTTATATTAGATTCATTCAGTCCAAAGCTTTTTTTTTTCTATTGCGTGAACATTTTTTATGTTGTTTTCTTGACAATTTTGTGTTTTATTAATAAGCCCTTTATAAAAGGTTCAAAAAACTAAATGTTGTGGAAGTAAGAATTGCTGCTGACATGGAGGTAGTGATGGATCAAATTATTACCAGCAAATTTAAACAGTAGTTTTGCTCGACACACTCATTCCTACAATCAACCAACCGATAACACAAATTTCTGGATTAAAAAAAATGTCAAATCAAGTCGTGAAAACACAAAATGAAGAAAATGTCAGACTGACAATGGAAACGGTTTGAAATGAGTCGATAGTTCTGAAAAGATATGAAGAAAAGAAACAAAGTCAGACGGATTTTACTATCCCCGACTTTCTGGGAGACATTTGTGCATTTATGAAAAACTTTTAGGTAAAAGTTGAACTTTCAAACTTTGACCTAGTGACAAAAGAAAAGTTAGAGATTGATCATCTGCGCACCACGAATGACCAGAAGGAAAAAAGAAACCAGATCCACCTGAGACCCGCTGAAAGAAGCTAATGAAAACATCACAGAATCAACAGCTGACCTCAGACCAGTTATCTCCAGTCATATTGAAGTATGAGAGTTGACCTGTGACTCTGAATCTGCTTTTTATCGCCTCCTCACTAAAGGGGTTTTATCTAAAATCCAACATTATATTAACTACATCAGCAAATAAAAAACAGTGTTACACCAAAAGATAATATCTTAACTTGTGTAGAACGAATGAAAATGAACATATTTAAAAACAAGACTGGAAACTTGTTGAGGAATTTATTAGAGAAGAGTGAATATAAAGGTATGCAGGGAATCTATTCTCAGAGCAAACCACAACTAGTCAAACCTCTCCGTCTATAATATACGCTACACAACTTCCAAACAGGCTCATCATAGTTAGTGTTGGAATCATTAAATAAAAAGGGATTTAAAACAGGAATACAATCCACCATAAATTGGCTTTGGTAAAAACAAAAAACACCATGTGGATTATTTTCATTATAACCATCATGAAGAGGGAAACTACTTCCTAGTTTCTTAAACATAAGTTATTACTAGCGCTACAAGTTAAACATTCAGATTGATTTAAAAAAACAAAATAAACAAAAAAACAAGAAGGTGTCTCACCAACGTGGACATGTTCCAAACAGGCTGACTCCTCTACTCACTTCCACTCGGTTACATGTTCACAAGCAGTCAGTCAGTAGCACATTACGGATTTAGCTAAAATATCAACTGCCACTCTTTTCATTGCTGTTCTTCCTCTTGAAATATTTTTTACTCCCACCTTTTCAGTAGTAGTCGTTCACATTTTATCTTTCGTGTTAAGCTACAATGAGATCAATAAATACTCCCGTGTGTGTCGGCTGTCTGTGAGCCACGAGAACCACAGTGTTCACAGGAGACACAGTAAGGCAGTTGAATACGTACTGCAGTCCTCCAGAGGTGTCACCAAACACACACAGCAAACAGAAGTGGGTTAACAACGCAAAAAAGGGACTTTTTTTTCTCTAACTTCTCACCATCATGTTTTCTTGTTTCACATGACGTTTTTGTTTGTTTTACATTTAGAAAGAGTCCATGGCCTTGAATTCACTGAGAGCCTGGACGGGGGAGATGTGTTTCTTCTGGGAGCCTCGTCGTACGCGCGTTTGGCATTCTTCTGGTTTCTCCCTCTTTACCAAAGGTTTCTTCTCTGGAGCCTTCATGCGCCAAGACACCACGGGGGAGTTCACTGCAGCCGTTCCGTACACCTTCTGGTACTTGGTGGACGCCACGTAAGAAGCCTTTACAGTCAGCACTACAGCATTCATTAGGTTCTTGGCTGCTTGGATCAGAGAGGTGGCGCTATCCAGCTGCAAAGGTGGTAAAGACAAACGGGAAATGTCAAAAAGTCAAAGAGAAAAAGTGCAATTACTTTCTCAGCCTCGGCGAGAGTGTTAAAACATGCGAGCTACATGAAGCACCTTTGGGGCCACGGCTGCAACTGGCAATTAAACAGGATGAAGAAAAAACCCAGAGAGTTCTCACTGTTTGACATCTTATTTTAGTAGTTCTTAATGAGCAAAAGCAGGGGTCAGGTGTATCCCTGTCTCCTTCTGTTTTGTTTGGCTGACATTTAAGGGTCGGCGGCCAGAAGGCCTCCTCCTACATCACACTGAGATGAGTCAACTGTTTCAGTTTAATGAGTGCGGATTCCAGCTGGCCACCATGAAAAGGTTGAAATCTCAGCAGGACTTGCATATCTAATACGAGGAAAACTAGAACAGCACGGAGAAAACATGATGCATCAGACGCAAGAAATCCAAAATAAAAATCAAAGACTAGTTAATGTAGGTAAACAGAGAGGATGAAGATGGTAAGGAAACCAGACACTTTATCCCTTGTGATACAATCGGAATAAGAATTTGCTCACCATGAAGATGAAACTCAAACACATTTATGATTGGTACATGATTACACAGCACATACCTTTCAGGGAGAAAGAACGCAAGATTCTTACACGTGCTGCTGAAACTCTGAATACGCGTGATAATGCTTTTTGCTGTATGTGTGTGGGAGTGTGTTTGTCAGTAGAGTTAACGAAATATCTCACGTGTTGCTGGACGGATTTGAATGACACTCTCAAAAAGTTTTCAACATATGGACATCGTCAACTTTTGGAGTCAAAGCCTTTCAAAATGGCCGCCACAGCCAAATGACTTGGATAAAACAAAATAGCTCAGATATAATGACATCATGTCTCTACAGCTGATCTGAGTTAAATATTCTGGCTTGAAAAGCCTTGGAGATACATTCCATTAAGGAATGTGGAGTTTTTAACTATGAAGGAAATTTCCATTCATATAATCCTGTAAATTACTTACATATAACATAAACATACACCTCCATGTCTGATCATTTTTAATTCTAGTGGCAATAAAATGCTTCAAAATGCATCTGAACTTGTAAAGGCCTCCTAACTTCCTGTTGATGATCAGCTTCTCTGCATTTTCAGGAATGACAAACAGAGAATGAAAATAATTTAATTCAGCTCTGAAAAGTCAGAATTTAAAGTTGTATAAAAATGTCAAATGAACAAACAAAAGACAAACATCAAGAGGAAAATAAAAAAAGCACAACTATTCATATTTAAAAAAGGTTTTGCTAGAATAATTAGAATCATTTACAGGTTTAATTTACACTGTGAAAAGAGATTTACAGTTTAATGTCTTATATTAGCAAATATCCATGTTTAGTTTTATTTATATGAATGTTTTATCTGCAGTGGGAGGGTGTGTATTAAAACACAAATTGAAGACACTAGATTTAGAAATTTTGAGTTTTCCAGATAGTTTAGTTTACCTGAGAGAACAGAGACAAATGTTGAACAACATAATCATTTTATTTAAGAATAAAAAACTTAGTAGTGCCAAATAAATGAAAAGTGACTGGTAATTAATTACAAATGTGATTCTTATCATTTGTCAATATTTTCTGGTATTTGCAAATGAAAGAAATTTCCCAACAACAATATAAATGTACTAACAACATGTGAAGCTCCTTTAAAAAGAAAACTAAAACCAGTGATGGACTAAGACTGACGAGTAACTGTTAGCCAAATGTTGCAGTGTTTTTACTTAAGTTTCAGATGTGGAACTAAAAGCTGTGTTGATGAAACTTCTGAGAGTCCATCAGACCTGGGAGACTCAGTTTCAGGAGAGATTAGATACCATCACACCATCAGGTACCTTGAAGACTCCTTTCACTGAGCTAATATGAGTGTCGTCTGCAGGAGATTACAGAACCAACACTGTTGGTGACTGGTGTGCGCGTCAACCTTCAACCACACCAATCTCACAGACTCTGAGTTTTCCTTTTGATTATTATTATTGTTGGAAAACACAATCAAAATAATCCATAATTCCATTTAACAATGTAAACAATGAGGATTAAAGTGAGTGTCCATAAGCATGTTAATAAGACTTTGATAAAACTAAAAAATGTAATGAAGAAAAAAAAATCCTCAGAATGTATTTTTATTAAAAATGTAAATGACACAAACTGATTGAGTGTAAGAGTTAATAATAGAGAGAAAAAACAAGGAAAAAGAACCTGTGGGCCACGTTTTAGGTATCATTACATGGTAATCTAATTACATTGAGATCCCTTATGACCCTTCATCTCATCTACAGAATTACACTGGTGACCTCGAGATAAAAAGGTTTGTCCATGTGAATTGTAGAGCTTTGAAATTGTTTTAAAAGCATCAAGTCTAATGACTCTGTAATAAAAATGTACCTGGAGCTGGATGATGCTTTTGGAGAAAGACATGTGCTGATTTCTAATGACATACTTACTCCAGACACGATGAGCTCTCCACCCAGATTCTGCACCTCCGCCTTCACCTTGCTGCAGATGTTGAGCTGATGACAGTACAGCGCAATTCTCTGCAGGTAGGCCAGCAGATCCTGCTTGCAGGCCGAGTCAGGGCACTGAGTAGGAAAAGGAAACAAGAAACAAAAAGCAGCTTTTATAGGACTTGGCGACAGCATTTCTCTAATGTTCCCTCACTTTGACATTTTTACTCAACAATGTCATATATCAGCAGTTTTGTGCACAATACATTCATGTAAAATCATAATAACAACAACCAAAATAATTTTCTCAACGCTTTAGAACAAGCTGTTAATTTCTGGTTGAAGACATTTCTGATTCATTATCTACAAGCTCCATAACTCAGTATAAATCTATGCTTCCTCGACATGGAACACATTGGGAGATTCTTGGGAGAAAATGATCTATTTATGATGAACATAATGTGAAAGCTTGAAACATTACACAGAGCAAAGTTTTCACAGTACGATTCCACACCAAGACCCAGAATTAGCAGGAGGAAAAGTCATGGAGCACCGATGTCTGTCTGCATGTTCCAGAACACGTTAATGGATGTTTTTAGTTCAGTAGATTTAAAATTGAAGTTCCCTATATACTCATGGTGGTTTTGCTGCTTTCAGTTCCCTTTATTTAGGACAGTATTTCTCAGTTCTAGTCTTTAGGATACAATGTCCTGCATGTTTTAGATGTTTCCCTGCTTGAAGACTCCTGATTCACATGACTGCAGTTCAACAGAAGTAATCAATTGAAATACGGTGTGTGGAGGCAGGAAAACATCTAAAACATTCAAGACCAGAGTGTCTTAAGGACTGGAAAATGGAAACACTGACAGGATGACAAGGCCACCACATTCTACATTGCTTGTAAGAACATGGCTAGTTTGGAACATCTTCTGTGTTCATAAGCTTGAAGTATTTGTCAAATAGTTTCTTATCTACTATTTTCCAAATCCCTGAGATGCTCTCCTATGCCCTTCCCAGGGTATCTATTTCCTACAATCTCACCACATTCACCAAAGATGGCCCCATGCCTCTGACTCTCCACTGGTATGACTCGCTTTTAGAGTAAGGAGCTAGAAGATGATGCAATGCTAGCAAGTAGCAGATGAAATGATGAGGTAATCACTTATCCATGAGGCCAGCAAACTCTAGGTAACCAAGCCTTCGTGTCCCGGCTATGCTGGCAGCGCTGCTACCTTCACAATACACCCAGGACCCTGATGCTCTGCCTTGATAATGATGAACCACTAACTCACTACAGAAGGTGTGTACATCAACCTATCATACTCCATCATCTGCAATGAGGAACCCACTGCAGTTTTAATTTATGGCTAAAGACCTCACAAAGACCCGGCAAAGATCATCAATATCCTGACTGATTTTATTACATGTTAGCGGGGTCATCTTCCAGTGTGAAGTGCACCATAAAAAGGATCAACAATCCCACCAAAAGCTGCAGGGTTCTAACATTCTGGGTTCAGATTATTCAACACTGAAGGGACTTCCATAAAGATCTGTTTTCATAGCATCCGTTTCTTATTACCATCTCATTTCTACTCCTGTTTTATTTGAACAGCACCAGAAGTCTTGATCATGTCCTTTTTGCTATTTCAGCAAAAAAGAGTTCACTCATACAGTGAAGTAAATGAACCAACATGGAATACAAAGATAGCCTTCTTGGTTGTCACACAGTTTGCTCCTATAATTCCATCTGGAAGCTTTCCAGAAGCCAGCAATGGTCCACTAAGCTCCCCGTGGGTTAAAGAGACTGCATCAGCTTTTTAAACACTGTGAGCATCATTTTGTAGAAACATCTTTTTTTGGGGTATTAATATTAAACGGTCCTAAGTAGGACAGTCAGCAGTCCTGCAATGCTCATTTTCTTGTCTTGTGGGCTCAAGTAGAGGGGAGTTGGAAAGTTAAACATCTGTAATAAGAATATCCCTCCCCTGGGGCTTGAAGCTTTCTCTGCCACCAATATTCTTGATTTCTCTATGAGACAAGGTCTCCCATGCTAAAGCAAATAGTATTGACTGGCCACAAGTGCTGCTTACTGATGGTACGTCCTGTCTTGTCATGTCGGGTGAAATGTTTCTTTCTCCAGCTCACAAATATAACTGCAAAGAGCAGTTTAAGGCATTGTTTAATTATAGTTACTGCCACAATCAGAATGGGGCTTTAAGCAACACAGTAAATAAGACCAAAGTTGCCACAGGCAGACACAGTGCATCATTAAGTGACACTGAGTGCAGACTAAGGTGGAGCTGTTAGCTCATAGAGCAGTCAGTGAGGCGGAGGGGTGTGTATGTTTGAGTGGGGGGGTATTCTCGCTGGGCATTATCACTGCATCGCCACTCCTGACTAGCATCACCACTAACAACCCTTCTTCTTCACACTGCCGGCGCAGACATGCACGAACATGCACACTGCTGCCTCAGGCAAGTTTGATGCAGACATGACACGATTGTTCCCCACTGTACAGCTGACTAATAGCCCGGTTCTATCACTGATTCCCTGTTGATGTAAATAAATGGTAAGGTCTATTACTTTGCGAGGCTCATTGGTGCTCTCTCAAGCTCCAGTTTTATCTGTCACAGTGAAACAGAATGTATTACTGACTAGTCAGAAAACACTTCTTGCTCCACTGCCTGACTTTGTTTGACCTTTCTTTGGCTCCTCCTGACACTTTCCTACTATTATCCAATACTGTATCTTGAGTTCCAGAAAGAGAAGATTATTTCTGTTTTTTCTTTTTTTTTGCATATTTTAAAGAACTCTAACTTAAATGTGAATGAATTTAGAAAAATCTAAAAAAAATAGTGGAAAGTGTTACTGGAGTGTAAAACCCCATACTGACCCCAAAACTTCATTCCAAAGTAGAAAGTTTATCTATAGAAATAATTAGAAAGTAAAGTTTGTTTTACTCTGTTTTAATGTTACTCTCAATGGCCTTTTGTGGTTTTTGTTCCTTGATGAATTAAATATTTAATCACTTAAAAAAAACAAAAACAAAAAAAAACACACTCTAAACAAAACCAAAATCACAGAGCATGTTTGAGCGAAAGATAGTGGAATGACAGGTACAAAAAGTGCTTGTTACTTTAAGATATACAGAGAGGTACATGGCCTCTAATGGAAAGCTTTCAGACAGTCATGTAAAAGAGAAAACGTAAATCCTTTTAAGTTTCTCCTTACGATCTCTAAAATGTAGATAAATACAGCTTCAAATGAACAACAGCTCATGAAACATTAATGTCATCATAGTGATTAAACAAGAAGAGCCAGGGTTGAAATAACATGACAGGGCAGATTAGATTTACTCATTTGTATTTGAACAAAGCGAAGGACATTTGAAATGATGGTGTTAGAACAGACAGAGGCCAACACTAAAAAAATATAGTATATTAACACAAACACCTTAGACTAGCTGTCCAGCTATGTGGGGAAAGACCAAGACAAGTGGACTAATGGGACACTGGTCTCATGCACAACAGCAAATCTAAAACTCCTGACTGATTCAATAATACAGAAGATTATTGCTTCAAGTTATTGATGCTCTATGAGGAGTAACACTGACTAAGATTGTTTTTTGTATCTATATGTGACGTGTGCAACTGGACGACTGAAGAGGAACGTATTTACTACCATGACTGTATGTCAGTTGCTCGAACGCAAGTCCTAATTCTGTCTTTTTCTTTTCTTTAAATTAAATAGATTCTGATAAGTGACATTTCTCCCTTCTTTGGGTTCATTGACATAAAATCTTAAACTACAAAAAAAAAAAACCTTTTCCCTTTCAATTTCCTGTTTCCTAACTCTATAGCAGATTGACACATGTCAACACTTTCCACTTAAGGCTTTTCAGAACGTCACCAAATAAGTAAAAAAAAAAACAAAAGTCTAGAAAGCTTCTTTGTCTCCTGACAAGCTGACATTGTTATCAGCGTTTTAAGATTTCAACTCGGCCAACTGCCGTCAATGTTAAGTTAGTTGTATTTGACTCGACTGCAACCAGTTGTACTAGTTGTAAATTAAAGTTTCTTTTCTACTAAGAAGTATTTGAATTATACATCATTCACGCTTGGTCTCATTGGTGTTAGCAGGCGGTAAAAGCTTTGTACTCAATGTGACAATAAAATCTGTGACAATTCAAGAGACTCCAGGAAATCTCAGAGTGGCCTGAAATCTGTTTTTTTTTTCCAGTATTTACCAGTAAAATGTTGCTCAAGGCTCTTAAACATTTTTTAAATCTCAAGCTAATAGGAGTTAAACACAATTTTAATGTTTACTGACTAAACAGGGAACATATTGGTCCAAATATTGCAGTATTAACCAAATGTTTTGCATTTATTTTCGCAAATGTTTTACACACACAAACACACACACCATTTTCTGTCAGCTAATCAATTATTTAAAAATTAATTATCAAAAAAAAAAATAAAGAAATACTTAAAGCAGAACTAAGTAAGTTTTTTATCTCTGTTTTCTAGAGTCCCTGTGGGGATAAACAAGGACTTGGCGGGGTGATTCGTGGGTCCCTCCCCTCCCTCCGGGGTCTGTGTCCTGAAAGCATCACTTGCAACTTTCAGTGGATCGGACCCGACTAATCTCGCGAGAACAAACCTGCTTTACGGCACTCACACTCACGTACATAAATACAAGCATGAAGCCCTTGCCGTTGTTAGCAACGCCACCCTTAGGAGCGCAAAGATGACAATAATACTCACCTGTCGAGACATTTTCTTGGTTTTGTTTTTCTTTCTTCTTGCAAAAGCGTTCTCTGCGCGTTGTTGTTGGGGGGGCGGCGGCGGGGTGGAGGGGGTGAGGGGTGGTCTGCGGCGGGGGAACGTTACGACAGTGAGCTTTCACAGGGGACCAGTAGGGGGAGAGCGAGAGCAAAACTTACTTAGTTCTGCTTTAAGAACAACGTTCCAGTATTTTTGTCATGTTATGTAGGAAACTCTGTTTGTGTGGTTGGAGAAGGTTGACCAGGGGGGTGAGGTGGAGCAGTGGGGGGGTGGGGTCTGCTGAAAATCAATACAAAGTTCCTTGAAGAGATTAGCTATCGTCTATGATTAAATATATCTGTTCTGATAGATGTTATGTCTTTCAAATTGATAATTCCAGCATCCAGGGGCGGACTGGTGGGGGTCACAAATGAAATATGCTCTGTGACCTACACAGTCATAAGTCAACCCAAGTGAGATTTTGGTTTTTGGACAGAGTTTGACCACCCTGTCTTTGTGAAGATCTTACCCACCCCTCTAGCTGAGTTTTAAATGCATGTAGAGTCACTACCAAGCTGCTTAGAAGAAGTTTGGGCTGCAACACTTTCCTTTTGTTGTACCTTCAACAATATTTACTGTATATTAACACAATATACTGTAGACACATGGAATGTCTACAGCATACATCAGCTTAAGAAATATACACAAATTTCAATCATTATAATGCATCAGAATTCCTCTGCAGTCAAAGCCTTCTTCTGTCAAGCAGAGTCAACATACAGTAACAAAGAATTACTGCACTTCACTAGCCTGTATCTTCAAGAGACATTCTTCAATAAGCTCAGTTATTTTTTTAATTTCCCCTTTTGTTGCCTTGGGTCAGAGAACCATTTGTTTATGCACCAAACCACTACTTATAAATATGACACAAACAGAATGTTATTCATATCTCACAAAATATAGTCTGAACTTGTCCCACCTCCAAATATAGATTGGCAGCCTAATATCGATCCTTGACATGTGCTTGCTGCACCATGCTTCTTCGCAATGAGGAACAATTGAGTAGAGCAGTTCTGTTCCATACAGGATGAAGACCCCACTGCGCTCTCCATGACCTAAAAATCTAATAGGAGTGGCTGGATCTTGCTAAATTAGGAAAACCGCTTTCGGTGTGAAGGGAATCAGGATGCTGCTACACTCTCAGTATGAATTCAAGAAGGCAGGACGTCACTCTGACCACAAAATCCAACAATGTCAAGTTTAGAAAAAGAAAAGCATATTAAGCTTGTAGAAATACTGGGCTTCCAAAGCCAGATGTTTGGCTGACAAAAGCAGAATGGTGAAGGCAGTTAGAGTAATGAGACTCCTTAAAAAGAACAGCGTTCTCCAGGGAGATATTCTGACAGCTCCTTACAGAGGTCAAGTCCTCTGATGAAAGTTCAATTTAATTTTCACAAGTTTAGGGAGAAAAAAAAAAACCTTTCAGACACACAAAAATTAAATCAATAAAAATGAAAAGTGTTGCTCTGGCCTTTACCTGAAACAGGTGCTTCTTCATCAGAGTACCAAAACACAAACATCTAAGGAGTAAAATGCCTCATCATGTTGGTTGGGTTGATGCTCAGCAATGGTACAACAACAGTAAGATACATTGTAGCAAAAACCTACAACTCTGAGATTAAAGATTAATAGTTTAAGGAAGTCTACTAGGAGTCTTGATGTAATAAAATGATGGGAGTTTGATATGTAGAATGAATAACGGCGTTAAAGGATCAGATGAAGCAGCATAGGAAAACAGAAGGGAAGAAAAAAGAAGCACTGCTGGTGCGAAATGGGGTGAGGCTCCCTGAGGGCTTTTTCTATATCAAGCGCAGTGCTTAAATGTCTATGAAAGAGCTTGCCGTCCTCTCATCCTTTCATGCTGAATTGTGCTCAGGTTCACATGTGCTCATCAATAGGGCTGATGTGGAGTCCTGGTGACATGGTTTGCTACTTAAAATGTGTGCGTATGTGTGCTGGAGGAGCATATAAAAGCAGTGAGGCAACCTTTATTCTTACTGTCAAGCTGTAACGTTCCCAACAAGCACAAGTTACCAACCATTCTTGTCTTCTTCGTGAACAACAGGAGCAAGAAATTGAGAAGACACTACTTGCAGAGTAATTCTATTAAGATGCTTAAGATTAAGACATCATTCCTTTTACTGCATGTCATGACTTCCACATGCCCCAAATGCTCTACATATTAAAGACATGCTGGAAATAAAAAGGCTCCCGTATCCCAGTTTATGTCCTACTCAAGGCTCTGATGACTGTGGAAGTGCAGCAGAAGGGTGTAAATATTCAGGAAGCCATGGTTCTAGGAAACGTTAAAGTGAGAATCAAAAATGGCAAGCCACCTGCTCTTTTCATTACTGCAAACTGCTAATTTCCACACAGGTTCTTCAACTGATTTGCCTTGTGGGATACAATATTCACTCCCACTCAAGCCCCGTTAAACACTGATTGTCACTTGGTAGACCACGAGCCAAGAGGTAAACACACAACACGCAAACATGACTTCAGTCTTACTTAACCCTGCTCTAAACAACATGTGTGACTCTAACAACGGAAACAAATGTTCCCCCACATGGGGATACGCTCAAGTGTTTACATCCCAGACACAGTCAGAAAATAGATAAATAAACAATTTCTTAAAAAGCAGCTCTTGTTTTTTGTCTCGGTTTGTGGTAATTACTATAAAAAAGACAGTTATATAAAAATCCATTCGTAATCTGAAACTTTGTTTTGTAGTGAAATACGTTCTGGAGGGCAGGACGATGTGACATGAGCCAACATTGACTAAAGATTCCTTCTTTCCCACTCAAAGCTTAACATAATCTACAAGAAACAAAGGCTAACAGACATTCTGCACTATGCTAACAGCTAAAGGCTTACTAATGCCTTCTTTGAAGTCACATCTTGTTGCTAAAAAAAGAAAACAGAAAGCAGTGTTCTGGTGTTGTGAAATCATGTGTTCGGTGCAATTTGAGACAAAGTGTGCTTCCTTTTTCTTCAGCATAATTAGCATGAAAGCTCAGCTATACAAGCAGTGGTGCTGCCTGAAACACTCAGCTTTAACTCCTGCTTCTATAAAAAGCTCTGCGTTCTCTGATTAATCATATGACCCATCCCATTCTTACACCAGGATGTGTAAAAGCTTTGTGATGATGTGGCACCTAGCAACTTGCTACGTCTTTCTCTGGTGTGACGTAGATCTTCAGTCAGTGAGTGACGATGTAGATTTTCAATGCTCTATTTTTCCCAAAACATTTATAAAGAAGTAGGAAGGGAATGCGGTGTTAAATCTGTTGACTAACATGAATAAGACCCATCACACAGAATGTTCTCCACTTTCCTACAACATTTCTCCTTTAACTCCTGAGTTGATGGGTTACAGTGGTGAGAATAAATGTTGAGGGTAAAAATATACATGGTGACGTTTAGCCCAGAACACTGAACAGGATAACACTGATATAGAAAATCAGTGAGTGCTTTGAAATTCCCTTATATTATAAGGACATGTCAGTTCTAATCACTCCACAAAGCTTTGGATACATGAGCAAACATCATTAGATACTAAGACGTAAAACTAGGCTGGTAGACAACTGGTAAAAATGTCAGTGTGATGCAGATTCTTTGTCCTTTATTTAGGGTTGGCCGAACCTGCCACTATACTGTTATTTATCAAGATGATATTGTTTATGACAAAATGGTCGAAAAAGATCAAGGAACTGGAGCTACAATTGAAACATTTCAGTTGGTTCAGACGCAGAATCTTCTATGGCAGAAAATCCCCATCTGGGCTTTAACTGAAAGCCCGAGGATCATGTCAAAAGTTAAGATATATACAATATATACAGTAGATTCATTTATTTAGGACAATTAAAGTTAACAAGTACACTGAGAACTATATACTGTATAACATTGCCTATTTCAAAGTTTTTAAAAGCTCTACTTCCTTTAACAAGATTGGGATTCCTAAAAAAAAACAGCTGCCCTCTGATGGAGGAGGAAAGTACTGCACATGATAAGTGCAAACTTTCATTTGGTATTGTTTTTATAATTATTATTGTCTCACAGTTCCTCCATGACAATGACCTACTTGATCCTTATCAATCAGGCTTTAAGCGAGGCCATTCCACTGAAACCGCTCTTCTCTCAGTTGCAGAGTCACTACGGGTTGCCAGATCGGCTGGTCTCTCCTCAGTACTCGTACTCCTCGACCTGTCTGCTGCTTTCGACACCATCAACCACCTCATTCTCCTCTCAACGCTATCTAAGCTTGGCATCTCGGGGCCGGTCCTTTCGTGGTTCACCTCGTACCTTGCGGAAAGATCTTTCAGAGTCTCGTGGCATGGACAGATGTCCAGTCTGCATGAGCTGGCGACGGGTGTCCCGCAGGGCTCGGTCCTTGGTCCTCTCCTCTTCTCTTTATACACCACCTCATTAGACGAGATCATTCGCCCCCATGGCTTCTCCTACCATTGCTACGCTGACGACATATCTCGGCGTGGATGAGGGATCGCCACCTTCAGCTTAATCTGTCCAAAACTGACCACATTGTCTGTCCTGCCAGTACCTCCTTACCTCCTCAGATAAGCGTGCAGCTTGACTCCATCACGCTGTTCCCCAAAACCTCTGCCAGAAACCTTGGTGTCATACTGGACAACCAGCTGTCCTTCAAGGAGCAGGTTAACTCCGTAGCTCGCTCATGTCGATTCGCTCTTTACAACATCAGGAAAATCAGAGTCTTCCTGACAGACCATACCACACAGCTTCTGGTCCAGGCCCTGGTCTTGTCCCGCATCGACTACTGCAACTCTTTGCTGGCCGGTCTTCCGGCGTCCTCGGTTAAACCTCTGCAGATGATTCAGAACGCAGCAGCACGTCTGGTCTTCAACCAGCCCAAGAGGGCTCATGTCACGCCGCTGCTCATTTCTCTGCACTGGCTTCCAGTTGCAGCACGCATCAAATACAAAGCTCTGCTTCTGGCTTACCAGACTCTAACACACACAGCTCCTACTTACCTTCACTCCTTCATCCAAACCTACATTCCCACGCGTCAGCTACGCTCAGCTGCTGAAAGACGCCTAGCGTTTCCACCACAACGTGGCATGAGATCATGTTCCAAACTCTTCTCCTCTGTTGTCCCCCGATGGTGAAATGACCTACCAAACTCGGTCCGATCCTCAGAGTTGGCACCTACTTTTAAGAGCAGACTTAAGACTCACCTCTTTAAAGAACACTTTCAGTCTTAATGTGGAATTGATTTATGATTTATGATCGATTTGGGAGTTTATCTCTACAAAAAAAAAAAAATTGATACACTTGATGTATCAGCGTCGGAATTAAACTGGACTCCAAACAGTCCGCCTCCTTATATTGTTTCCTTCTCTTTGATTTCTTGCTTGTATGTTCTCTCAATGTAAGTCGCTTTGGATAAAAGCGTCTGCTAAATGACAGTAGTAGTAGTAGTGTCCAATAAACAGTTTATTTATAACATTTCATTTTCAGACTAATATTTCATGCATCTGGCTTTAAAGTAAAAAAAAAAATAATAAGATGGAAGAAAGGCAACAACAGAAAAACAGTTGCTACATTTTCATTTCTATATTTTAAATAGGGAATTAAAACACTTTGTAAATCAATTCCACCAAGGTAATATTTGAACGTTTATTGATATTAATTATACTAAGAACAAAGAGAGAGAGAGAAAAAACAGCTTCAGTTTAAATCAAGAAATGTGCAGGCCTCACAATGACTGCAGTGTTTCAGGAAAAGGTTTTATTATTGTGATTCTAAAAGTCGATTTCAGCTCCAACCTCTTAGCAGCTCTGGATAAAAGCGCAGCGTGTGAGACTGAAACCTACAGTAATTATTCCAGGGGTTTGCAAGCTAACAGCAGTCGCAATTACAAAGACAACAGGCAGCCTCGATGTATCAGTGGGGTCTGAGCCGAAGGTATCCTTATTTCTTATTAGAGACAAATGAAATGGGGAGAAAAGAAACATTCTGCATAATCTGGAGTGAGTGTTTTGAAAATGCCTCCTAGTTCATAACGTGCACGCTCACCGACATGGCATAAACACCTATTTCGTTTCACTCGCATCTTCTCCCGGCACGGAACTGATTGATTACATATTGAAAATGGTCTGTCAGCATGTTTTAGAGAAGTACTCATTTGATAATGAATGCATCACCTCAGTTGGAAGCTAATTATATTAGAGACACAACTTGGTTCTGCTGTCTTGCTCTCTCCGTGTTGGCCCCACTGGGGAAGCAAAGTCATGCAACAACACGGCTACACCTCTCCACCTACACTCATCAACTCTCACAGTAAAGATTTCCATTGGCTGTGCTCACTTAGTTTAAATTAAAAATTTGCTCTCCTGCCAGTTGCCAAGACTCAGTCAGGTGCAATTTCATAAGCACAGAAAAGCATAAAGACAAAAAGTGATAGTGACAAGCAGAAACTAAGTGACAAAATACCTGATCTGCAACAGCACGAGACAATTTGTCCATCCTGGAACCAGCCTCTGCAATCTTCTTAGCTGCATTGATCACATCTGAGGAGTTCTTCAGGGGGCCTTTGCCTCTGTAAAAATTCAAGGAGTCAGAAAAAAGGAATGAAGGATTGTGGGTAGACTTGCTTAGAACTGTGAGACATTGCAATTACCCAATAAAAAAGAAAGTTTTCTTACTATATGAAACAAATAAAGTCTATATTTGTCCCTAGTGATGCATCTCACAGATGTGCCTCGGACAAAATATGAAGAAACAACATTGATTGCAATGACAAGACAAAGTTTTTATGGCTGAAGACGTGTGTTAGCATGTGCGTGATGTGTCATTTTGGATCATTTCGAAGATGAAAACTTTCAGTCCGTTTGCTCATTCCAGTCTGAGTAACTGGGGTCAGGGCCAAGTAATAATGGTGCAGTCACAGCACCACAGGCACAAACTCTCATGACTAATCGGTCATCTGATTTGTAATTTTATGGGGTTTTTAGTTGGTTTAATGCCTTTTAATTGCAGAGTAGATCTTAGCTTCACACAACATCTATTAACACTCTAATAGACAGCTTTCTTTTTCAATATCTCCCTTTTTTACATCAAGTGTTGTTTTTACCTAGTAAAATCTGTCATTTCCATCATGATCATGCACATCTGCTTGGCTAGCACGATGATGTCATTGCCGTTATCGTCCCACTTAGCGACTTCTGCATCCAGCTTGCACTTCTCCTGTCTGAAGCTCTCCACCTGCTCAGCAATCTTCGCCTTCTCCTCCTGTGGAAGCTGGGCCATGATGGCCTACAGGCAACACATGGGAACAAAGGCATTAGAAGGAGAGATAATTTAGAAAATGTAAAGCAGAGAAGAACATACCAGCAAAATAGTTGAAAAAGAAAAAATGTAATGTAGGGATTGAGAAAAGGACAATAAGGAAATGAGGAAAGGGATAAAAAAGTAGGCTGGTAGCTAAACCTGTTTAAGTTCATTTCTTTTCTATTTGTTATACTTTGTCTACAAAACTACAAACTTAAACAATAATTTTGGAGTTCTGCCCTTTTGAGACACTTCCAAATGAAGTGCCAAAGTTTGCATTTAATGATTAGACCTTCTCAAACCCCTTGACATCCTATACACACACAAAAAAAATTCTTTTTTGCCTTCATTTTTTTTTCCAGCTATGAAAATACATTTGCTCTCTCAGCAGCCTTTGGGGGCAGGTCCAAAATGGCATAAATCTTGTGGCGAGGTCACAGGCGCAGTTAGGACCCTGTATTATTTGGAAGATAAATGTATAATTACTTTGCCTCTTAGACCAGAGAATGAATAATGCATTTGTTCAACATTATGTCAGCGAGGTGAGGTGGAATGAAGAGTAACCTGGTTTCCATTAGGTCGATTCTATTGACTCGAAAAGCGCAGAGAGAGAACGGGTACAGTAAAAAAAAAAGATAGTCACCATCAGTTTTTTAACCTTAGCTATTATTCACTGTCCTCCAAGAAGTGCTATTCTCTTAATGTTATAATAACCCTCGGCCTCCTTATCCCTTCTCTCCTCTCTAACAGCAAAGCTGGTGTGTGGGGTGAGCTCGGTGAGACATGCGTCACGTCGCTCGTGTCTCCTGGTAAATGTGTCAGGAGGAAAATGAAAACAAAAAATATGTATGACTTGTCCTCCTGAAATCCTTTAAAAGGAAATGAGCAGGGAAGGGGGGGGGGGGGGG
>SSNP01000074.1:1985495-2137231 GCA_006937955.1 Pachypanchax playfairii | reverse complement strand
GGGGGGGGGGGGGGGGGGGGGGGGGCACGGTGGAAAAGAGAAAATTGAAATTACAGACAGAAATAGAGAGGCATAGCAGCACAACTTTTCTCATTGGCAGCCATCAGGTTCGTCAATGAGTTCTGGCCTGCTGATTGCTCTCTGAGTGCAGTGGTGCAAAGCTTTGATGGTGGTTAGTTAAAAAAAAAGGCTCACATGGCATAAACAAACAAGCAAAACCAGTCCCCTAAAGCCCAGTGTAGATTTCCTCCACTGCTGATGCCAAGACTCACAAACAACAGCATGGAGACAAATCCTATTAAACAGCATGTGGGGTGAAAACACTGCTCACATTTAAAACAAATACCAAGTTAATATGTGTTTAGACTTCACAACGAGGAGTGAAGGATTCAAAACACATGTGACTCCAGCAGGGCACACTTTTGTTCACACTGGAGCCTTGCTTGCATGTGTTGCTTTAAATGATCGTGGCTTACAGCCCTGAGGGCACTGCTTTCTCATTCATTTAATCTGTGACTAAATATAAGATGTACGGTATGTGCCTCTCCCATCTACACATGAATACACTGCTATAGATGGCTCCAGTAAAGAGCATGACCCCAGAGTTATTAACATTACACCTGTTTTATAGTGAGCAAGATGCAGAGAAAAGCAACCAAACGACCGTTTGGGGTGCAAAACACAAGATCTGATGTTGTCTTTTTTCTCCCTGATTCTTGATTCAGTGCTGACTGGAAATCGGACCTTTACAAAAACAATATCTAAATCCCACATGCATATTACTACTTTGTACCTTAAAAATTACAACTATAAAGCTGCTTTTTTTTCTCTAAAGTTAGCTAGATCCTGTAGCCATTAAATTTGTTTGTGCCCTGATATTGTTAATAACAAAGAAAATTGTGGCAAATTAAAAAAAAAAAGTCCTGGAAATTAAAATACATGTTTCTCGTGAGTTTGTTCATCTAAAAAAAATTAACAAAACAAAAACTAACAAAAGTGATGGTATACCACAAAAAACACATTCATGTCAATGGGAAAAGCCTCTTTAAACACAGATTGTTAAAGAAAAAAAACTTTAAATTGGTCAGACACTTGCTGAGAGTGACTGTTGTGGTTAATCTCTTCGTTTGAGAACAGTTGTTAATAACTTAAGTCAATACCAGTAAACTAAATTATCTATAGTTTCATTTTTTTATTGGGACACTGCCCCATTTTGGTAACATGGAGGAGGGACTAAGACTGCAGCCATGCACTAAGAGAAGTTGTTTTGTTTTAGCTTCAACCTACTAATTACATTACTGTACTTAGTTATTGTACATGTCATGAGTATGAGCATTTTTGTTGCAATAGGAGAAAAAAATAAGCTAAACCTCAATATGTGTAAATGAAGCCCGGGTGTTTCTTCCTGTTTTTGAGTGGCACTTTTAAAATATTTAATAATTTTAAAACTCGGATATTTGTCTAGATGTCACGATTAAAAAAAATACAAGGACATTTTAAATGTAAATATTTGTTTTTCAAAGTGTCCTCTCAAAGCTTCAACACCTCAATGGCCTTTTCATAATTCTTTTTTAAAGCCCCGTATGAAGTATTTTTTATACCTGCAGGTTACAAATACAGTGGGGCAAAAAAGTATTTAGTCAGCCACCAATTGTGTAAGTTCTCCCACTTAAAAAGATCAGAGAGGCCTGTAATTTTCATCATAGGTATACCTTAACTATGAGAGACAAAATGAGGAAAAAAAATCCAGAAAATCACATTGTCTGATTTTTAAAGAATTTATTTGCAAATTATGGTGGAAAATAAGTATTTGGTCAATAACAAAAGTTAATCTCAATACTTTGTTATATAGCCTTTGTTGGCAATGACAGAGGTCAAACGTTTTCTGTAAGTCTTCACAAGGTTTTCACACACTATTGCTGGTATTTTGGCCCATTCCTCCATGCAGATCTCCTCTAGAGCAGTGATGTTTTGGGGCTGACGCTGGGCAACACGGACTTTCAACTCCCTCCAGAGATTTTCTATGGGGTTGAGATCTGGAGACTGGCTAGGCCACTCCAGGACCTTGAAATGCTTCTTACGAAGCCACTCCTTCGTTGCCCGGGCGGTGTGTTTGGGATCATTGTCATGCTGAAAGACCCAGCCACGTCTCATTTTCAATGCCCTTGCTGATGGAAGGAGGTTTTCACTCAAAATCTTATGATACATGGCCCCATTCATTCTTTCCTTTACACGGATCAGTCGTCCTGGTCCCCTTGCAGAAAAACAGCCCCAAAGCATGATGTTTCCACCCCCATGCTTTACAGTAGGTATGGTGTTCTTTGGATCCAACTCAGCATTCTTTCCCCTCCAAACACGACAAGTTGAGTTTCTACCAAAAAGTTCTATTTTGGTTTCATCTGACCATATGATGTTCTCCCAATCCTCTTCTGGATCATCCAAATGCTGTCTAGCAAACCGCAGACGGGCCTGGACGTGTCCTGGCTTCAGCAGGGGGACACGTCTGGCACTGCAGGATTTGAGTCCCTGGCGGCGTAGTGTGTTACTGATGGTAGCCTTTGTTACTTTGGTCCCAGCTCTCTGCAGGTCATTCACTAGGTCCCTCCGTGTGGTTCTGGGATTTTTGCTCACCGTTCTTGTGATCATTTTGACCCCACGGGGTGAGATCTTGCGTGGAGCCCCAGATCGAGGGAGATTATCAGTGGTCTTGTATGTCTTCCATTTTCTAATAATTGCTCCCACAGTTGATTTCTTCACACCAAGCTGCTTACCTATTGCAGATTCAGTCTTCCCAGCCTGGTGAAGGTCTACAATTTTGTTTCTGGTGTCCTTTGACAGCTCTTTGGTCTTGGCCATAGTGGAGTTTGGAGCGTGACTGTTTGAGGCTGTGGACAGGTGTCTTTTATACTGATAACGAGTTCACACAGGTGCCATTAATACAGGTAACGAGTGGAGGACCGAGGAGCCTCTTAAAGAAGTTACAGGTCTGTGAAAGCCAGAAATCTTACTTGTTTGTAGGTGACCAAATACTTATTTTCCACCATAATTTGCAAATAAATTCTTTAAAAATCAGACAATGTGATTTTCTGGATTTTTTTTCCTCATTTTGTCTCTCATAGTTAAGGTATACCTATGATGAAAATTACAGGCCTCTCTGATCTTTTTAAGTGGGAGAACTTACACAATTGGTGGCTGACTAAATACTTTTTTGCCCCACTGTACATCATTCTGTATTATCACTTCCCACTCACTACTGACCTGAATTTGTTGTTTAAAACTTCCTCCATGAACACAATGATTTTCATTACGTTTTGCTGATGGAATTTGCAGTTTAACTTCAGCTGACATCCCAGATTTAAACTATGACCTGTTTGTAAATACAAAACCACTGCATAAACAAATACATACATCTCAGCCCACTGACTTTAATGGGTCTTCTTCTCCTCACAGCTTGGAGCTTTAGTATGTCAGTGGCTCCCTGGGATTCAGGTTTCTTGATGGATATGGATGTAAAGTGTGTCCAAAAATATAATGCAAGCAAAACTGTTCTGTAACTATGTGGTGACTGACGTTCAGCAGAACTCGGGACTGGAAGGCATTCATTAGCATATTTGGAGTTCATATTGTTCCTGCACCCAACTGTTGAGACATTAATTATTTACTCATTCCTATAATTGAACTGAACCGTGTGCAGCTGGTGTCAGAGGAATGGGTCTATATGATTTTGCTAAATGGCAGTGTTATGAATGAGATAAAGTAAATGCATATTCAGATTCATTGTTAATTCTGAGGGTGTGTGTATCTTTGAGTGGAATGACAATGTTCCCCCACATTCTCTGTATATAAGACAAACATTAAACCAAAGCAGACTGCTCTCCCACACAAATAAAAGGAGCAAAAAGTCTCTTGAAACTCAACAATTTAGAGTGAAAATTCCCAGACTTAAAACAGGGTTCAAGGGAGGTAAAAGAGAGAGAGTAAGGGATTTGGTTAGTATACCAATTCACTCTGAAAATGGTGTGACAAAAGAGAGCGTGTCAGGGAGGAAAGGGGTTTCTGAACACAAAAGAAAGCTGCAGCACAGGGGTAAACACATGAGCCAATTGGGACATCAGGGGAGCAGGAAGGCTCTCGGTGCTGCACCCCACTCCTCTCACCCCCTCCACGGCTCTCTAGAATTCACTTATCCCCAAATCCCTTCCCCTTCTTTACTGATAACAACAAGGAGCGAGCCTTGGGAGCTTAACATAGTGGCAAATCCAGCTGAGGGAGAGCCGTGCCAATACACTCTGCGACTAGGCTACGTCTGCAGGGATTAAAGAGCTTTCCGGGTTTCTTCACCAAGTGCGCCGTCTTGAAATGACTTTAATTTGTTTCATTTGAAATAAACTGCCCAGACACTCAGAGTTCAATTTTATGGATGACCTATCAGCGGGGTTATCCAATCACTGTGTTTAGAACTGTTTACGGTTTGTTTGGCTGCCTGTGAATTATCTGAGGCATGTCTCACAAGTAGACTTTTTGTCTGCGTGTTTTATTAGGAGGACATATTCAGGACTTCCTTCTCCTATTCATTTTTTTTTTTTTTTCCTCCGTTCTTCTTCATCCTGCTTGTTTAATAACTTTACCTGATGTGAACGTGTAATAAAAGTGACAGGTAAAGCCCTATGAAAGTCAAAGCTCAGGTAACGTAAGCTCCCAGGACTGCCCTGAACCTGGTGAGATTCCTCTCTACACTGAGAAAAAGAAAACAGGGAGCTTAAGGGAGTAAAACTGAGATATCATGCATGTGTCCTTTGTGTGATATCTGCTCACTGGATGGGCTTGGAAGGATCACAAGTGTAAACCTCACTGTGCTGGTGTCAGCTCCTGTGGAGAAAATGGATTACACTTCCTCTTGTCTGTTTGAAGAGAAAGACGAAGCACTGGTGTGGACTTGCCATGACCGTGAGAGCAGAGCAAACTTTATCCTGACACAACAGGCTGAAGCAGATTGTGTAGATCACAGCTGGTTTGCTGCATAAACATCTTCTCTGATTGTGCCTGCCGTCTGTGTGCTCGGAAATTTGAAATCTCTGAGGGCACGACACTATCTAGTAATGCAAAAACAGATGATACAGTGCGAGAAACTTTGAGAGGAAAAATAAACCGGATACATTTGGTCTGACGATAAACCTTTTTTTCATGTGACTGCAACAGCAAAATGTTCAGATTTACTTTAAACCACTTTATATCACTGTATTACAGTTACAAGTTATGACAAGGAGACATGTTGCGACATCAGACTGTTCCCAAAAAGAATTGCCCACTCAAAGCTTAGCAGAGTGCCAAAGAGAAAAAAAAAACCCAAACACACTAGTTAACAGTTTGCTGCTGTAAAGCCTCTTTGTGTCCAAGTGTTTGTGCATCTTAGCTCAGATGGTCCTGCTATGTTACACCGCAGGGAACTTGGTGGGAGTATAAATACAACAAACCAAATGTACTTTGCACCCAGAGCCCCCCATGGTCTTTCTGGAGAAGTCCAAGACCTGAATCTGCTCCTGTTCACTTCTAGATTTCATATTAAACTTTAAGCTCTCACTTTATTTATTTACAAATAACTTTTTATTTGTCATGTTTTAAAAAAAAAGTTTTCTTATGTCTTAAAATTATGCAGTCATTATCGGTAATTGTAACATTTTTAGATAAAGAGGCATTAAAATATATCATAAATATCATTAGAGAAGCTACTCTTGTGGGTAGATTGGTTTATCGTTTATTCTCTGTCAACTGGCTGTTCCTCGTTTTACAGTCAAACATATTTTTCATTGTCAATCTATGCTGAATTGGACGAGCAACATATTCAACCTGAAATCAGATATAATCAGAGAAAAACTAGCTGTATTTAAAAAAAATATATTGTAAATTATAAAACTGGATCAAGAACCCCAGTTTTTTGCTATACTGAGTCAAAAACACCAACAAACCCACAGCAGAATGGCTGAAAAATTCCAACAATGTAACAAATTGCCACAAATTGCTTCTGCATTTTGATTTTCAGAAACAATTTAGGACATTTCTTTTAATTAGGTTGTTCTAAATGTCAGACCTGATAAAAAACGATGTGCTTGTTTTTAACATGACTCCATATATATATATATATATATATATATATATATATATATATATATATATATATATATATATATATATATATATGTATATACACATACACACACGTTTGTTTTGTTATCCTTATGGGGACCGTCCATTGACTTCCATTGATTTTAGTAACTAGATTTATACCTAACCCAAACCCTTTTACTAACCTTAACCATTACTGATCTATAACTAACCCTAAGACTAACTAAAACTCTATTCACACCATACCTATAAACCTAACCCCTAACCCTAAAAATGGGAGTCCCCCTCATGGGGACCAGGCTTCGGTCCCCACAAGAACCCTCGGACCCCAGAAAGATAGTAAAAGTCAGGAAACTGGTCCTCAGGAGGTCAGAAATACAAACCCCCCCACACACACACACACACACACACACACACACACACACACACACACACACTGGAACAAAGTAATGTTCGTTAGATACATAAAATACTGGGCTGAGATGAACAAATTAGTTTGTTTTGTTTCTTCTTTCTGAGGTCATCTCACACTTTGATTATCATTATACCAACTACTTTGAAAGCTACATGTGATGTATTCCCCCCCCCCGTCATCCATACACAGGGGAGCATAATTCTGCTGATACATTTTTTAACCACATTTCATGAATTACACCAAATCAGTTTGACATCATTGTGAAACATCATTAATGTATGTTCCTAGAAAATATGTGTTAATTATTTATAACATTACTCATGTTCAAATCTTAACAGACCCAGTCACAATCATAATATGCTACAATTAAAAAAAAAATGGAGGAGTGGAAGTGTATCAGTGATGATTTTATTAAAGAGTTAAGTAAATTGAGAGGAAGGATGTTGGGTTGGACTGGTCAACATTTCACCCAGATTACTTGATTGTCTTTTGTGTAATTACAAATGAAAAACATTATGAAAAGTTCATAATCCTCTTCACAACATAGTAACTCAACAACAGTGTCTTCAGTCAGAAGCTTCTTCAGATCAACACAGACGCTACAGGAGATCCTTCCTGTCCACAGCTAGAACCTTCTATAATTACTCTCTAAGAAACACTGAGTTAATACAACATTTAATTTACCTTCATAGATTAATGAACTATTTTTCAACTGAATTTGAATTTAATTTAAAAACTTTGCTATTAATGTTTTCATATTACTTTGTTAGTAGTTCGAAGACAAGACTACAAATTAGATGGATGGATAGGTAGACAATGGACATTAAAGTTAGAGTTGGGGTCTCTAACATAACCAGTAGAATTTGGAAGCAAATCTATTACTTTATGGAGCCAAGTTGCTGACTTGCTGACTTCTGCTGGAGCTGCAGTATGATTTAACTAAAACTTCATATTATTGCTTTTAGTGGCTCTTTAAGAATGAAGGGTTGTCTTCAACTTATGTTCTGAGATTGTACTTTTAAATAAAGGCATCATAATCTGTGTTGTAGCTCTACAGGACAGGCATTTAACAGAAATAAGCTGCTGTGTTGACTGGATTTATTTCTCTTTTTTTGTGCATTAGCCCAATGTGGGCCGACTGTACAGAGACCCAAGCAAGTCTGGGCCACAGGGAGAGGAATAGAGCCAAGTCACACTCCTGCCTTCCACAATCCATTCAACATGCAACACACCGCTAGAGCCTCTGTGTAGCTGGAGGGGAGCAGGCACTGATACCCTCTTAATGTCCTTTAAGCTGGACCCAAGTGAAAAATTGCTAATGTGCAACAAAGCTCAGACCCTGGCGATCATGACTGAGGCCTTGGCACAGAACAATGCTACATCATTGGGCAGTGTCTGAGGGGAGTTGGGTAATTACTACTTTGTTTGTGATTGCAATTTTACACCTGCCGTCCCTGAATAGTGTTTATTTCAAATAATGGCACTTGTTGATATGATTAAAATGGCATGCAAGTGGAACTAGTAGGATGAACTGATTCATGTGCAGCTGGGGAGCTGAGCTGGACGGTGGGAATGAATTACCTTCAACTCGCATATCAGCTGACAGCTGAACGTTCAGCGCTATTGTCATATTATAATACAAAATAAATACTAATAGACTGGCTAGCTACCCTTTATTCAAACCAACCACCTGCTCTTTATTCTTTGTGTTTGTTATATGAGAAAGTGCAGCTCAGTAGGGAGTTTGTATCTACTCACCCGGGCACTTTGTCCTGCAATAAGCTGGTCATCTTCAGTCTGGACACTGGTCCTGCTGCGAGTATCGTAGTCTTCTTGCTCAAAGTCTGAATCATCTTCAAGTTCTTCTGGTGTCTGTAAAAAGCACAAAAGCAAAGTCAGACAAACAGGCAAAGATAAAGAAAGAAAAGGGAAAAAAACAAATCCAGTTTCCAAAACTTGACAGTTCATAACTGCAGCTTTTCGTTTACTTTAAGATCGATTGTGTGGAAAGCTACAAGTGTTTTTGTCTGTGTTCAGTACCTCAAACGGAATTTAATTCAGATAAATCCCATCATACAAACAGTGACACAACAAAACTTAGAATTAAGTCATCGAAGAAAATTATTTAAGAGGATACGTGTTGAAGAAAATGAACGAAAGAGAAGCTTTAAGAGCTTTTTAGTACATGTGCTTATCTCTCAAGGTCTTCTGTCACAAAACACTTTGCTGACACAAAAAATGTAGAAAAGTTAAATTACCTCTTAATTAAAGAAACAGCATAAAGCCTTAAGAATTAGCTCTGGTGAAGTGGGAAAAAGAGACAAAACCAGGTGTCAGAGTCATTTCACTGCACCTGAGAGTGTTTGCATCTACTCTGTGCTTCAGAGTAACAAACACATCATCTACGGTATATATACTTTGGACATTTTTCACAATACCTGGTGCACAGCATTAAATTAAAAAAAAGGCTCTTCAGCTTGTTTTGATTGACTTGATTAGGGATGATTATTTTCTTTCACTTAATACGATTATATTAGTCTAGAACCTTGTCTAAAAATGTTGAAATTAAAAAGGTGTACCTTCTTAAACCTGTTTCAGAATACTGAACTTTGTATAAAGCCATCGCTGTCAGGACAAGTCAGAATCCCGCTTAGACTTAACAATACAGGAGCATTGCACATTTCTGGTTGGTCCCAGATAGTCGCTTGTGACTAGGTTGGGATGCGTCAGATGATGGTCGACCCTCCCCTACTGCACACCACATGTTTGAGGAGAATGTGGGGCTAAATGACTTGCAGAAGACCTGATTCTAGGTCAGGGTTTTGTGTGTAGCAGAGCAGCTACCACGCTGGGATCTACTGAAAGTCAGCCCTCGATGCAAGCCTAGCGTCTATTGTAAACAGCTCTTTGAACAACCTCCCTTTGGAAAAATACAGATTAGTTTTGACTAGGATTGACAAGCTAATGGTTAGCTAAAAGTGAAGGTAAGACCTAAAGTGGTCTTAGAACCATTTCTATCACAAAATAACTTAAGTGGTTCATACAGACATTCCCACACAATTATTACAGCAGAAGTAAGGAAGGGCCTGGACTGGACAGAAAGTGGTAATTTTACTTGCAAAAAGAAACATAATTATATAAAAATTACAATGTATCTCTACTTCCCAAAATGGAGATCATTCAAAGAGCTATCTACAACTAGTCAAATATAAATTGTTCATACCCTTTTTACAGGATCCTACTTCAAAAAATCTGACCTATTACTTTAAGCAATGTGAAGGATAGAGGTAACACAAATACTGTGATTACCCACTATTTATAACTGCAGTATTGAGGTAAATACCTCTGAAGAATACTGGTGTTATTAAACATGCCTGGTTAGACAAGTAACCTAAGGATCTGCTCATCTTAATTAGTCTACAAAGCCTTTCAAAACAAACTGCAGCCTTTTTTTATACGACTGGTATGTGCAGACCTTCTAACCCTGTCAAAAAAATTTGAGTACCACTTGGGTTGAGCTGTATTTTTCTTGCAGAATTTTGTGACTCCACTCGTGATTTCCCAGTTCATCCAATATTTTAATATGTATTTAATGTTAATGATTTATTTTTTAGATTGCAATAGGTGTCTTTGTTTTTAAGAATGTCATATTAAATGAGCTTACAGCAAATACACACATCATCAGGGCTAATTTGTGTATTACCTGCAGCTCCATGGTGACTTATGTCCACATCATAATTGCAGACGGTGCAAAACGTATGGTGAGTGTTAATACATGTGATGATCAGTGATCAGCTGATCAGCGCTGCTGTGCGATGATCGCCGATAAAGCGACATGCAAATTTTGTGCGTGTGCTCGTGCATGTATCGTTCACAGGCGGGCTAGCAACGCCAACCCAGTTGAGGACCAATCATCAGAGGTTTCATTGACGGACCGCTCGTTGTCTCCCGTGTAAGGTTATCAAAACAATAGCGATGGGTTATGGAGGTTGTTTATCGCCACCAGTGTGTTGAGTCCACAAGTTTACACATAAAGGTTCACATTCACTGAAGGCTGGGCAGTCAGCTGACACTCACAGACCCGCACATGTGCGTCCTCACACACACAGAGAGAATTTACCTTTTTAAACGCCAGAACAGCAGCGAGTAGGGAACCAAAGGATGGAGAGAAGGAGTGGGCAGCAGGACACAGGACGAAGCGGGGAGGCAGGGGCGTTATGCTATAGGGTCAAGCAGACTTTGTTTTCTGCGATGATTGGCTGAAACTTCTTCACTACGCTCCAGCATTTTTTTTTTACAGCTTTTAGCATATTTTAGAGGGGAGAGTCGTACCCGCGTATTTAGATGCATACAGGTTGGCAGGTTTGTATGTGTTGGTTATTTGAATCATGTTCATTTATGTTTCTTGAATTGTCGCCCCAATGCCCTATACATTGGCGCTCCTGGTCACTGATGCGGTGGTGGTCTTTACGTGTGCTTAAATGATTTGCAGCTTGTAATATTTTAGTTTGATGATGTTTATTGCGTTGGCTTCTTTCACTGTGTCCATGATCCATTTACTATAGTAAAGATGGTTTATGTTGATTCTCATGTTACTTGCCCCAATAAGTCAACATAACCTATTTTACAGCCACATTCCTTGCCACACAGTAAAAAACTGTTTGTCCCATCTCAGCAACACCTGAGGCTGATCTGCATCAGCTTAAATAGGCTGGTGCGTCCACAAGCAACCAATCCGCTGAGGCCAAGTCTCCACTCTCAGGTACGCAGACAAAAAATAAAACAAAACACATATGGCTCCTACATTTCTTGATCATCAAGCTGATGAATAATTTAATTGTCTGCTGTTGCAAACTTTTACTTTTACCTCTTTTAGTTTTTTAATTTTTTTGTAATAATTAGGAAAAACTGAACTGAATTTTTATTTTCTTTGGCGTATTATGTCAAGTTGTCATTTTAAAGCTGATTTTCAGTCAGAAATGTTCAGGTCAGTTCAATCATACCTGTATAACACATAAAAAGCAGGTTTGATGCAGTTAGAATGTAAAGAGGAATGCTCAGTGCTTCAGATATATGTGGCTGGTCCAGAGGCAATTTAATTTAAGGTTGTCAATAAATCTGCGCTGAGGTCAAAACTGAAGAGAGAGGTACCTGAATAATTCAAATTTGTGCATTTTGTTCAGCATACCAGGCGGCCAAATCATTTAATTGACCAAATAATCCCAAATATGAAAACATTCTTATCATAAATTAAATGTGTTTCTCTAAATGTCTCGTTCTGACATGTTTAGTTGGTGGGGACACATTTTCTTATTTAATATGAATGCAGTTACAACTGAATGACAAAATCCATAGTGATGAAATCAGATATTTTCCAGCTGTATGTGACATGTTATCCACTTCAGCTGAATTATTCACAGAGAAAAATAACAAGAGGTAGAAAAACAATATTGTTATTTCATAACGCATTACAACAACATGTCATAGTATCAAAATCATTCTCTGCTAGTTGTAACTCATGCAGTTAACCATAGTTCAACAGTGTGAAAGCAATCAGAAGCAAAAGATAAATCCATAACTATATCAGTCAGAAAGTTTTTTTTTTCTTGTCCTACCTTCAAAACCTTCTGTGATGCATTTTGATTTTAAATTTTCACTGGAGAAATGTAGCACAGCAGTCTGACAAAAGCAATGCTTGTTCATACATAAAGACTGTGTGAAAAAATGCAGCCCCCTCATTTGTTTCAATGAGGTCACCATGTGACGCAGGAAAGGTGCCAACTCAGAGGGCCGGTTACCAAGGAGACTATCCACTTATCTGCACAGGATGGTACTGCTGTTTACCTCGTGGTCATTCTGACCGGGAATTAAATCATTTATAGTGACTGTGATCATTTTACAAGCTTGTGAAAATCTTGCTGTCCTGTTTAAAATCACAAAAGAAGTGTTTAACAACATGATCCCATCCGTGCAACGCTTTCATTCATTTTAGTGTAGGGCGAGTTCTGAGCTGAACTTTGAGTATGACGTATGATTTTTAAACTCTGATCTACATTGTGTAGCACATCTTCTGTTAACAAGTTTCTCACAGGCACATTTACTGGCCACGTTTTTGGTTTTAGTTACACCTGTTGTTTAATGCAAATAGCTCATCTACCAATCAAATGGCATCAAAGGGTGGTGAAGAAAACCTGAAGTTCAAACTGAGTGTCAGAATGGGAAATATAGGGAAATAAAGTTTCTTGGATTGTATCATGGTTGTTAGTGCCAGACTCGCTGGTCTGGCTCAATAAAACTTGACAAAAACAGATGGGAAAACTGTTGCCTGGTCTAATGTGTCTCTATTTCCACTGCAATACTCAGGTGGTCAGAATTTGGGATAAGAAATTTGAAAGGATGGCTCCATTCTACCTTGTATTAACAGTTCAGGGTGCTGAAGTTTTATTTTAGTCTTACTTTTTTCTAAGGATTATCCTCAAATTTAAAACACTGGAGCATCAGCATCTTAATCCGTCGACTGCTCATGAGATCTCTGCTATGAACATTCTAAAGAAGCTATTACTTGGTTTAAGTGAGAGAAAAATGACACAGACTGAAGGGGGGGACTATTACATGTGACACCAACATTTGCTTTTTGTATGATGAAGTCAAACAACAGAGAAAGCCTAGATCCTTCAAGTAGTTTCCTCAGAAAGTAATTGAACTTGGATGGGTTTATGAAGCCAGCTGGTCCCAGGCAGTTCAAAGCTGCCTGTTTTACATTATTTACCAACATCAAATTATTTTCCATAATTAGATTTTTTCCAGAGCTGCACTGGGAAACCTTCCAGCCTGCATAAAGTTGAATAAATGAATTACATGGTGAAAAGAGGAGGTCCAGTTTGAGTAAAAGCGCAAAAAAGAAGTGGATACTGTAACATCAGAGTGCGTGACAGAGACTGTGAGATAGCTGCTGCTATCTTATTAGGAGGCAGTTTTATCATAACAACTCTATAAACCAGATCCTGTGACAGATTTTATTTATTTATGTTTTCCTCATCCTGAGGCAGATATATTTTTGTCATGAAATATCAAATATAATCTATGGTATTTCAGCCAGCAGCACAGTTTTTAGCTCAAGCATTAAAGATGTGTGGCACAAATAAAATTAGGCGGTCTGTACTGTAAATGTAACAGATATGTGAGCAGCCACAAAAAACCAACAACAAATTTGAATGTAAGAACTGAATGAAAATGCAAATAACGTATAAATAAATACTGCAATAATTCCTTCTTTTGATAAGTATATTATGAGGATTGGGTTTATGCTAAATATTGTAAATGGGAAGACATTGATTCCATCCCACACCTTGGTGTTTTAGAAAAAGTAATTAAAGTAAAAGATAAAGTAATTTTGCTATACAATAACAGATTAGGAACAAAGTCACTGAGATCTATCAATCTAAAAAGAGTTACCAAGTCTATTCCATGACTTTGGGACTCCAATGAGCCATAGTGTAAGTCAATATGTATAAATTAAGAAAACAAGGCACATGAAGGTTTTAAAGAAGACTAGTTAAAGTCTGAAAGTAAATCGGATTGAGATGCTGTGACATGACCTTAAACGTGTTCATGATGGAAAATCCTCCAATGTGCTGAGTTGAAACAATTCTGCATAAAAGAGTACATCTAAATCTCTGCACAGTGAGTGAAAGACTCATTCTTAACTGCTGCAAACAGTTGATTGTGGTTGTTGCTACCAAAGATGGACCAACCAGTTAATAAGTTTAGGACTAGGGTTGGGCACCGTTCTGGAACCGTTAAGATGACGTGAGAATTTTGATTCTTTTTTGGGTTCCTAAATGCCCACAGTGTGAGCAAACAAACTAGTGCGGGCCCCGCAATTACAATTATTAACATTATTCTTAAACGGCAGGAGAGTTTATGGGAAAAAAAATGGGCATCTTCAAGACTTTGAGCCGTCACTCATGCAGAGCTGCGCTGTGATGCGAGAGATCAGCTGGTCGACAGTCTGATCAACAACCTCAGCTGCGGAATTCAGAAAGTGGTAAATTTCTGAAGCTGCGGCTCAGGCTGAGAAACCTGTCAGTCAAACCAAAAAAGTCAGCGGGGCTCTTTAATGATTCGACAATGAACCCCGCCTCTGATTAATGAAAACATTTGCACAGCTCAAACATATGTTAAGTACGCAAACGTGCGTTGCAAATTTTCATTTGGTAAACCTTTTATATTTTGAGTCCACTTGTGTACTTGAGTACCGCATTTGTGCACCCCTGTTTCATTTTAGTTTACAAAAGTATGGATTCGCACAGTGCAACACTTGTGATGAACTTATTAGTGCCAAAAGAGGATGTACAACAAACATGACAAAACACCTTCAGCAGCTGCATGGTGTGGTGATGAGTGTACTGTGTTTGATGTGTCCCGTCACAGTCGCTTCCTCCACTTCGGACAGTCAGCCAGTACATGAAAATTGTCTTATTCTTCACAGACTAGCTTAGTTGCTGAAACTGTGTTAAATCTGTTCATAGTTGTGAAACGCTTGCAGAGTGACACTAGCATAAGCAAGTCTGCTGCTACATTAACTGGGCAGAGACCCCGGCCAGTAAATAGATGAACCCCATTCACCATGGCAACAAGGGGAAAGCTGTCAGCGGAGCAAATTGCCGAGTGCCACAGAAAAGTAACAGAGTAAGTGGTAAAAAGGCTGCATCCCGTTAGCGATGTAGAGTTGTGCACATTTAGGCAACCAAATTAAACTGTCAATTCACCTGGCAATGTGAACAAATAAAAATGGCCTGTTTAAAGGCTTTTTCCAATGAAAAAACATTTTCTCTCCTGCACCTCAAAGAATCAGAATTGAGGATCATGTGGAACAGGAATCGATGGTGAGACTCGGAATTGGAATCGTTAAAATGCAAACGATGCTCAACCCTATTTCGGAGGCAATTTCTTTTTTTCACAGAACCAGATTGGTTGTATTTCGTATTCACTTGAATAACCTTTAACCTAAAAATCTGTTTGCCAATCTGAAATATTTAAGCCTGACCAAAAAAGGCTAAAACAAAATACATCTGTAAGGGGGCAAATACTTTTTCACAACATCATATTCCACACGGTGAAATGTTTTGGATAAGTAATTACAGACAAAGAAAAAAAATCACTGGTGGCACATGTTTTAGAAAATGTGAGTGAATGTCAGAGAGTTGTGTGGAAGTACCCTTATCATGAGGACAGCTTTCCTGATGTCACGGACGCCATCATAGACCAGACGAGATGCGTCGATGAACTCATTCTCCTCAAAGGGCTGTGGAGGGTTCGTACTCAGAGCCTCAATAGCTACTTCCACTTGTTCAGCAAAGCGGGGCATAACTGCAGAAAACAAAGTACATGATGTGAAGACATGGAACAAGAGGAAACATACAGACCTGTCAATCACAGTTGGAAGTTTTGGCATTGTACCAGCTTGTTTCAACATTTTTAAGAATGACTGTCTTTCTTAGTCCTGCTTACTCTTACATTCAGAAAATTGTGAAAATCTAAACCAAACTTTACTCTGGAGGGACAATATGCCAGTCAGTCTTGGTCATATGGTGCCATTTGGTTTCTGTACATGTGTGACTAACCTGAGAGATTAGTGTATGCACCACAGTGTTGCTATTGTGTGAGCTCAGGCTGTCAAATCATAAAGTCAATGAAGGGAAACATTCATCAAAGTCTTTTGAGCCAAACAAAAGCTCTCAGACAGAAATCCATATTGACCATAAAAATGGCTGGTTTTGTTGAGGGAGCTTTGTGTGTTTCAGATGAAATGTGCAGAATGTGAGTAGACTTTGTTTAATATTGAAGAAATGTTTCAATATTTAGCAGACTACCTTTCTATGTGATCTCTTGTTGTGCTACAAGTGTGCTGAAGAAAAACGCCGTAACGCAAACAGTGATTCACCGAGATAGAAAATCGACAACCAGTGAAGGTCTACAAATCTTCCTGGTACAAAGTACTTTTTAAAAAAAAACCTAGATATTCTTGCAACCCCAGTAATACTTTATTACTATACCTCAATCATAATTTAAACAACATTTGCTTTTTCAATATGCGTTAAAAAGTCCTATTAAAGGACCTTTTTATTTAAAAATAGGCATAACAAGATTGCTTTTTGCTTGTGGTATGAATGCATTAATCTAATTATTATTACACACCCCAATGTGTTAGTTTATAATAAATTGGTTTTACTGATGTGTCCTTTCTTTCCAGGCTGACTGGCTGTCAAGACTTGAAAAGACTTCAGCCTTCCTCTCCTTTCTCCCACTATGACTCCAGTTTCATGTCAATTTGTTAGTCCTTTTTTCTCTGATGAATTATTATTTGGGGTGTTGGTGTTACTACAGTCCTATTTGGGGTTTTTCCTTCAATAGGTGTAGTTTTTGGGTTCACAGGTTTAGTGAAGCAACCCAAATCTGACAGTCAGCAGTATGGTTGGTTTCAGGCTTTGTGGTTTGGTGAGTAGTATTTTTAATAAACCTATTTAAAATAGCTACAGTTTTTGGACTCCGTATACTCTGTCTACTGAGCCATTGTTGATAGATGGACCATAACAATTATGGATTAATTAACAATTGTTTTTGCTGTTCTATAAAAATGAAGGCCACAAATACTGTATGTATCAATGAAGAGTGTTAATTTTTTTCTTCAAAGAGTGGATACTTGGATGGATTTACAACAGCCTCCTTTTGGAAGAAGGAAGCCATTTTAACAAGCACAGATGGATGATAAAATGAAAATTATGGGAAAAGACAAATAAGGTACTCAGCTTAGCCAGTCTAGCCCTAACCAGATAACCAACCAAGTGGTTTTATTATTATCCTCCACAATTTTTCTGCTCTCTTACATTCAGAGTGAACTAAATCAATTACCCCACTTGGACTAAAAAGTGTATCTGCAGTGCACCTATTTGTTTTACATAAAACATAAATGATGTTTCACCAAAACGTAAACGGCACTACAAAAAGTCTCTCTCCTTTTTTCTTTTCATTTTTAATTCAGTTTAATCCACTTACTGGCAGAAGCATAAAATAGGCTTTTGGGAATTGCTGGGAAGGCGTTTTAAATAGAAATATTTAAATGTTCTCTGAGCTCTTAATGAGCAAAGTTGCTGGTAAGAAGCAATTTCACTCATTCCAGTTGAAAAATGATGAAGGGAATTAAATGTGACCATGTAGGAATGGATTTTTTTCACCCGCCAGGCCTGTGCGTAGTTAAAATGAGAAGTTGGGGAAGTACAATAAATGCAAAAAAAAACTTCAAAGCAGAGATGGCATGTCCCTGTAAAACATTCATCATCATACACACAGCACAACTATATTTTTTGATGTGTAAACCCTAATTTCACATTAGGATAGCTCAATTTAGACTTTATATTATGACGGGTTAAAAGCAAATACACTTACAAAATGAAGCTGCGTGACAGTATGACTGTATAATAATCAGGGCAACTCCAAATGGATGATACTGCTCCTTCTGGACTAGATTATTAAACAGGCAACAGTCTGCTCAAAAATCTTTACACATCCACTTAAAAACTAATAACATGGGTGATGGGTGGGGTTTTGTTTCAGCTCTGCTCAAGTGGAGAAAAAGAAATAACCAAAGATCTCACACACAATGCTGCTCATTTTGTATAAACTGTATCATGTCCCATAGCTGAAGGGTTACATTAATGGATCACTCTTTTTTTCCCCAGTTCCTTTTTATAGTTTAAGTTAGTGGTTCTCAAACAGTTTATAATGAGTACCTACAGAGAAAATCCTAAACTTTTAAGAACAGACATGGAAAACAAGAGCAACAAATAAATGGCAGTTTATGATCATATGTATCTGCCATAAACATGTAAAAAGGTCAAACTTCTAGCCTTTAACACTAATTGAAGGGTTAAGTTAAGATGTGCTGGTTCTATGCCTTTGTTCCTTAAGACTCAGTTACAAAGATTCTCGTGAAAGACGAGTTTGTATAAATCTCCAGATTTTCACAAAATCTGGAGCTTGTAGACATTCATGGAGGCGGACATAGTTTCCACTCGCATAAAATAAATTGGTACTATTGCTGTTCTATTTGCAAAAGCAACTTGAGGCATTTTAGGGAAAATGAAGTGGTTTTCTGCAACGTGAGGACCCCAAAGTACTTATGTTCTTGGATGTTCTTTACTCAACACCTGCCTTGGGTTTACTTCAAAGCTACAAGCAGACCGGAGGAAGGTGTCAAGGCCCCCTGATGTGCACTTCACGGCATGCTCCAGCCTTTATAATATCCTATGGCATACTTTGTCAGGGAATATAAATAGTGGCCGTCTGTTAACTCCAAATCACATCTAACCAAAAATTGGTGGAAGAGTCTATAATTTTCAAGTTGACGGTAATGCAGATTCTATAAGACTCCGGCTGCATCTCTACATCTGTAGGATAAAAATGAAGACAATCCAGCGGTTGTAGCTGCTGTTTTTGCTCTGAAGCAGCAGGAAGAATTGGAGGGAGGACGGCCACACTGGTGGGTGCAGCCATGAATACAGAGGAAGCATCTCTATGGCTAGAGACTCTGTTCCATGGACAATGAGTGGGAAGGTGACTACATGGCATAGCTCCATGTGGACTGTCATACCTTTGCTTAGCTGTTGCATCGTGCCCCACTCATGAAAATTGAGAAGTGCATTTTTTTTAGAAGCAACTGTTTTAAATAAAGCATAAATTTAAATTTATGCTTAATACTGAAAAATACTGAAAAATTGCAAAATCCGGAAAATTTGAACCTTTTTTCTTCTTGAAAACCTTGTGCAAATTGAGGATTTGTACAGTATGCATGTGGCTTTTATCCATAATGGTACGTATAAATAATTCACAAACAACGTGCGTTGTTTTAAACTGTTCAACTGGTGGCCCTACACAAAGAGTTATGGGGTGCTGTTGTGGAAAATCTTGGACAAGGCCATCAAAAAATTTAACTGAATCGGATTTGCCAAGTGTTTTGCAGCTTCTGTTGCTAACGGGTCCAACAGAGAGTTCACTGGTGGTTCAGACAAGATAATAATTGGATAAAACATAACATTTTCTTGCCCATTGCTGTGTTTTAGATTTATATCACAGGTAATCTTCAAGTCAATGGGCTTGTTATATAACTTGTAAATAGTTATTACCATAGTTTCTTCTGAGTACCAACAAAAACTATCAGGTATTTTGTATCACAGATTGACAACCATAGATATGACCTTAGATGTTATAGAAACATGTGTTAAAGACTAATAAATGTTTATTCAACACTGAATTTAATATTTTCTATCATTAAGGTCAGTGCTGCTACCTTCTACCTGACTGTGCTTCACTCTTCACTGATGTAATTTTCCATCAGTCGAGTACAGTGTAATTTATTTTCAGGACTGTACTTGTAAGTGGAACTCTTAGAAGTTCACTGAACATGAACATTCTAGAGTATATTTTTATTGTACTTTGGTGCCAACAAGTGAAAAGGTCTCAGAAGATGTTAATAATAGAAACTCTCTAATTGCGCAATGCTGAGTGACTTTTGTGGAAGAAAAATATGTTTGGGCAAAAATAATGTCAAAATCTCTGAACCATATCTGCCTTCAGTTAAATGTCATTATCAACAGCAAGCTAAATACTACTGAAAACCCCTCAAGAATAACAGAAAAAAACACATTTAATCATATCTTTGCTAGTGGGTGTTCCACTACAGGCACACAAAATGTTTCAAACAGAACACCATTAAAGCAGCATCTACCATGATTTGTAAGTACTGTATATTTAAGGGGGCTCTGGTAGCCCTTATCCACAGCTGCTTTCTACTTTGTTAAAAGCTTGTCTTTAAGTTCATTAATCCCCTGCAGCAATCTAAAGGCAGTGGGATGCGTTTGTTGACAAATTTACATTGTCTAATTTGAAGAACATTGCCTCAAAGCTCTCTGCCATTTCCCACAGCCTTGCACTAGGTTTACCTTTTACCAAATAACTTACAGAGCACGGCTTATGTCCACTTACTACTTAAAGCAATGTGTGACAATTTTAATTTATGTTAAAATCATTTTAAGAGGAGAAACTGTTTTAAAAATTGCTGAATTTGTGAGATCCAATTTGTCATAACTGTAAACACTTGAATTTTTTTATTCACTGCAGATTTGAGGAGTTCACATTGTTCTGTTCTTCATAATATCACAATTAAATACTTTCTTGGTGAAGTTTCTTTTGTATTTGTTAAGCTTTGACTGGCTCAGCTGTTTGAAAGCAATGATACTGAGGATGTGACTCATGCAAAGAGTCAATGTCAGTGCAGCTTATTTTCTGGTAGCTTGTGTACAAAATTCAGTGAATAAAAACTCTGCATTTTTAAATGTGGTGTAGCAGCGTCTCCATTGGCCCAATGAGCACATCCGCCTGTGAATCTGCAGGATATCACACCCAAACAGGATATACGTGCATAAATTAGCATCTCAGATAGGCCTCCACAGAAGTGAATGAGAAATGTCATGAGACCCCCATCCAAGGGCCAGAAAGCTCTGCTAGAAAAAAAAATCTGCTCCCATGGTGTGCTGTAGAGCAGGATGGGAGAGGAAGAAGCGTAGGAAGTGTTGAACAGCTAAAACTGTAGGAACAAGTGTAGCTACAGGGATAACGACAGCAGTCCACAAAACTGTTAAAGATCCAGTCCTTCAGGAAGCATTTCAATGAAATTTACTTTATTCATTTGGATCTACAGTCAGTGAATCTAAAACTTATCTTGTCTCATCTTTTAATTTACTATAAACACAATGGATGGATGAATAAATAAACAGATTGGCTGATCGATCATACTCCATCCAGTGCATATATAATACTGCAGCCACTGTAGCTATTAACAACAGTGGACAAATATAAGCATAACAAGATGCAATTTCTTAGCAAGAGGTCAGTTCCATCTCCACATTCACATCTACACTGGCGATGCATCCGACAGCATTTCATTTTTTCTGCTCTGAGTTCAGGCACATCAAACTCTGAAGGGTAGGAAAACAGGGTGGGTTAATTTACCAGAATGCATCTTGCACTTTTCAACACAGATGTAAGATTGAAATAAAATTTTGGCAGGAGTGTGATATCATATGGAACTTCAGCTGGACCTTTCCCACATCATGCATCTGCACATATACATAGAAAGAGATGATCAGAGAGTTTGAAAAAGCCAGTATCTGACCTTTTGCTCTTTGCACCCCAAAGAGGTGTTATTTATTTTCTCTAATTAATCTTTGACTTGATGTTTACAGCGTATTTATGCAACACTGACACACTGTAAAAAAAGAAAAATCCTAATTTCAGTAAGTTTCCTGGCCTGCTGTGTTTTACAGTTACTCTTTTTCTCCAACCATTTCATTCTGTCTTATTCTTTTCATAGTAATTTTCTTCTCACAGCCCTCTTAAAACCAGAAAATCACCATGAAATTCTACTTACTGTGAATTTGACACTGTTGTCTTTGTCAAAGCCGTGAAAAATGTAGGTAACGTTTGAGGAATTTTTTTGTCACAATCTGGTCAAGTCATGAAGTGTCTTGATTGTGTTTAATTTGTGTGCAATTCATTGTCATGTTGTTCAGAATTTTGTGGCATATGCAATGTCAGATGCAGATAATTTATTCTCACAGGTTGACAACCCCTCCCAAATGTGTCTCACATCTCTCACACTTTGACACGTCAAACTGAGTTGAGAAGGGTTTTAGAAAAGTTCCAGACACGCACAACTCTGCGATTATATAGGGAGAAAGTTTGTCTCACAAATTTTTGACCTTTTTCAAAATCCCAGTTACATGACAGCAAGACTCTGCAACTCATGCAAGGAAATCGAAAATCCTTGCATGGAGTATGAGTCGTTTAAGAAAGTCCCTCGTAAAAGCTGCCACAAACAGTCGTCATACAGGCTTAACTCCTGCCTCTGTTCACACATTGATTAGCAGACCTTACCCCTGTGTTTAAGCTTTTTAGGTTTCTCATGTCATTTCAGATAATACCTCCATTCCCATCATTGCAACAATAGATGCCAACAATGGATTACCCAAACAGACCATGTTAACAGGCTGTTCAGAAAATTATTCTCCCCTATTTTGAGTCAAATGAAAATAGTTTTCTAGTTTGTTGGTAACTGAGGTCACCAAGGGAGAATTCTGATCAAAGATTAATAAAGAGAGAGAGAGACTGGGTCTTGGAGCTATTATTTTAGAGGCAGACAGTATGAAGTGTCTTTACTTCTATCCCTTAAGTCTCAGCTGCATTTCCTTTTAGTGCACTTGATCCACTGATTTACAGGCATGACATGTGGGAGGCAGTGGGAGTATATGTGTTATTACTCACAGCAAAACCCTACCTAAATCCTATTTTCTGTCTTCGAACGTAATAACGAGGAGCGCCACCTCCCCAAGTTCTAAATGACACACAGACATCATGTAGACCATATATCAGTTTTTAATCTTCCATCTGCAGGCTTCACATTAATGAGAAACTACAAAATTTGTCCGGCTTTTTGAGAGGTAGATTATTTTAAACAGAGAGTGTTATTATAGGGAGAAAAGTGTAATGGGGGTGGAGGAAGAGGAAAGAAGCGAGAGAAGTCATAACCACTTTCCCATTAGGCTATTGATTTTTCTCCCTCTCAAGGACACGCTTCAATCCCAGACCCGTGTGCGGACTGTCTGTCAGGAATCTATGGCTGAGCCTTACACAGCGAGTCTTGGCTGCCTGTGTTCGAACTGGTCGTAAATCTGACCACGCTGAATGTGAGAAAGAGAGAAGAGCAAATTGAGACAAGGTCAAAGGGCAAGTACTGTAGTTGTGGTGAGCGGTGTGTTGGTGTGGCAGCTGTCAGGAAGATAGGCATGTGGTGGTGATTGGCATGAGTTGCCGTGGGCATAAACACAAGGGTAATCAAAAAGAGAGGGGAAAAAGCCTGCCATTTCAAAGAAGTAGACAAATGCACAAACCTTCTCAGGCCAAGCAAAACTGTTTTACACATGCACAACACTAAGACATGGAGAAAAAAAAAAGGGGACCACATCAATGAATTCCACTAAAATCTTCACTCAGATCGCTTAGTAAAATCCTTAGTGACAGCTATTGATTTTTTGGGGGTAGAGTCTAGTTAATTGGACTCTGTATGCTCTAAAAAGTGTGTGGTCCTATATCCTTTTTCTTTGTTCAGCAACACTTAATCATCTTTCCCCCCAGCTATAGATTTCTCCTTGACTGTGCTCAGATCCATAGACATCAGGTCTGAGAGGACTGAGGGGAGAGGAAGGCAAAAGTTCACAGGGATCAATAAGTGCTTTATGGTCCAGATCAGATGTGCATGGTAGCCCTTAAAAACCCTAACTACCACAGAGAGGCAAACAGGAAGGGGAAACACAACAGCTCTACATCAAAGAGAAATATGGAGTCAACGAAACATGGGTTTAATGTAGTTGCTAGCTCCCACATTGACATCTCTATTAATACAGTATCTACAAATGTTCGAATTTAAGACATAAGCTCCAGTAAAGTCGATTTAACTGGTCTGCTTTTTATCTGTCAATAAGTTCTGACCTCCTTTAGGGAAAAAAATAAGTTTTTAAAGCTAAATTATCCCATTTTTTTCCCCTTTTTTTATATGCCCAAAAATATAATGTACTAGAAATCCTTGCAGTTGAAATGAACAATAGTAATACCAAACAATGCAATGAGCCAGGGGTTTTGTATCATTTGATCCTAGAAATATTTACAGCTCATTGTTAACATCTGAAGGTTTGATGCAATTTGTTTTCTTGAACGTTTTACTAATTTGTACTATTATTTTGAATCTATGTATGTTTCAGTTGGATAAAATCAACTGCACGATTGTTTTTTTACGTTATTTGGAAAGTGACGTAAATTGTAGTTTTGTTGTTGACTGGTCCTTTTCAAATAAAAAACTGAATTCAATTAAACTATTTATGTTCTAGATATCCAAGGTTCCTCTGAATGTAATTTATTTTTCCTGTTTGAGAAAACATTTACTACAATGTGAGCATTTCTGCTATTTTCCTATCTTTTTGTGTTTCCTATGCTTTGCAAACTTTTGGTTCGTGGACAGCAGGTGGATATAGAGGCAGGTAAAGTGAAGATAATGATATTCAGTTTAGGAACAAGTGCTAAATATAATTACAGTTTCCAAACAAGTGTGTATGTACCCATTTATACCAAACACTTACTGTAATTTGTGATCTCTTTAATTACTAATTAAGTACTGAATCTAAACCAGCATTTTATCCATCTAAATAAAAAAAATATCTTTGGCAGTGCTGCCTGAGTCTGTGTTTAACTTTAGGTTTTAGGAGAACCAATAAGAGATTGTGGTTGAGCTTGTTTGCATTTACATAAGAATGATGAAGGCTAGGTCTAAACATATTAATCAAATAAGCTAAATTCATTTGAACATAAGCCTATTTCTCCCACAAAATTGTTAGTTGTAATAAAGCAAAAAATAATCAAAATATGCTGCTTTGACGTGCAGAGATTAGTTTGCCTTTGTGCCAGTCAGCACACGAGTCATCATTTTTATCTTTTTAAAAATAATGACACCTAAATTTAATGAAATTAACTTCTATTTCATACTTGTGTAAATAAAAACACATATGCAAAATTATTAAACTCTTATCTGGAAAAAAAATGTAAATACTTATATGAACAATCTGCTGAGGAGCAGCATTACTTGTAGCAGAAAGTGAAAAGTTTTGGTTAGAAAATGTCAACATGTTGATGCTGTCACCACCTATCCAGCTAAAAAAAATTACAGATGCTCAAGTTTTGGTACTTTTAGTTTTGACAAGATTTTATTTTTTCTAATAGGAAAAAGTTGTTTTTCTTCGCTAAAACATTTTTAGATTCTGCATTTAATTTTTTTCCATTTGACATTAAATAATGAATGTGTCAGCAGGGTCAGCTGGTCAGTTATATGAGGAATTTATCACCTAAACACAGAGATTTGTTGTTCTGAGACACTGCTTGACTTGACTGCTTTTGTCATATGTCATACTGCCCAGGAGGCAAGTATCCAACAAATAAAATGTAAACTATTCCATAAAACTGTCAAATTCAGGGCAACAATATTTTGAGGACCACAGACGGAACAGAAGTGGATCCAGTCCAGTCATCTATGACACAGTCACACACTTTTTCTTTGAACATCAAAAACCTGGCACTGACACAGAGCAGTAAGAACTCTGTCCTCTTCTAAGTATTTAAGAAAAATGTTCCACAGTGGCATGCTGAGAATGTGAACTGAGCAACATCACAGTAACTTTTAAAAGGGGTGAACGTAACAGCTCTAACACTAATTCTCCAGCTCAGATAAAAGAGCTGCTTGTTGATGACGCGCATCCACATGTCAACAGCTTAAGCGTGTCAAATCTGTAGCAATAAAGGCTTCTTTAGTCCACAAGACTGTTAAGACTTAATCCAAACAGTAAGTTGACAAATACAAACTAGCTGTGATCATTTAAAAATTTATTTTTTATATACAGAAAGAATGCGATCTTACTTTAACATTAGGCTAAATCTGAGCCAGGGGCGGACTGAGAGAATAATTCAGGCCGAGAATTTTGATATCATCTCAGGCCACCACCATCCAATTATTGCAAAACGCCAAGAGTGAGTTTGGTTGGATGCTTATTGATGTAAGAGTGTAAAATAATAAAACAAAAGCCACACACGCATCCACACAGCTTTTTCTGTTTCTTTACCCTATGAAATAATTATTCTTACATAATAATTGTTCTCCTGTAATAACCTGCTCAAATCACATAAACTAAAATTATATTTAATCTACTACTAAACTGGTAAATGTGCAGCCTACACATGTATCACTTTAGTAGTAGATTAAATAAAATAGGTCCCACCATCATTCACCTAAACCTGAGACTAATGCTACAATGTAGTTATTACATGATGAAAAAGACCCTAAAATTAATTTTAGGCCTACTTTCCCAAAATATGAGCTGTAGTAAGATCAAGTGAAGATGGTTATGTGTACTGTGTCTTGTGTGGCACTACAATATGCAATGTTGTATTCTTTTACCCATTTTAATAATAATAAATCTTTGGATTGAAAATAACCCTTAATCCAAATCAATTTATGTAGCTGATAGAACTAACGATTATTTATAATGGCTTTTTTCCAACCATACACATTAAAATTTGATTTTATTAAAGATTGAATTATTTAAGGCTGTTAAAAAAAGAAAAACATCTATTTCTAATCCAAGAAATATAGTATGAAAAATGTTAACACTTTTATTGACACTACACTTCTCCTAGATGAAGCAGTTGAATATTTCTCTGTTATATTTATTCTGTGTTGTAATTTGTAGACGGTCCCTGCGCCTTCGCGCAGCAGTAGGCTGCATGTAGACTGATGAAAGTCTCCCAGACTCCCGGCAGAAGACGGCTCATATAGAACAAAATACATGTATGATTATAGCTCGCAGTCTACCTCGCTGAGGTGTCGGTTTTGTGAAACCAACGCTCCGCTGATAAGTTATTGATCTGGAAAAGTCAAATTTGTGAATATTTTTCTAACTTTACCAAAGTTAGATTCTCTCTTTCCCGGGCTATCTCCCTTCATTTTAGAGTGAAAGGTGTAGAGGGAGGGGAGGGGGGTGACTGTACTCTCATGCTCTCCTGCTGCATAATAGTGAGCGTCACCGGGGCAGATGGTCTAATGAGCCGAGGCCTGCACAACGGATTGTTTATTTAAGGAACAAGCTTCAACTGACCCAGTCACCAGCGGGCCATTTTGGCAGCCAGGCCACCGGGATTTCTCCCGGTATTCCTGATGGTCAGTCCGCCTCTGATCTGAGCTGAGACTGAAACAGTTTCATGTTTCTTACAGTTGAATAATGTCAACTCTAAAGAGTTCCTGAGTTAAAATGAAAGAGCATCACATTTCATGTGGGAATGCAAATTTCACACTAGGGTTTTAAACTGAAATAATCTTTTTTTGAAAAATGATGATGATAATGATAAAAGTTACAGCTGTTTTGGAGCCCAGTTGGTCATGGTGGCCATCTTGAATGGACTTCACTTGAAAGGTGGTAAAGAGGATTTTGTACCGAATGAGAAGCTCAATGGCTGTTTGTTTTTTTCAAATAGTGCGTGTGCATTTTACTGTAGCTCCCCCTCCCTCTTCCCCCAACGTAAGCAACGCCTCTGCGTATCGTGAATTTGCGTAGGAGTCCCCTTGTTTTGTTCACTATTGGCAACGCTGGAGTTTTTTGTGCAACTACTACAACTTTGTTTCTTCAAACATCTCGGAGTCATCAATGGTAAAAGGCCGTTTATTGTCAGTACAAGTGCTGTTAATGCTGAAATGCTAGTAGCAGAGTGGTTGATCACTGTAAAGCCTGACAAACTGCACACTGGTCAGTTTTTCCCCTCTTCACATCAGACACGTCTTTCTTCACGCCAGTTCACAAGAGTTTCTGCTCCTCTGTTCGTTCAGAGCTATTTTTTCACCATGAGTAAGTAAATAACGTCAAAAAATAATTGAACAGAGCTTGTTTTAGTTACTCCTGCTTTTCATTTAACATCGTTCATCTTCACTTTGCTCCAACTCCTCTCTCTCTCTCTCTCTCACTCACTCTTTCCCCGTTTGTGTTTAGACACCCAAAAACCCCACCCCCCCCTCAATGCTCAATGTAGTCAGCAGACTCTGTTGCGCTGTGTGTGTGTTGTGTTTATTTTCACACAGATACACAAATTTGATCGCATTTGTGTTTGATAGCATTGTTTAGCTGGGGTGCGCACCTTGAATTGGGATGACTCAAAAAGTTCCCCAGTTGTTAATGCACATTCAATGATTACTTTGGGAATTTTATTGCAATTGGTGCAATAGTTAATTAGATACTTTGCAAATGGTTCAGACAAATGAACACACACAGACATTCATAGGTAAAACATCTACCTCATCTTTTGGTGGTGGATGATAATCGAGAACCTCAATGTTCAGAGACACCAAACTGCTCATTTTAAAATTTTAGAAGCTAGACATTTTTACCTAAAAATTACATTGCAGGTGAATTATAAACTTTAATCCCAACACTTACTAAGTTGTACTGGAATTTCCTAATGCATAAAAGTTATTTCCGCATACTCATGTTTTGTATGCGTTTCAAAAAACACATTTATTTTTAAATTGGACAAATACCTCAACCTGTTCAACTCAGAGCACAATAACTGAATCTTACACGTTCACTCCAGGTTCTATAATCATTCAGGTACAGCGTTAAGCTTGCAAGTTAAGCTAATAGCTTTCCATTCTGATGTCAACGCTTAAAACAGCAAAAAACATGATAAAGTCCAATCAGTGGGAAATCAATGTAATGTTGCAACATCAACAGTTCTCCATTTGTTGTTCTCAGTCCTGCTGACATAATGCTTCTGTGTCATGCTGACTCTTAAAACAAGATAAATGCTCCATGCAGGATTAATAGAACAGCAGCACAATTATAAAGTCAAACCATTTGACAAGGTTAAGGTTGTACAAAATTGACCTTAACTGTTCCTGGGATATTGCAACCATACATCATCAATTAATTACCCTAATTAATTAAAAAGAATTATGCAATAACAGAACAGAATGTGCTTAAGACACTATGTAACTAAGATTGTAAGTGGTGGTGCAGCTGAGCGCCAGAAGAGGGGCTCAGACAGATGGCTTTGTGAGCACACGTGACTCACCTAATGCTGTTTGCGACTTATCAGCTAATAGGGAGGGGAGCTGATTGTGTCTCTCAATTATCCTGGCAGATGAAAGTAACGAGCGAAACAACAGATATACCGCCTCGCTAAATGGGCTCTAATGGGAGAGGCAGAAACTGGAGCGGGAAGGAGAGGCGTGGATGAAAAAAAAAGTAGAACAGGGTGGGTGGGGAGGGATGAGGGGATTGGTGGGTTAGATCAAAATGGCATGTCAGAAAGATGTTCTATACTTTTTCAGTATACAAGAGAGAGATTGTGGCCAGATTTTATTCTCCTGGACAGGTAATTGGTAAATGACTTTTTTCCTTTCATCCTGCGTTTTTGTTTTGCTCTCCATGAGGGGGGCATTTGTAAAGGGCATGTTCAAGTACACTTTTAAGCAATTTTCAGTGCTTTTTCGAAAGGAGCAAAAAAGTTTTTTTAAAAATTAAAAGAAAAAGACAGACTTCTTTTATTCCTTTGTTTACGCTTTAGCTCTGACTCAGTACAGTAAACACTAAGGTGACACGTGAAAAAACAGACAGTGGTGCTGACAGAAAAACACTAATTATTTTGCATCTCAGCTCTTACAGCACAAAACTACCACACATGATTCAGAGTTGCAACAAAACCAGTGATGGAGAAAAAACAGCTTGGTAGCTGATGTCATCAGTGCATGCTCATCCATACATTGTTTCATGATGATGTTTTTTGCAAAATGTGCACTAAACTGGAGGAAAGAAACACCTTTTTCTTGCCACTGACACAGTCACATACCCGTACATTATGCACATGGAGATTTTATACATTTTCAGTAAAAAAAAAAAGACAGATGACATCATCACACATTCACGTCATTTGATCTGATTTTATAACTAACAAAGCTAAGATGTTATAGTTTATAATGATATAACATGTAAATGTTCGGATCCCCCTGGTCAATATCAATGTTACTATAGTTACATAAGTCACGCAGACCCTGTTTAAGATCATCTTGGTCAATAATCCTGACAATGACTGCACATTTGCTTCCAAATAGCATCATTATAATGATCCATGAACACATTTCCTGGTTTGGGGGAATCCATTTGAACAACTTATCTGCTGAAGTCAGGTAATCAGTAACGGGACACTAGTGAAGTAAAACAAGCACACCCACAAGGAGGCAGTAATATCAGCAGTATAGGAGTTTTATTTCATACCTAAGAGCGAGCAGAGAAAATCCTGCATGATGAGTTTTGTGAGTGCTCAAACTGGCCTGCAGGACGTTTGGACCTGAAAATGATTGGAAGTCTGAAAATCATAAATACTGATGGACAAAAAGCTGGAGGAGGCTATAAGAGACTAGAAAAGCACTTTTAAGTAATCACTTCCTTAAGAAGAGGCAAAATCCTCCTTTTGGTGCTGAAAGACCTTCAAGAAGATTTAGATGATGAGGACTGAAGTGGTTCCTGCATAACTCCCACTTAACAAAAATATCCTAGGCATCTGAGACACAATTATTTATAAAAGCAAAAGGTATTTAACGTAAATATTCAAACCCAAATTAAATATGAGAAACTGAATTCAGTGCTGAAATCTGTAATGGTGGTGGTGGTGGTGGGTGGGTGTGGGGCGTGGGGGTTGAAAATGCTCTTAACAGATGTTTGTAGGAGTCCTTATGCCCTTCCTTTATTTGGCAACTTTTTCTTTGTAGTATTTTCTGTTTTCAGGAAAATGCATTTTTTATTTTTAAACAACTGAATGTCTGATAAAAACCTGTTGAGGATGTTTAGAATCGTTTTAAGGCATTAGAACAAAAATTGTTGTTTAGTAAACCAAGTTTAGATACCTAAGGGAGTTGGTGCTGAAGTTTTTGAATATTTTAATAACTGTTAAAATGCAAATATTTACATATTTAAAGTAGCTGTTGATTTGATGCATCTGTTTCTATTCCCACCTGCAGTTTGTAGCATGTTGATCCTAGCTGTCATTGTGCTTTTTCAGGCAGGGGTGCATTTTTTAGCAAAACAACTACCAACAACACATCATGTGATCCTGTATTTCTGCTTTTGAAGTTTGATTTGGAGAAAATGACAAAATTGGAAACTACAGCCATGGGTGAACTAAACCTTTCCAGCCAGAATATGTGTTCAGTGCACACGACTAATTCACCAGTCAAGCGAGAATTAAAAAAATATAAATAAATTAGCACAATTAGCAAAGAGCATGTGTGTATCTCTACAACCTCCGTACTTTCCAAGTGAGTTTTCAGAGGCAGGACATGGTACGTAAACTACAGTTTTAATCAAGATTTTATATTACACTTGTCTCCTGGATTGTGTCCAGTTGAGAAATTAGTTTTCTGTCATTTTTATTCAACCATTTTAAGAAATTCATTTGACCATGTTAATGCAAAACACAAACCAATAACCTTTTCATTTGTGCTGATATGTATTTTAAACAGCTTTGAGGTACCGTTCTCAGCTTTAGTGTTGGTGGAGCTGAGAAATATGTTCATTCTTTTTTTGCCAACCACAGAAATAAACTTCAGTCTTCTACAATAAACCCTGACACTGCAGAGTAAGAAGAAAAAAAATGGAAGAGAGCCAAGACCTGCAGAAGGGCGCACAAGTGGCTGGCATTTGTGTTAGAGCCAAGACACTAATCAAAACTGTAGGAATCTGAGCATTCAGGCAAGTGTATCTGTAAGCCATGACTGGAATATGAAGCAAAAGTGACTGCAGGAGTATTAGAGTGTGAAAAGCCATTCATTTGCTAAAACGCTCAGTGCAAATTATTTGATGCAAGTAAAGTCCAGGAGTTAAGGATAAAACATTTCTGTATCTATAAAAGCACAAAATACAAAGTAAGATGTTCTGCGATGAGTTTAGAACCGTTGTTGTGCACTAACCAGTTTCAGACAGGAGCTTGATGGACTCCAGCACACGTTCAGTGTAGACCCCAGGTTCATAGTTTTCCATCTCAGCGTTAATGATGTGGACCACACGAGCTGCTCGTCCCCGAATGGCTCCAGCTGTCCGGTCAAGAGTGTCCACGTCTCCTTCTTGCAGAGCAATTACACACTTGTTGACATCCTCAAGAATGTGGTTCTCTGGAAAAAAAGAGAAAGACAATAAAATGAACATAGACTCAACAGGACAGTGAGAGTTTTTTTGGAGGGAGATATAATTGTACTGTTTTTTTTCTTTAATGGGATTTTAAAATGTTTTTAAGTGTGTGCAGATATTTATGGGGATCTAGTAAAATTACTAAAGTTCTTCTCTGATTGTATCCTGCTCACTTACTTTACGTCAAAACATGAATATGTACTTTTCTTTTCAAAAATATACTAAAGATTTGACAAATGAGTGCAAGGACAATCTCTAAAACACTAAACCCACACAAACAAAGACATGCAAGAAAAGCTTTTATTTTCTCAGACCATCCTGCAATCAGCCTAATGACGTGCTTTTCTACATCAGTTTAAGTTTTTTGAGTTTGTTTTTGATGTGTGTGTAACTTTGTGATCTATTATCTGTTTTGTTGCACACAAAGGGATAATTTTCTTATCTTCTTAAGTCTGAGTGAAGAAAACGAACAGTGTTCGGATATTACTTTGTTGTCTGTTCAGTCAGTCTGGAGGAGGGGGGTGCTAAACATTACCAGACACAGAGAGAAAGTCATCCACAGATGTGATGTCATCCACAGCCTCGGTCAGGATGCGCACTTGTTTTTCCCATTGATCCTTGAAAACATCCATGTTGTCCTGGGCTACTTTGCTTTGGGGTCTTGCAGCGAGAGTGAGCGCTGCATTGATAACCTGGAGAGGATGATGGGTTAATAGTGTAAACGTGTACAGCACATGTGAACAGATGTGACTCTGTGCATTCAAAGGAATATAACTAGGTTTATAGTGACAGGATGTACATGCTTCTTGAAACTAAGTTAAGTTATAATAAAAATATAACATTTTAACACTGCAGTCTAGAGCAGTGATATCTAATACTGGTTCAACTGGGTCCAAATCCTGCATGTTTCAGAGGTTTTTTTTCTGCTTCAACATGCTTATTTGACAGGGATCTGCAGAACCTGAGGTCATGCTGAACAGGTAATTAAGCCATTGATTCAGGTGTGTTGGAGCAGGAAAACATTCCTGGTTGAGGACCAGGAATTGAGACTCACAGTCATGCCTCATCACACTGAGTTTTTGGTTAATAAAATTTATAAGGAAGTTTTAAAACAATCAGATAAAGTAAGAAATAAAGAGGAACTAACCCCCAAATCCACTTTTTTTGCTAATAAACTATATAATTGAATGTTTAATAGTGTTGTCTGCATGTCTGCACTTTATTATTGGCTTTTTTGTGCATCTTTATTCAAATCTTAATATTCTGCTTAAAATTGTGATTGTTGCGCCCTCTTAAGGTTAAAATTATAAAACAGATTTAACGCAACTAATGATGTGGCAGAGGGTAAGGACGTCACCAGCTCTGGCCAAACTCACGCCCCCAGAGCCATTGCATTTGAAAGATCAGTTTACGTGGTTCACACCCAATTTGTGGTTCATGCAGTTTACATAGTTCATGTAGTTTATGTAGTTCACACAAGAGACCTATGGGGGACTGTTTTCTTCAATCCGCTCCTGCCCGCTCTCGCGACATTTCTGACCATTACCGCCCGCACCCCCAATGTGTGTGTTACACTCCTGCCCGCACCCGCAGAACTCTGAGAAATTATGCCCGCGCAATTACAGAGATGCATTGATTTTGTGTCCTCTCTCGTCCCGCAGGAGAAAACACGTCATTTTATAGGCTAGTAATAAAGAAGCCCCATGAATCTTTGTTTTGTTTCTCAGGCCTCCATGTCTTTTGACACACTTGTCAGGAATGGCACGCCTTGTTTTCATTCAGTTTTTAACCCTTTAACACCCACTGGTTTTATGTCATAAAGACCTTGTTTCAGTTTCTTTTCAACATCAGTTGTCGACTCCATGCTACATCCCGATCCCGCAGCAAAATTAACACCGCCCGCCCCCACCAGATTCGTGTTGGGTCCCAATCCCAAAGCAGCCCTCTAGTTCATACCCCTCACGTTGGCAATCTGCTAGCTAACCTTGGGCACCTCTCTGAAACAAGACATTTTCTGTTGCAGACAATGAGGTACAGTGCCCACGCGCAATTGAACCTGTTGGCAGAATCACTTGATATTACTTAAGCAAATCTAAATGTAGCTTTAGCTCTGGCTAACAACGATGTACCAATAAGAGACGGACCCCGATTTTTTGTCACTGCAGGGCGAACGATTGCCTCGAAACAATACGGATCAGGGCTGCTCGACTTGTCCACAAAACCAGCTTCCTTCATTTTCATCAGTTCCCTCTCTTTCCACCTGTATCGATACAACATGTCAGTCACAGCCTAGCCCACCATCCCCCCACGTGTGTGCTGGTCCGCCAGGCAACGCCTCCATTGATGCCTTTTTTAAAACAGGAAGTGTAGGCGGGGATGCAATCTGGAGGGTGAGTTATTGTTTAAAATTAAGAACAGTGATGCATGTTTACAATATGTCATCAGTTAGTTGTTTGTTATTATTGTTGGATGTCTAATTACTTGAAAGTTTTAGCATATTATCATGATAAACAAAACAATACAGCCAATACTCCAGATCCACATTGTAGGAATCACAATACATTGTTCTTTTGGCTTTTTTGAACCCCCCTAAATAATCAAGTCCTAAGACTTGAACCAGGGCACTTCTTTTACTGCAAGATTTTGCAAATTCTGAAATGAAAACAAGTCAATCTCCAAGTTTTCATTAAATGTAATTTTTTCTCTTGTCTCATATGGCAGTAAATACATATGTTTGAATGCTTCATCTTATATTGATATATTCATTTTCAAATATATCAGTTGTTTAAGCATAGTCCTAAGTGAAAGCAACAAGTCAGTAATCTGAGTAAGATCAAAAAGGTTCAGCATAAGTATGTCTCACAGAAGGTAAAAATATAATTATGTACAAAATGTTAGATTTTGACTCTTTTGTCAAAATTCTGAATATCAAAATGATTTTTTTCGCAAAGGTTTTTTCATAATATGAATGACAGAACATTGACAGTGATTTATATAAATTTAAAAATATTTTTTTAGTTCAGTGATATTTAATAGCTGATATTTCTGAATACTGCATAAATTTTTATGAACCGATTTAAATTTAAGAGACTATTTCTTGGCTCGTGTATGTGTTTTAAAATTGGAACAATTTAAAAAGGAGCTCAATGATACAGAAAAAAAGGATTATCTATCAGTTTTTAAATTCAACTGGATTTACTAAAAAAAAAAACAGCCAGTTAATTGTTAAATGTGGTCTTTCTGAGAACTGTATGGTCATTATCTTCATTGGTTTTCTATTTCTGAGTTTGATAAGGTGTTAAGCTGCAAACAGAAAGGTTTTATCTAATAAACACCTTTGGAAACATTTACTGCAAATAAGCACGGGGAGCCCGGATTGACTGACATGACAGCGCAGCAATCTGTTTTAGCCTGTGTCTGCAGCGATTTGTTAACATACTGTAAATGATACATGAACCTCTGTGCACAGTTGGCAGTATGAAATGAAGAGCGACCAGCGACTATCTGAGTCAGTGGGGTAAGTAGTAGGGCATCAATAGCAGAGATGCTGAGCTCAACAGGATTGAAGTAGGACTAATTTTGTTTCATGTTCTCAGACATAGAAAATGGTTTAAGATACTGCCTGGTAGCAGAAGGGATTGGGGGGCAAAAGCCAAACATTTTACTAGTTTGATAGTAACACCCTACTTTTAGTGTGGTGTCAACTGCGTATCTTGCTAAATAAAAAAACAAAACAAAAACGAGCTCTGCAAAGCTGTGATTCAAATTTCAGATCTTCTTTTTGGCTTTAAGACAAAGAAGATAATCAGCACAAACTTAAAGAGCTAATTTTATAATTAACATGTTTTGTCATCATATTTTTAATTTGTAGAAATCCAATGAATTTGTGCCAAAAAAAACAGGCAGCAATAATTATATCAACATGAAAACTTCCAGTGTACCTAAACGAGCAGTCAGGTTGAATTTTCTTCATGTTTGTCAGCATTTCTTGTTTTCAGAATAATTTCCAGCTTAAACGTTTTAAAAGAAACATCAAACTCTAGACGCAGCAGTTGGTGTCTTGTTTAAATCAACTTGGAGCAGATGAAAAAAAAAACTTTGTTCTATTTCTCCTTTGTTCCTCTCTCCCCAGTCACAAAGTCTGTGCCTATTATGTTTTTTAATCTGTCTGTGTTGAGCATGGCTAAGGGGCATCAGGAGATAATTCTACCCTGAGTTTTCCAAGTTTGCAAATTTCAATGTGTGTATAGTAAAACGTGTGCATTAGAGTCAAAATCTTAACTTCAGACTCCCTTTCCCAATTTCTCTTTCCTCTTACTGTGTTGTGTCCCATGTGAATAAGGCCTACCCTTAACCTTGAGAATAAACGATCAATTTCAACATCCCCCTTTGTCTGCACTTTGAGAAACAGTGCTACAAGTTCCTCCTACGCATTATTTATAGCTCTTCTTTGGATTCTGTAAAAAATGTTCTCCTCGCCTTTTCAAGTCACATAAATTTCTAAAAACCTCCGAAGATATTCCTCTGAGAAAAGTTAAAAAGGCTGAATTATCAGAAGCTGTGAGCTCCAGTATGTGTAGAGCTTGTGCTAACAGGGATTTGTAAGTGCTCACCTGTGGACATAGGCTGTCAATTTGGGTGGCCGCCATTCGCACCAACTTCACACCCTCTTCATTGTTGGAAATGGAACAAGCCAGGTTAGCCACCTAAATAAAGAAAGCAAAGGAACAGGAAGGAACAGTTAATATAACCACTTTATGACTGTTTTCATCCATTTGGAAATTTAGCATTGAAAGTTTCATTGTTTTTTTTAACCCAAGGTCTTCGGTAGTTCTTAATTTTTCAGGGGGGTCTGGTTGAAATGTACTTCTCCCTTTGAGGACCCCACCTTGTATTAGCTGTAGCTACTTTGTAGAGATTACCATTTAGTATTAACAAGGTGAGTTAACATTTTATACATGTGCATAGGTGTGACCAGAGGCATATTCACGACACATTCAACGACAATAACCCCAAGAGGATGTGGCAGGGAATCCAACACATCACAAACTACAATGACAATAACCAGGCGCCTGGGAACACAGATGCCTCGCTGGCAGAGAAACTCAACCATTTCTTTGCTCGCTTTGAGGCTGACAAACCAGCTCCAGCCTCATCACGCTCACCACCCCCCACCAGCACGCTAACACTTCAGGAGCATGAAGTGAGACGCGTGCTGAGGACTGTAAACACCAGGAAGGCTGCCGGCCCAGATGGAGTACCTGGAAAGGTACTTCAGGCCTGCGCTGACCAGCTGACTACTGTCTTCACACGGATCTTCAACTGCTCCCTGCAACAGTCCATCATCCCTTCCTGCCTGAAGTCCGCCACTATCATCCCGGTCCCAAAAAAGCCAACCACAGACAGTCTGAATGATTACAGGCCTGTTGCACTTACGCCTGTGATCATGAAGTGCTTCGAAAGGTTGGTTGCACTCCACATCAGGGACTCACTTCCCCCCTCGGTCGACCCGCACCAGTTTGCCTACAGAGCAAACCGGTCCACTGATGACGCCATATCCATTGCTCTTCACACTGCACTGAGCCACCTGGAACACCAGAACAACTATGTGAGGATGCTCTTCATCGATTACAGCTCTGCCTTTAATACCATCATCCCTGGTATCTTGGCTGAGAAACTCTCCCTCCTTGGACTGTCCCCTTCCATCTGCTGCTGGATTACAGACTTCCTGACGAACCGTCCACAGACTGTCAGACTGGGTCCCCACCTCTCCTCCTCCATCACTCTTAATACTGGCTCCCCCCAGGGTTGTGTACTGAGTCCTCTCCTGTACTCACTGTACACACATGACTGCACACCATCTCATCTCTCCAACGCCATCATTAAATTTGCTGATGATACCACCGTGGTCGGGCTCATCTCAGGCGGAGATGAGCTGGCCTACAGAGAGGAGGTGGAAAAACTCTCGGCGTGGTGTTCAGTAAACAACCTCACACTGAACACCACAAAAACAAAAGAACTCATCCTGGACTTCAGGAAACGCAGCAGGGACCCTGCCCCACTCCTCATCAATGGAGAATGTGTGGAGAGGGTCCACTCCTTTAAGTTCCTGGGAGTCCACATCACCAGCAACCTCTCCTGGACTGTTCACACCACGGCGGTGGTGAAGAAGGCCCAGCAGCGACTCCACTTCCTGAGGGTGCTCAGGAGGAACCACCTGGACACAAAGCTGCTGGTGACCTTCTACAGAGCCACCGTGGAAAGCATCATGGCGTACTGCATCACAGTGTGGTACGCCGGGTGTACAGCAGCAGACAGGAAAGCCCTGCAGAGAGTGATCAACACAGCCCAAAAGATCACTGGCTGCTCTCTGCTCTCACTGGAGGACCTAGCCAGCTCTCGCTACCTCAGCAGAGCTGGTAACATCATTAAGGACTCCTCCCACCCCGGCCATCACCTGTTCAACCTCCTGCCCTCGGGCAGGAGGTACAGGTCCCACAAAACATGGACAAATAGACTGAGGAACAGTTTTTTCCCCAGAGCCATCAGTGCCCTGAACACCAAACAACGCTGACTCAGTACACAATAATATAAGGTGCAATATATAAATGGAAAACACAACGTGCAATACTGTTACTCCGGATAGTGCAATAACTGTTACAACATTTTCTAGTGCAATAACTTTTATTAACCCAGACCACTGTAAATATCTAAATGTCTACCGTTAAAATGTACATCATATTTTATTTATCTATACAATGCTACTTATTTTAGTCTTCATAATTATTCATGTCTTTATACTTATTTCTGTTTAGTTTATTTCTTTTTATTTATGTGTCTGAGCACCAGGTGGAGCAGCGCTCCTAATTTCATTGTATGCACCGCCATATAATGACAATAAAGGCTTTTGATTTGATTTTGATTTGATTCACAAATACTGTACTTCTATACATATTTAAACAATCAATACTTGTTTTAAATATAGCTTTTACAGTTATTCTTGCACCTTATGGTCTTAATTTACATTAATTCAACTTTCATTCTGTATTAAAAAAACAGTTGAGTAGAAATTTTAGTTCAGTTAAAATAGTTAAATAAAATTATAATCGACATGAGTGTAAGTATGTGGAGAGTGAAGCTGCAAAGGTATATCCAGATGGATGTATAAAAGAACCCAAAGTCCTTTTCCAGTCTAAATAATAAAAAAAAAAAAAGTTATATTGACTTTTATAAAGGTTATAGCTGAAGTTAAAACAAGGTTGGACATCTAAGCAGGACAGTAGCTACGTTTAGATGCGCCAAATTTCCCCAATCTGATTAAAATCTTGGTCGATCGGAATTCCCAAATCCCTGTTTACATGGACACTAACTGAAATGATCTGATCATGCCATGAGTACACATGCACCAAGCACTCAATCAGGTTAAATGAGTTGAGCATGCGCACAGCGAGTTGTCTTTCCGGGGGAAGAAAAAACACTAAACAAACTCCGTCCTTTCTGCACGTCTTTCCCGCCCCATCGTGTGCTCGATCTGACTCACGTTATCCCCAATATGGACCTTCTGCAGGTGATTACCGTTATGTTTGGGTTTTTACTGGTCGCATTAACCAAGCTAGAGGCTGAATACATATTGCTACTGCTCCTCCACCACAGGAGAGGAGAGCAGGATGACAGGATGACTGCGCCAGCAGACCACTTCTGTTTACCTCCCGCTATGTTTTCTACTTGGGTCTGCGAAAGCAGAAAGATGTCACGCTGAAGTTGTACGCATGCGCAAAGGGCTCTTTTCACCCTTTCTTTCCGAATGGGTGTATACATGCACGTCTATCCGAATGAAGATCGGACAAAACCACCCCTCTCGATCGGAAGTAGATTTCATTCTGATCAGGCTGCATCGGATCAAAACATTCTGATTGACATGTTTACATGACGTCTTTTTTATCCGATTGGGCGTTTATTCCGATTAAATGTGCCCATGTAAACGTAGCTAATGTGATCTAGATACCTATCAAAGATAACTGTGACAAGAGGGTTACTAGATCAATCCTGTTAGAGTTTGAAATGAGCTTCAAATAAAACACAGGACTTTACTGAAGTGATCTGCAACCTGATAAACAATTTTTATTACTTTTTTACAACAATATCTACATTCATAAAAACATCAAATGCAACTGATTATGAAAAACATTAAGTGGTTGTATAAACAACAAAAAGAAACAGAATTTGATAACAGATTAGATTTATACCTGTAACAGACACCAATAAAATAAATAATAATAATGATGGAAGATAGTTTTACTTTATAAAAAAAAAAAGGATATCAAAATTAACAGCAGTAAGCTACTACAGGCTGGTGGAAAAGCTCACTGCTGTGGCTCCGAAACATTATCTTTACTGAGTGAAAGTAGTTGTTAGCTGACTAGTAATTCCAAGATTTCATTCACAAGACAAAGATCAGAAGTTGTTAAGGTCACAACTGTAATCAGCATTACATAGAGGGAGCACCCGAGTAATGTTCCATGCTTGAAGGAAAGGTTGCATTTTAAAATGGATATTGTCTCCACTGGGTTACTTTCTTGAATTTAAATGTACCAGTGCATTATATAGCTTTAGAGTCTGAATCTAATAATACTGTTAATTTCACATGTTCTTTTTAGTCACTGTTGGACAGATACAGATATGACAAATTTTGCTGTTACCTTTAACAAAAGAAAACTCCCCAATGATCACTGAAATAACTTGAAACTAACAACAGTAATAACAATATTAATGAAATTTGGGCATTGCTTTTGGTTTAGTAAGATAGCTCTATAGAAACAAATTATTAAAAATTACTGTATAACTGGCTTAGTCAAAAATAATGGTACCCTTAATGTAATATTTTGTTGCATGACTTATACTCGACTTTCTCTTTAGGAACCATCATTTTTGTTTAGGTCAGTTTCATTAGCTTGTTTCTTATTATTATTCTGTTGAAGTACAATTCAAAAGCAATATCTGATTTTCATTGGACATTTTTTCAGTCAAATTGTAGTTTTTGTTAGTTGTCAAGTTCATGTCATTTTAGTGGCCATTGTGTTTTTTTTTTTTTTTCATTAACAGATGTGTCCCGACAATTTTGTCCACGTCTACATCTTTGAAGTTGGTTTGTAAAGTACCCAGTTATTTTGCAAGACATTGCAAAGTCTAGTGTATATTAAGCGTCATATTTTACAGAAGGTGTGAACTGGCCTAAAAGGAGTCAAAATGAAGTATGAATGTGGGTTCTAATATGTTATATAATTTAGTGTAACAAAGGCCAAATGCCTCTTTCATTTTACTGTTCTTAATAATGTGTCAAAATTTGTTTTTATTTAGTGGAAGCTGTATGCAGCTGCTGTTGTTGTAGTAATAAAACAAAGACTTTTGAATTACCTTCTGTGTGCGACTCCATTCGTTTCTATGTGGGGACATTTTGTTTTCTTTTAAACAGTCATAAAATGTTTCAGAGTTTGTAATTACTACAGGGATAATATAAGGGCCATCTGTGTCAGGAATGTTTGTGATGTAATACACACTAGTTGCACAGGTTATGATGTGGCCTTCAGCTGGAGGAGGATAATTGGATTCATTCAAATCCAAAATGACCACGCTCAAGCAATGTGTATAGTGGAAGCTGAACTCATTAAGATAACATTTCCAGCATGGTTGTGATAGATGATTAGCATGCTTAAATCATTGTGGGATGTTGTTCATGCAGATAGGGTGCATTATTTCATAATTAAAGTGTCAGATCGTTGTTATGAAAAAAATAACTCTTGGATTGAATAACGTCTATCTTTACATCAGGGTTGAGTTATTGTCTTATCAGACACTTGACTCATAGAAAACATAAAAGGCACCTTATCTTAGCTGAATTTCAAACACTTTCATGAGCAAAATTTGGAAAATATGGTAGTTACCATTTGTTCTCAGCTGATAAGATGTGATTAAGAAAATGTAAAGACTCTGTAGTATTGTATAAAACCCAGATGTAATATGATTTTCAAACTGGTTGAGTCACTGAACAGAAGTGAAAACACACAATCACTGCTCCTGTCCAAAATGAACTTATCAAATTCCTCTACAGTATGCTGCCATTCACTTCTAATTTTCATAACTTTGAACACTTAGTAATTCAATACCATTCCCAAAGAAATTCGATTTCAGGATGAGCCCTGGCTCTGAAACTTAACAAAACAGACACCTGCCTGTTGGCAGCAAAAGGTGCCAGTCTACATTAGCACTCCTTGTGCTCACATGTCACTGTTTGAGAGAAACTGAGGTAAATCAAATTTGTTTTAGAGGACTCTTGCTTAGAGCTCTGTCTCTTTACTTATGACAGCAATGAGCATATTGATGGATTGCAGTCGTTTATGTGAAGCATGCCGTGTATGTGTTTAAAGTGGCATTTGTGAGAGAATATAAGATAGAGTGTGATTGGAGTCAGCATCACGTAAACATGAGAGGCTGTTTGCAGAGGTTTGAGAACCATACAAAGCTTATTTACATATTTCTATGCTTTCTGTACTGTTTCCTCAGTGTGGGCGAAGCTGGATTTTTTCTTTCTTTCTGAAAATGTATTATAGTATTGTGACCTTTATGCAAGTTTCTCATTGTCTTTGAAAAGTACATTTGAACTTAATGAGAATAGTTGGCAGTTGAAATGGTTGCTTAAAACAAGTGCTTCTTTTTTCCAGTCTTGGCTGGAAATGTCTGAAAATGTTGACATTTTTTTCCTGATATTCATATAACATAATGAATGAATTCCTACAGACAAACAAAATTGTTGATATCATTCTATTAAAGAATAAAAAAAAACTTGAATCACATTAAACTGATAAAAGTAACTATGTGAAAAATATGCCTAAAATCAATAAATGAAAATGATTAAATTGTGGTTCAAAAGAACATATATTTCTAAATAAAATGAAAGCAGCTAATAAAAATACCTGGACAAAAATTATGTTACCCTTAAATCATTATTTTGTTGCACAATCTTTAGAAGCAATCACTGGAATCAAACAGATTTTCACTAAGACTTCAGTAATTGTCAAACTGCATTACTTTACTCGCTCCATGTAAAATCCAGAATAAAGTTTAAAACCCCATCTAATAAAGCTCTAAATAACCAAGCTACATCCTATATAAGGGATCTTTTTGTCCCATGTATTCCAAACAGACCACTTCGCTTTCAGACTGCAGGCTTGATCTGGTTCCAAGAATTTCTAAAAGTAAAATGGGCAGAAGAGCTTTCAGTCATCAGGCTCCTCTCTTGTGGAACCAGCTTCCACTTTTAATCTGTGAGACAGACACCCTGTCTGCTTTTAAAATAGACTTAAAACTTTCCCTTTTTACACAATCTTATAGTCAGGGTTAGCTTAGGTTCTCCTGAGCTTTCCCTTTAGTTATCCTGCTATAGGCTTAGACTGCTGGAGGGCATACTGCCTTTATGTCTATGGTTTTGACCCCCCCACTTAAGGGTTATATGCTGAAACAGACTATTTTACTAGTCTAAATGAAAATGCCAGGGACAGAAGGTCATTTCAGGAAATTCCAGTGTTTCATTTTTAGCTATTCTTGTGTTTTTCTTCATTACCCTGTTGGAAGACTTATAACCTGTAAAAAAAGATGTGCTTTCTCACACTGGGCAGTATATTTCACTCCAAAATGCCTTGATTTCATTGCACCCTGCACACATTATTGCACAAATTCAAGACACCCTACACTAGATGCAGCAAAACAGCCCAGATATAAACCAAGCCCCCTCTATGTTCCACAACTTCCTTTTACACTTTACATTATTTTAATTCTTTCAACACAGAACTGATGTGCATGGCCAAAAGTTTTAGTTTTGTCTCATCAGTTCAAAAGGTCTTCAGCATATCATTTGGTGAATTCCAGTTTTGTTTTTCTTGTGATTTTCAGTCTGTAGGGGAGCTTGCTGGGTATTCTTCCATGGAGTTCATTATGGTACCCGGGGTCGCATTTTGTCATGTGCCCATGCCTTATGAGGCTGGCTACAGTCCCATGAACCTATTACCTTTTTTTGATGTTGTCATCTGATGTAACAGGAACATAAACTGCTAGGAGATGGTCTAGCAGTGTTTACCCTTAAAATATTCTCAGCTCTGGCCTTTTCTTTATCTGGTCCATGTTCAGTGTGGTGCACACAATGATAAAAAAAAAAAAAAAAACTCAAGCATGTCTGTTACCATACAGATATTTTCCTTGAAAAACAGTATTTGTGTGGTTTCCATGCAGGCTTCCAAGAAAAATAACAAGTGCTACAGTTCCTCTTTTATCCATTTAGCTGTCTCTCAAATTAGAACATTACTGCACTACTTGACCAACAGAAAACAACTCTTATTTCTCTCTGACTATCTTTCAAACACTTTCCCATCTCTAGCTTTGCTCAGCCTTCTGATGACTGTAGAGTCTCATGTGAGGCCAAAGGGGCAAAGGGCTCACTGGAAGCTGAAAACATGCCCAATAGGCCCACTCCCACTCCCTGTTACCCAACACAGAGAGCAAGGCCAGAGCTAATGATGCAAAATCCATCCAAAAGTACTAATTGCAATTATCGAAGGAAGTTTCTCTCCTTTGGGTGTTTACTAATTTATTTTTATTTTTTTATAAAGCAGGGGTGGGGAAAAAAAACAATAAAGTAGGCCTGAAATGGCACAATGCAACGCTTATATTTTAAAGACATTGGAGCAGAATAAGAAATTCAAAGAGGGAAATGCATGAGTGTGTGTGTGCACAAGGGAGAGGAGTAGGAGTGGAGAGAAATCCCTGCTGAATGGCCATTCTTCATTTTAGCCTAGAATAAAGAACTATTGATTCTGTCCTTTAGCTCTGTCTTGGATAATCACTTCAATCCTAATTTGATGAAGGTTTCCATGGCAGTTGGAGAGATGGGCATTCTAATGTAAGCTATTTAAATCACTGAAATGGAGCCAAGTAACTGGAAGCAGCTAAGATAGTGTCAATTTTTTTTCTTCATTACTTCAGGCAGGGCCACTTCTAATGTGTTGTCAGGAAGCAGACATGACAGTAGGACAACAAATAGCATCTAGGTAGCTTCTCTCCACTGCCGTTTAGACTACTTGTATTGCTCACGATGTGTTGACCTTCATGTTATCTTGATCCTCTTCTCGTTTGTCAAGACTGTCTTTTTAAACATGCTGTTTCTGCAGTCATTTCCAACAGCTTGTGCAAGAAGTGGAAACAGTCTAGCCAAAGTATAGATGATATAAACAGTATAGAATGAGATGCACAAACGTAACTCAGAAGTTGAAACCAAATCAAAATGGCTGATCTTCTTACAGCTGGTTCAGTACAAGTTTTAAGGCCCACCCCCTCCATGAAAACATGCATAAAAATTTTTAAGTAAAAAAAAAAAAACAGTACACAATTTCTCAAATATTTACATTTTTATATGTCCAGTTGTTGATATTTGATGCATAGAAACACCATGATTATGTGTGGGTGATTGGGAGGACTTACAGCCCCATTTCTATAACGCACAGACTCTGGCTCCAAAAAGACAGCATGGCAGTGGCAATAAATAGGGTATCATAGCTTCACTTTCCCACTATGGAAGAAAGTAGAAACACTTGTTTTATTTTTTATTTTTTTTTGCAAGTCCATGAACTAAACTTTCAAGAATGGCTAATAGTTCTTGTGTGACCAAGTTTCAGATTCAGTTGGCGACAATGGTGGCTTTAACTGTGGATTAAAAATTAAGTAGCTAGTAGTACTTTGTTCATTTAAACATTTAGTCTCCAGCTGTTCGCTTGTTCCTAGGTTTGTGAGGGGCTTAAAATCCAGTGTTTTGTCCATTTTAAATGTACAAATTAACCTTAATCTCATTGCTTGTTTCCCCTCTCCTATTAAAACACTCTTAACCACAAAGTAAATAAATCAGTCTGTCAACACAGGAAGAGCTGAACATGTAACTGGGGAGTACAGTATGCAGAATGTGAAAACAATTACGTTTCGGTTCTCACAGGAGTAGTTCTGTTTGTTTTAGTCACAAGCCGTCAACTCCAACTGAAAATAACTACACACACTGTACAAACTATAGGGGAAAGAAACAGGTTAAGGTGTATGACATTAAATATACAAGTCACTGAGGTTGTAGAAGGTTCAAATCTATTGAGGATTCCAAGCATTGGGACTTGATGACCTGCTGTGACTGACTACAAATCACGCCTTTGAAAATCAATCCTTATTAAAGAGTGAAGTGCATATTGCCTTAGGAAGAATGCCCACCGGGCATACAGCAACATCAAAGCAATGCCAAACCTTGTGGCATATTAAACAAGAATAGTGTGAAAAAACAAGAACAAAGGCAATGGATTTCCAACCGTGTTCAGCATGATAATGGCTTTAATGTTTGGGTCACACTTGCTCAGATGAGAACTACTTTTGACTTCAATTTTTTTCATAATTTAAAAAAAACCCCAAAACAATCCAAAAGAAGAAATCTATTTAGGGGGGAAAAAGGTTCAATTGTTGAGTAACACAGGTGTGTTCATGCTACCTGATAAAACCTTTATTCCATCTTCAGTGAGTCAGATTGAAAATAGCCATTTAACCTGCGTGTCTACGGTGAAGCGATGGCATGACATGCAAGTCACTTATCCTACAAAGAACAGTTTAAATTCCCCTTTTGGTACCTTTTTCTGTCAACCCACACTGCCCCAACTAAAAGATAAAGTGGACCTAAATTGCAAGTGGCGCTAATGCACTTTGGAGTTGTCTACACACTTGGGAAATGGAAATGAGTTTAAGTTACTGTTTACAAAGTGACATGTCCAGAATACCATCCTATTTCATGAACCATCTCCTAAGCAGACTTCAGATTACAAAGCTGATTGCACAAAGTGTCATTTCTATTTGTAATGCAGATATAATACTGTTTTCTGGTACTAAGTCTTTGTGCTCTTTATTAAATGTTAATCCACTAGTGGATAAGCAGGAAGACACACCAGTATTGCAATTTATAAGAAACACCATGATGGACTAGTGACCTGTCCAGAGTGTAACACCGCCTCCAGCCCAATGACCCCTGGAAATGGACACCAGCTCCCTGCAACCCTGAATAGGAACAAGCTGGTATAAGAAATAAATGGATGGTTGAAAAAAGAGAAACATAACTTAAATTAGCAGAACTAGAAATTGACTCTGAAGCTATAATAAAGTAAAACTGAAATCCACTGAAGTAAAAGAACGTTCAGAATACAATTTATCATTATAAGAAAAATCCTCAGTAGTCCTTTATTCTCCGATGCTAAATTGTATCTGGCCAAGGTTAAGACACTCACAATGACCCCTTGATGGCAACATGGAAGTTCAATGACCCAATTCTATACGGTCAATGACTCCTTAACAAAGCTGCTACTAGGTCAGCACAAGCAATTGTTCCGGTCCCCCGTGACCAAACCTTTACAGCAGGAACATTTAACTAAGGTGGAGATGCACAATGGGAGCCCAGTAGCAGTTATGGAAATGAAACAGTCCAGTCTGTAGCAACCTGATAATAGCCACATGCAATGATTTCTTTTTATTGGAAGAAATACTTTTTCATTAATTATCCTACGATGTGTTTCCAGGTTTCTTTTTCTTAGAGTATCAGATGATAATGCTTATCTTTGCTTGTAATAGTGTGTTCAATTTTTGTGCTAATCATGTTCACCAAAACAAAGACATTTTAATTCAGATGATGTATTAATGTTTACGCCAATAATTTTATAATCAAAACTGCTTGCAGTGTATACAGATAAGGAATAAAAAGATTTTCAGGTGAAAAAGGAAACATGTAGAAATTGTTTTTATTACCCTGGAATTGGAGGTGCTATTACTGTAGAATTAAATGATGCAATATAAATATATCAGTAACCCTGCACACATTAAAGACAGAGATAAAAAAAAAAAAAAATGGAATTTAAAAAAGTATCAAGAAAGCTGAAGTACTTGAGTAGAACCATCTCTGTATTACTCCAAAAAATGCTATATATCATCAGTTAAGATGGTAATGCATCATGAATTATTACAGACAGAACTCTGACTAGAACAAAAATGTGCCAGATACTTTGGTGTCTTCATATCCTGGGAAAAAAAGTGGGTTTATATCACAAAAGATTCAGGACCAAAATATGACAATATTGCAGTAGAAATTGTAGTGCTCAGCACATCAAGAATAACTGAGAAGGTTACCAACCTATTATTATGAATATTGTTTAGTTTGACTTTTAAATAAGAACTACACAAATGAAAAACTATACATGTATATATCTAAGGAAAATCCAACAACTAGAAATATGACTTAAGAAAACTCAGAGGAAGCATGTTGTTTAGGTTAGTTTACCACACATAGTTTTACCATTTGTTAAAAAACTTGTATCCAAGGAGAACTTCTTTTCATATTGTGAGCTATTAAGAAGCTAAAACTTGAGATGAACTTGTTCACACTGATAAAAAAACCTGCAGTTTAATTTATTTCCTTCTCTGTACATCTTTTATTTATATTTTATTTTCGTCTTGAGCTCTATATGATTTTCAGTCAGAACTATAGTTGCATGCAGCAGAAAAAGAGAATAGCCATCAGAATCACATCACAGTCTCCTTGACAACCATGACTGAGCTTGCATGAAAGGCTGACAGTGTGATTTACAGTGGTCGTTTCTCTGGAGCCATGGCTAAGGTTTGAGAATTCCTGCTAAGACCACGGCTGGCTTCTCAATAAATATGATAATTTGCTGCAAGCTCCTGAGGATGTGAACCAGCACAGCTAGCTGGGGAAGGTTAGAATCAAACACAGAGGAGGAGAAGGAGGGGCTTGGGGGGAGGTGGTGGTGGTAGGATGACAGGACGGTTAAACCAGTACAGACAAATGCACATGGCTGTAGATGTACATAGACGCTCCGGTTGGAAGGAGGCGTGAAGGCACTTGATGCAATACAAAGGAATATTCTAGCAATCTTTTTGCAGCAGGCTTGTTCATCCCTTTAAAATGTCACGGAGCAACAGGGTTTTATGTGACCACATGCACAGAGGGCTTGAAAATGTGATTCATATTTACACTGAAATTTGAATGCCGACATGAAGGCCCTGGGAGGAGAGAAAGGAGACCCAGAGATAAATATCCACAATATAAAATTTTATTGAGCTCAACAAGGAACAGAGATAGGTAATTGAAAGCGATATAAACAAATCAAATAATGTGCCAGGACATGCTGTAGAAGAGTGCCTTACTGTTCAGCTTCAGTTTAAAGTCATGGATATTGGATTATCTTGTTCACATGGCTGTGAATGACACAGCATTAAAAAGAGAAGAGTGAGGAGAACAAATGGCTGACTCACTTTGCCTCAGGCGCACAACAACCGCCGTATTTACACTGTGAATTGGACTTGTTGTCTCTGCTTTGCTTATGTGTTGAGGAACAAAGACAGACGAATCTAGTCTCATTTTACTATGGTAACTTCAGGTTCGGTAAAGAGTGCTTATAGAAAAATTTACATGTTTAATGTGTGAGTACAGTGGTTTACTAATCTTATTTCTTTTGGTCAAGTTGGGGTTGTAGTCATATAGGAGGGGGGCAGACTGCCTCTCTCCCAGGTCCTCACTCCCACCCAAAAACACAGCTAAGCTTGTTTCGACTGAAATTGATTTCTCTTTGCTTAGCCCCTATATCTCCCACCCACCTTTTTTTTCAAGGAGTGCTAGCCAAGCAGTCGGCCTTGGCACCAAAACATAATTATGAAAATGGACCTCTGGGTTGTTTCTTTTAATCTATCTGTACATTCCACAGTCCCTCTGCAACAGAAGCTATTTAAAACTGTTTCAGGGGAATTAAAATTCTTAACCCAGTGTGCAGTAAAGAACAGTTCACTTATTGGTGACACTAGATAGGTTGCTGCCTGAATCAAGAAGAAGACATAAAATATTGGGAAAATACCTGTATGCACACTACACTTACTGTGTGCTGTTAGCAGAAAGGGTGACCTTTCACTATGAAAGTAATATTTCAGTATTTTCTAGTTTCTATTACACACTGGAACAAAAAACAATTTTATTTGATCAATTTTTCAGCCATTAGAGCCTTTCTAAAGATCAGTATATAGTTTTCACGACACTGGGCATCCTATAAAGGCCAACATGCGATACACAGACCTGATGTCGATTGAACTTATCACCTCCTTCCACTGGGGTGCAGAAGTCACACAAAAAACCTAAAGCCAATCCAACAAATCAATACAGTGCAAGTCAAAGGAAAACCAGTCAAACACACAAGAAAACAACATTTACAGCAATATACATTTATAAAGTTCAGCACAAACTACTGGATACTGGAGAAAAATAATTTTCTCTTCTTGAAAGTAAAGCATCTACATTGTTTCCATTAAAAGGATGGAAACCTTTCTCAATTCATTAAAAAAATATGCTGATTCTGAATAGTTCATGTTTTTGCCTCCAATTGTAATTTTATTTCAAAGGAATGCACAATTTTAGTGTGCTGCTTGTTTTTCCTCACATAAGGTTTGCCACAAGTACACAAAAGATAAATTACCGATTTAGTCTGACATGTTATAAAACCTTGAATTTAATTTAATTTCATCCCTGGGCTTGTGTTTAAAATATTACAACGATAAAGACGTACGTCACTGGGAAAATTTGAAAACGGCTTTCCTTGTGTAAGCTGCAGTCTCAAAACAGTTGCAGAGTTGTCACAGGTAACTGGAACCCATCTGGAACCATTCCTAATTCCTTTTCAATTTATTTTCCACTCGTCAGAAATGTGAGTAATTTGATACCTTGGGAGAGACTGGCGAGCTAATTGTTCTTGAGAGAGAAAGTTCAAATATTAAACCGTGCACAACTAAGATGGGATTCAAAAGCCTAAAAATAAAAACAAATTAAATACAAAGCCTATAAACCTATGCTGGAAGTTTCTGAAAATGTATCTGGTTGGTCTTGAGAAATCACGTAACTTTCCTGAATATATTCATATTACCATCTGCAGATTGAACGTACAGCAGTATCTCATTTCAAATGGGACCAGGTTTTCAGGTGCTCCTAAAGGATCTATAACACCATAAACCAATCCCAGATGGAATGTGAACACAGCAAGACCTTGACATTTCTCCACATCACATTCCTCTGCCTCCTCACATCTGTCTAAGGCACAGAAATGCATGATTAGTTCTGTTGGATAAGAGATGCACACAGAGGGAAAGGTCAATGGTTGTCATTCCTTAATGCCTCAACCTTTAAATTGGGAAATAGCTAAAAAGAGATTATGATTCATAAAGATCAATAATTACTCATTATATAGCATGCACATATAAGGCTTGAAAGAAAAATGTACACATAACTGTTAAACTGTGCTTTAATGAACCTAAAATAGATAAACATTAATGAATTTTCAACCTCATTTACCTTCTGTAATGTAAAACAACATTAGTCCCTCCACAAAGTCTAGAAGCAATATAGAGATTTATTTATTCTTTTTGGGTTGAGGTTATCCTAATCTCCCTGTCTAAATGTCACTGTGATTTTGTGTTTCTAAGGAAAGGATTGTGTGATTATTTTCCAGGTGAAAATAAAGAAGTGTGAAGACGTGAAAGGCCATCATGGTAATGGCTGTAAGCGGAACTAAAAGCATAATTAAAATAATGACCATCACGATCAGTCCTCCTCCTCCAATATTGTTTAATAAATAATACCTTATGTACACAGAGGTGTTAAAAGTACAGTTTCTGTGCTGATGCCCAGTGGATTTCAGAACACAATCGTGCAGACAACTTAATGACACAAAGTAAAACTCAAAGCTTAAGCATGATTTTCTGAGAGCCATTTTGTTGTAAGGAAAAAATTCTCAACAGTCACTTCATATATTCAGAGATTAGTCTACAATAGGACTAATACACCCTACTGTGAACATTTTCATCCATTTGATTGTGGTTCTAAAAACTGGTGTTTTTAATGGGAACTGTTAGATGCAGTAAATCTGTTTTTTTCTGGATGTTCATTTGATTTCAAACACACACGATGAGCTGGTCTGAATCTTAGAAAAGAAAAGAAAACATAAAAAGACTTAGAATTCTTTCCTTTTTTCCCAGGATTGAGAACTGAACCATGTGAACCTTTACATTATACAGAATTTGTCATAGATGGTTTGTGGCTTTAAATAGATAAAAAAAAAGTCGCTGTTTAGTATTTTCAGACCGCTGTCTTTTTAACCACTTGAGGTTGTTCATCCTTTATCATTTAATTTCAGACTGGCAGTACTGTGGCTGGTTTGTAACCTTTGTAAGCATGTTTATCAGGTAATTTTTAGCTCCTGCATCAGAGTAGGTGCTTTATTAGCTCAATAGGGACTCTCAAGTGATGTAAGTGGTTGTGATTGGTTAATAGAAAAATGTACATTGATTAGTTGAGCAAACTGAAAGCTGTGCCAACACTGATGCTGTTAAAACTGCATTTGCATTGCAAAAGTAGAAGCTACTCAACAGTCTCTGTTGTCTGCTATGACGTGCGATTCTTATTTTTGTAGAAAATGCTCACGTGTTCTACAAAAGCCTGTTGTTAACCGTCAAAAGGTTAAACGTGTTAGTATTAGTACTGATAGTTAAAGGTGACAGTTGCATCTTTTGTATATTGTCCTTATCTAAATACATTTTTGCAGATAATCTAACATCATTACATGCAACTTCTGTTTTCTCTCCATTGCTTAGACAGAAGCTGTGACCTATTCTCATATCAGTCAATGTTCTGAGAACTGCTGGTCAGTCAATAGACTGACACTATAAAGAGAAAGGACTAAAGTCTCATGACTCAAGTCTGCTGTCAACTCAAACTCTGACCAGATTGCAGGTCAAACCCAAATAAGCCATTACACACACACATTGACACATTGAATTTTCATGCTCTAAAGTAAAAAACCCTGGAGTAAAGACTGATCAAAAGGAGCACCAAAGTTGTTTTTTTCAAATAAAGGTGTCATTAAATGCATACCATCTAGGTAAGTAATGATAACTGCTATATAAGAAACTTTACCATAGTACATTTTGTTTGATTGTGATGAAAGTACTAAATTAGTAGTAATTTTAGTTAAATCAATAAAAAAAAAAAACTGATAAAGGCTCCAAATTTTAAATTGCTGTTTTCTGATTGATACTGCTTGACACAAACACTTCAGCCGTAGCCCCATAACAAATACTAACTACAATTTTAATATTTTATAAAAACACTCACTGAAAATTTTATGAGCAACAATATGTCACAGATATATCAATATGACATTGATGGTTCTTTGACACGTATTTGCAAAGTTAGGGGAAACATCTTTGCATGCTCTACATCAATCTATCTATAAAAAAGAAACCATACATACATAGGACAACGGTTATATGCGCAATACTTATAAGGACAACACGCTTATATGCACAAAACTGCTAGGCATGTTCCTGTGTCATAGAGAATCCATACGCTTATATGCACAGCGCCAATGGATATATGCACAAAACATTTGGAGGTATCATTGATGCATCTCACTGAATCCTGCTATTTCTTGCTAGTTGACTTGACTGTACACCTCTGCTGAAGTTCTCCCATGCACTGTCGCTGTCAGGTGCCTGGAACTAGACTGCTCTGGCGATAACATATGCGTGTCTGGTGCATCCGCCTGAAGCTGTCAGAGGGTGACAAAAAATTAATCACCGATTTCTTCAGTGTGAAATAGTGTCAAAAGTAATATTTGTTCTACGGGTTTTTAATGTCCAATCCTAAGTTCTTAATATTCAATATGAAAAACCGTTCTGTTCTGTTAATAACTGTAACAATATGTGCTGTTACCGTCGCGTCCATGCAATTGGTTGACAATGGTAAAGCCAAGAAACTTTTAAATATTTGCCACGGTAACAATTGTCTCCATTTATTAATGTTGTTCAAATCTAAAAATTCCTCCTTTATTTATCCCCTGCTTTCTAAAATTAAATCAAAAGAGCCAGAAGTAAATTTCAAACTCAATGTGTTGACATAAATGTATATGCTGTGGGCAAAGCTGTGCAGTTGTGCTTTAAATTCATTTAGAAGCACAATCATTGAAAATGATGCGCAACTTAATGTAGAGTTAATGACTGCAAAAAAGAAAATCATGCATTCTAGTTAAAACAGGGGACATAATTGTAATGTAATTACACTAATAAACAAATATTGACAACTTTTCAATAAAAAAGTAATGATACATTAATACCATACAGTTTTATGAAGAGTAGTTATGTTTAGACATTGTTTTATGTTTGTTTATTGTTTTAACTAAATGTCTGTAGTTGTTTACATGACTTCACCCATGCCTATTTTATAAACAACTGTTGCTGTGTGGGGGGCAATTGCTCATTGCCACCTCTTTAGGACCTTTTCTGGTGTATTCACTGACCTTGTCAGGACCAGTAGGCGTTATGGCGACAAAAGCCCTGTACTAATATGTTGGAATGTAATTTTTGGGTTAAAGGTTAGATTTCAGTTTAAGGTATGAATGGAGTTTAAATCAGGGTTAGTGTTAGGGTCAGGGTTAGGCTACAGAAATGAACTGAAGTCAGTACAAAGTCCTAACAAGGATAGACATACAGATTTGTGTGAGTGTGTCTGTGTATGTGAAAGAGAGCGACTATTCAAAAACTTGTTTTCAGTGTACTGCAAATGTAATTACACTAAGGTTGACTGGTCATGGTAGAAAGAATAATACAGAAAAAAAAAACCTTGACACACTGAAGGCTAAACTTCCTTCATGTTATTCAGAATCTGACCAAAGCTTTAAACTGAATCCAGAACAGGCACAGTTCTTAAACTGTGTAATAAGTACCACATGTGGTACTCAGGATTCTTCAAGTGGTACTCGGAACAAATTTTGTTATCAACTCTTCAACAGTTAAATAAGCTAATTAACCTTCAAAGGCTGAACATTAATGAAAATATAAAAAGCAAAGATTTGAAATAAAATGAGTAGCTTAAGCTGATCACAATCTTGATTCCAAATGCAAACTGTCCAAAACAAAAGTGCAATGAAAAATATGTTGAGATCCTTGATAAAACTGAAGTGGATGCTGTCTAAAAGATCTGGTGGCTACTTGAATAATGTCAGAGCACTGCTAGCAACAATAGCACAAAACAGAAACAAGGTTTGATTCAAGTTTTCTCAAATTTGTATTCAATTCTTGTGGGGAAGAAGAAAAGTGTATTTTTTGCTATTCTTGATAAATGAATGTATGGGTGAATAGAACCATCCCATTTTAAACTGCATCCATCCAGAAGTTTGCACACTGATGTAACACAATACAATACAATACAAACAATAAACTGGACTGGAGCCACAACACTGTTGCTCTGTACAGAAAGAGCCTGAGCAGACTCTACCTGCTGAGGAGATCTTTTGGAGTCCAGGTAGCACTCCAAAAGACCTTCTTCTTTAACTCTGTGGTGGCATCAGCTATCTTTTTTGACATAGTATGTTGGAGCTTAGTCTGCATCGTATGTTCTTCTAATGATAATACTGCCTGTCACTTTGCTGCTGTTACAGCTGAATTTCCCCATTGTGGGACAAAAAATGATTCTTTTTCTAATGTCTCTCATAATGGGGGTACTAGCAGAGCTTGAAAGGGTCAAAAGTGGAACTTGTTATAATAAGTTTAACAAGCTGAGCATTCTCAGAGACACTGTGGTAACTAAAACACCCTCTCTTGTTTGAAATAGTTTTAATAATTCTGACAGAAATAATCTGTTTTCCTTGTAAATTAGCTTGTTTTAGTGAAATAAACTTTAGTGTTATAGCATCAAGAGCAGAAAGTGGCCAAACTAAAACACACTGGTTATACAAGATCAGCAGAATGCAAAGGCATGGAGTAAGTGGGGGGGTGGAAGGTGCCACATCATCCTTCATCTGAGGCAGAGCTGCAACCTCTCCCTCATCTTCTCCTCTCCCTACCCAACCAAAAGTATGGCTAACCTCTGCAGAGAGGACGGATAGCTCCTTATGCTCCATTAATCTAATGACAATGCCCCACGACTAAGACCAGCTTAGCAGGCATTGCTCATCCCCACTGGCTTTGCTTTCACTTATCATGCCATCTCTCCATGAATGCAACAGAGAGGCAAGGACAACAGAGGAGTCTGAGACAGTCAGAAACAGAAGAACAAAGAGGTGGAGACAAAAAATGGTGATATAATATTACACTGGTATCTATGGCTACCCCAGAGGCTGTCCTGTACTAGTTTTAATACAAGGAGTTTAAACAGTGTAAACAATTTTTTCCCATCTCTTTAATCAGAGGATTGAGTAAAAATACTAGATATTGCAATGGAGTTTAGGTAAAAAGACAGAAAGTTGGTACATCAAGCTTGATACACCATTAGACCCACATAGCATTAAGGGCCCAGGCTAAACAGAAATTAAACTATTATTAATGCCCTTGGAGAACTTAAAAACTCTGAATAGGCCATAATCTTTTCCTTCTATGCAACTGCAAACAAACCAGTTCTTCATCATCTAATAATTCCACTGTCTCTTTGCTGCCACTGTTTCCACTCAGCGTCACACAGTGAATGTGAGAATATTTACATAATTACAGCTTTTCTGACAGAAAGAATGCACAAAAACTGCAATCTAGTTTTGCAGCTGAGGATTGTAAACAGTCGACTGGTGCGTTCCACATAGACCAATAAATCATAGTTCCTTATGTTTACAGTTTAGCTATGATGCCACTTGAACTGTAATCCATGCTTAGATGAATGTGATGTGCATTCACTTCGGTCCTGTCTGGAGTGTAGTAGAAACATCCCCCTCCATCTGACACCTCAGGGAATGTCACCACTCTGTGGTGTATGTGTTGCTTGTTGACGTCCTCAAGGAACACAGACTGTGTGCATGTTAGCCTAGTGTTGAATAGGAGAGATGTCTGCTTCAGCTGAACCTCTGGGGAAATAGAGACCAGAAGCTGGCTGTCAAAAAGCGGTGCCGCTTGCTTAGAATAGCACAGGGTCAACATGGAAAAAAATAAAATAAAATTGGGCCTTCTACACAACAAGAGCAGACATGACTTTCTTTCTTAAATGTGTGACAGTCCAAGTCAAGGTAACTGCCAAACATTCAGAGTCATTTTAAGAGTTAATGCAACAGATTGGTTTGGGTACTACCTACCTACATACATACATGCATGCATGCATCCATCCATTCATCCTCCCTCTACACCTACTTGTTACTATGCGGGATTGTGTATGTGTATATGTGTGTGTGTGTGTGTGTGTGTGTTGGGGGTGGGGTAAAAATAAAATGAAACATTAAAATCTGCTGATCAATATCACAGTCTTTACTGGACTCTTTCACATTTTACATGCTTTTCATTACGAAACACAATAAAAGCAACACCATATAATACATTAATGCATTGAGATGTTTTCTGGATATCAAACAGTTAATTAATTAATCAATCAAAAACTATGTGACAATAAAAGTAAGAACCTTAATTTCAAGGATCAACTGGTTATACATGATTTTGATTTCTGATTTGGCTTTAAAATGAGTTTTTCTGCATTTTTTAAGGCAAAAATATTTTCACCTTAATGACTTAAGTTTGATTGAGTGTTCCTCTGCCTAGTAATCAAGGGGGATGGTTGTTGCCATGGTGATAGTGAAAGAAGAGGCTGATATAGTGCTTCATAACTGACTGAGCAAAAAATATATAAAACATAAATTGCCTTTGGAAAGACAAGATGAAAATGTTGCACACAGCTATGTCATTTGTAAATGCAGGTGCAATAATTGTGTGCTCACAAAGACATTAGATTGGGTAACAGCTTGTTTGCAATTGTTTATAACGTCAATGAACCTGTACATTGTAGACTACATGCAACTCACATGCTCCAGTCAGTTAAAGGGGATTCACAAAAAGGTTGAGTTTCTCCACTCATAAATGTCAAATATAAAGAAAATACTATTTTAACCACAAACTGCCGTAAAAATAAGAAAATAAATGATAAGAGGAGAACTGTATATCAATTATCAAAATATGCTGGCTTGTAAGCAAATCCTTATCAGATCATGTTCAAGCTTTGCTATATGTTCTAATGAAATATCTGTCCTTCAAGAACACAAAGCAGTGGCTAAAGATTAAATGATCAAATAAAAATTTTTCAGGTTAAAAGTCACTGGGCTGATTTAAAACGTCAACAGTCTACATGATGAAGTGTTCCCCGAACACCTAAAATGAACCTCACATTATACTCTAATATGTTCCTCACTTGATTGATGGATGGAAGTGACAAATCAGTGAATAGAATGCAATATGATAAAAAGATAAAGTGAATATTTACTGAAAAACAACATCTAGATTTTTATACAGATTTATAAAGAGGGAGAACTTTTGAAACAGTGTTTGGCAAAACTATCTGAAGCTAACCAACTTGGTTTCTTTTTGTCCTATTCAATAAAACAAAGTATAACCTTGAACCAACAATTCCCTCTTTCTGCTCTGTCATTAGGGAGGTGAGCGCCACCATAAAACACATTTACAGCAAGGCACGTGGGCTGTAACAATTTGCTGTTGCACAGCAGACATCATAACCCCAGTTTTATTTAATTGTGAAGGCTTTGCGTTTCCACTACATTGCTATCCAAGTCTCCGTCAAACTCAAACAGCGCACAATGGAAAGTTAACAAATGTGTACATATGCAGCTGCCAAGTTAAACATGCTAGAAAGTGAGGGGCATTTCACTAGAGTGTAAAAAATCAAGTCTAAAAGATCTTCGCCCTGCTAAAATTCTGTGTCACGTATGTGTGAAATGCCTCTGTGAAATCTGAGTAAAAGCAGTCACATGTCAGGATGCATTTCCAAGTTGCTCTTAATCTCCATTTCAAGCAGCATTTTAGCTGCATGCAACATGTGACACATTCTTCCCTGTAGCAGCTTCTAATGCAATGAGATCAAACCAATGAATGCATAATGGCTCAAATGAACCCGATATAAAATATCTCATAGATGCAGCATTATGTGCCCCATTATCTGCTTTCACCAATACCCATTCAAGCATGTGTATAGAACACGAGCAGCTCATTGTTAACTAATAACATGAAATGGTCCAGTAAACTATGTTTACCATATAAATTCTGGGGTGAGTGAGTTAATGTGGCTAACACTGGGTGGTGTAGTCTAATGATGTGAGCAGCTAGCAGGAGTCTTCGAATTGCTTTGTGTGTTTTTGTGTTCCACACTCTATTGATACAGATCAAAGATAGGGGGGGATGAGCAGTACCTGCTTCATGAATATGCACAAGGCAATGTTCTATTTTCATTAGGAGTCTATTTAGTCCTGAGATGCACTGCTGTGTTTTCACCTTCTTCTGCATATTCTGTCAACTCGTGACTTTTACTAAACAAAACACATCTAATCTGATTTAAGAAAACAAGGAGAGGGAAACAAAAATATATGACTAAACAAAGCACGGAAATAGATGAAGAATGATAAAAGCTACAGCAGGTCAGAGAACAAAGGAAACTGAATTAAGTGTATGTACTGTTTAAGTTTGTCTGGAATTATGTTTCTGCTTTGCTTAATTCAATTAAGTAACAGAGCTGTTGCATTGGCAAAAATCTTGATATGGTAAAATTTCTAGTCCATAGTTACTGGAAATACAATATAACAAACCATTGACCAATGGTCAGAAATATGAATGGTCAGATAGAAAAAAAAGACACATTTTGCTGAACCTTTTTTCAACCTTTATAAATCAACTCTGAACCAAAAATAGTGTTCTTTCATGGTGGCTTTGCAGAAAATTCAATGTTTAAAACTAAAGCAGTAAGTAAAGTAAGTCTGCAGACTTAAAGGTGCAGTGTGTGGGATTTAGTGACATCTAGTGGTAAGTATGACGATAGAAACCAACTAAAGATTCATGTTTTTCGAGCAGGTCAGGAACTGGTAAAATCAGAAGACACATAAGAGACCCCCCAAGATCCAGTGATAGGAACTTTTGTTTTTGATAACTGCTGTAATAATTTGCCTGTTTGTTGGTGGTTGGAGGGTCCGGTGGCGCCTGTGCCTGGCAGCCTTGCCTCTGTCAGTGTATGTCCCAGGACAGCTGTGGCTACGTGTGTAGTTCATTACCACCAAACGTGTGAGTGTGTGTGAATGGGTGAATGAAAAACTACTGTAAAGTGCTTTGGGAGTCGTATGGCTTAAGAAAAGTGCTATACAAGTGCACGCCATTTACCATTTTGATGCAACATATCATCTTATAGTAACAGAAATACCGGTGTTTCCATGTGTGTATACCAAATGAAACCTATTGACATTTTGAACATTACATTGTTTGCAAACAGATTTAAAGAGGCCATTTACATACAAATAATACATACAAATTTCAGGACTGTGTGGTTATTTCTTAAGTATTAACCTGTACTATGAAACATTTTATATCTAAAAAACATTAGGAAACACTGATTAACAAACCTTTCAATCTGTCTGCATCAAAATTCAGCTGTTGCCCGGCTGTTTCCGTCAGGCTTCGGAAGCAGCTTTTTCATATTCATTATTCAAATTTGCTGGACTCATGACTGACAAACTAGCCTATGAGAGCAAGGCATACTGTTTCCTGCTACACTGCGCATGGTAACATCAGGTGTTCTCTCTTCCTGTTTGCTACAGCTTGTGCTCCAGCTTTTAGCAGCAGCATGCTTTGAAGGATAGGTTGGGTGTATCCTTCGCTGGTCGACATATCCCAATGGGATATTTTTTTTTATGAGCAATGGTGGACAGTAAAGCAAGAGTTGCACCAAGAGATGATTGTACTTATAAGCTTAAAACTGTTAGATTTAAGGCTTTGGTCATTAAAATAACTTTTGAACATTTTATATAAGTCTGAAATGTTACAGCAAAAGTGCTTGTATTGCGGTCTCGGTTTGTGTGACAGGTCACGTATGCCGATCTGTTAATTTTTTTTAAATTGCAACAGAATTTTATATCTTTTGGGGGCAAAAGAAAAGACAGGTTCTTTTTATAAAGCTCAGGGCTGAGAAAGATCACTTCTTTACTGGTTCAAAAGTGTTCGGCTCCTGTGGCATGGACCCCAATTCAGGCCAAAAAGAAGAAAAAATTGCACAGTATCAAAAATAAATGTGTAAAATCCAAAAGTAATTGTCACAAATTTACTTTAACACTTATATTTACAACTTTTGTTAAACACGTATAAACTTGCTGCATTAATTTCTTATCTATCAACAAATATTCAAGGTAAACATGAAAAAATTACAGAAGAGCCTTATTTTTCTCATTCAAAAGAAAAATAAAATAACAGTCCACATATTTATTGCGGTATTAACCAACTAAAAACCGTTTCTTCAAACATCTTTTAAACAGTTCTAACTTCTGTTCAGGCCAGAGTCGTCACAGTTGCAAGGTGACAGCACATTTGCGGGGGTGGGGGCGGGAAGTCATCTGAAGGCTAGATCCGTCCCAATTCACAGTCGTTACCATTAGGTCTACCCGTTCGAAGAAGTACGCGGCCCACGTCAACCAAGTAGACTGGGTCCTTTGAAGTATGCAGACCCTGAATTGGGACACAGCCAGTGTCTGTGCAAACTTAAGCAACAATCATAAGATGAGGACAAATGTTTTTAAATCTAAACTTTAGTGAGTCTCTTTCCTGCCTGAGACCCTTAAATTGAAAAAAAAAAAACTTTTACATTTTCTAATCATCTAAAAAGAAAGAGCTCAATAATCTATAGTATCATTAGGTAGACCAGTAATGCTTTTCTGAGACCAAAGTTTTATTCCTACATAAAACCATCTGTACAGATTTGACAAGTGATTTTTTTATAGGGATTTACATGACACCTTTCACACAAATAAATTGAGATTAAAGTGCTGAAACACCAGTAAAACCTCAAACTAATTTCAATACAATACAAATGTTTCACGATCAATCATTTCTGGTACTGGAAAAGTGTTTATTAAAGAAAACCAAGTTTATACAACAATAATTACAACTATAACTTATGACAGTGATCAGGGTTGGTAAATTTAATTAATTCTGGGATACAGGACTGTATAATTTGAAATGGATCACATTTTTTTTTTCTTGAGTTATCCTATGGCCTGTTATACTTTGTTGTTTTTTTTAAGTAAACGTGAATAGGATATTTGTTAAAGTAGATTCTCAGTCATCCAGGACATGGCAATCCTAATACTTTTTTTTTTAAAAAGAGCAACTATATTTCTTTTTACTTTTCTTGAACACATTTCACCTTTCATCAAAAAAGGCTTCCTCAGTTCTGATAGTGAGTTTGAGTTCCTCTTCAGGTCAACACTCAGCTATACACCTACATCTCAAAAGGATACTTTTTTTGAGGACAGCTATGTTCACAACCAGGAGAGAGACTATAGGTAGTTTGAAAATGATGAAGGAAGTCATATATACTGTATGTTAAAAAGGGATAAACAACTTTAAGTATGGCTTTTTGATTTAATTTATCTGATACATACTATGAAGTTCAGTTGCCTTTTTAAAACTCTAAAACCCTAAAACAAAAAAACAAAAACAACAACAAAAAAAAATCAAACTGATTTCACATTGCAGATGCTTTGTTTTATGAGTGGTACATTTCAAATGTCAACCCAAAGGATGTGGCCTGCAATACTTGGGGTCCACTCTTAAAGCTATCTGGGATAATATCACATGGTCCTTACAAGTTACATGTTTTTATTCATGCATCTAATCAATCAATAATAAGTGATGCCTTCCATGGTTGGCTTTATTAGGCATTTGTGCTGTGGTTAAAAAGTCAGTGGTCTAATTTAGAGAGATGATCTATTTGTCATAAAGAAAATTGATGACTTTTCTTCTGCACCACCAAGCTTTTGTTTTATCTTTTTTCTCAGTCTTTCCGAATGATAGCCGCAGTCTTTCTTACTGCGTCACACTGACTGCCTCACTTTAAAGCTGTGTATAGAAAATTATTAAATGAAATGTGATTAATGGATTTAATTTCCAGCAGATTTAACTTCACCGTGACATAGCAATTCACCAGAAAAAACCTTTATAATTACAAAAATAATGCATATTGTGGATGATTTTCTTTCTCTTAAAACATATAGCAAATTAAGCCACCTTGTAAAATACTGACCCTATATGAAGTGTAATTCTTCATCATTGTCAGTGTCAGTCTGAGCACTAAGACTGTGACTCTCCATGAGGCTTTGCAAGCCTGTGCTAATGCTGTGTAAACATTTCTGCTGCTGTTTGCCACTGATTTAGCACATGTTAATATTACATGAAACAGAAGGACCCTTTGATGATGCAAGTGAACACTCAAACTAGGGCTTTCCACCTCAGGGAAGGGAAGATGGGCCTGTGGAGCAGCTCCTTCGAGATTTGTTTCACTTTTGCATTTGCATTCTAGCTTGGTGAGAGTAGAGCCTTTTATATACAGTATTTTGCAGAGTAGGGCTGTTTTGATTTCAAATACAGCTCAGGAAAAAAAATATATTTAATTAAATATATAAAATCAAAGTGCTTGGAGCTGGAAACTGATAAGATCATGTCTATTATATCCAACATACATAGTGACCATTCAAGGTTCCAAGGACTGATTACAAAAGCCTGCACTTGTTTCCAATATGCGCTTCCAGGGAATAACACTCTGCTACACAATGTATTAGTTAAAATTAGGATTGAAATCTCTGCCCCCTCCTGATGTACTTAAATGAAGGCTTAACATTGTAGCAGCAACAATCTCTCAGCATCTGAGAGAAATTCACAGAGTTGAACACGTTCCTTGGAATGATTTGAAATACACAATCGTTATACGTATAACATGAGCTTGCGTATATAAATATGTGGTTATTTTTACAATTTTAAACAAATCTTTCCAAACTGTCCACATAAAAATCTAGCTGCTTATCAAATGATACTTCTTGATCATTTAATGAAATGACTAATGCAGTTTAAAAAAAAAATCAAGACTGCTTAAATCCAATAAACAAGTCAAAGTCACACAATCAGTCTTTTTAGAAATTATTGATTTCAGAACTGATTTTAAAATTTAAGAGGGATTTTACAACTTTCTTGAACTTTGCAGGAAGGTTTAAATAATAATTTATCATGACACAATAATAATCAAATTTTTACTAATAGATTTTATATCTTGTATTCCGTCAAATTCAAAGTATAGAAGTCTGGATAGGGTGAAAAAGTATCAAAAAATAAGGCGTCATCTTTAATGGTGATTGTATAAAATGAACAGGTTTTTTAAAAACAGCCAGACTTCAGTTGTTATTTGATTCAGGAACTGGAATTCACCAGAAGTACCACCTAATAATCTAAATAACAGCAATCTAACTGTGGCTTATAGATAGCAGTGATCTCTTTGTTTCTGTGTTCTCCTTCAGCTTTTTGATGTAACCCATTTGCCCTGGTCTATCAGATGCATAGAGTAACTTTGTGTTTGGGAGTTGTCACCCATTACTTTTGCACCAACCTCTATACCACTGCGTTCACTGCTGAAAGTGGACCATTTAGTGATGAAGCAGACAGAAAACTGAGTCCTTATTGGTTTTTGCTCTCTGAAGTCTCTCTTTCCTTTGTCTTTCTTTGACTTTGACTGCACACAAATTTTTAGAAAAGAATCATTATGGTGGTACACACAGAAAAGTACAAAAACTTTCACTTGCACACACTCAAAGCAGAAAATCATCAATAGAGCAGTGTGAGGGCGAGCAGGTGTGAGAATGAGGAGATCAGTTTCAGGAAAGAGAACAGACTCTTGATGAGCCATTAACCTGCTGTCGGTAAGGTAAAATGGCTGTGGGACGTGGTTTAATTTACCCTTTTATAAAGAAGTCATTGAATTGATGAGCCACAGGAAAAGAGTTACACCCCTGGTTTGGTTTATTAGCATTGCTGATGGTGAACAGGTTGAGTGAGGAATTGAAAAAACAGTCAATATTCCCAATCAATAAGAGAATCACTGCTACATTTGCAGACAAATCAATAAAACTAATAATATTGATTTGGGCAGGCTTCTTCACAGGAATGCTTCAATTAGAAAAGGAAATCATTTAAAAATCTTTTCTGAAATACTCAATATTTTTAAACAAAAAATCTGTAGGAGAAAATTAAGGTATAGATGGCATGGTAGGCTAAATGATTTCCTCTTTTGCAGTATATTTTATTTTGTCAAAGGAGTTATTTCATTTATCTGTTTTGAGGTTGGACATCTTCAGCATCGATTTTAAGATCTTTCTTTAAAAATATCCATCAGCAACTACAAAGAGCCAATTTCTACTTTGAAATAAGCTGCCAGAAAGTCCCATGTGGTCTCCTCACCATCCATTACAGTGGCGTTATGGATGATGAAATTTAATAGACAAGATGACTACTGAATGGCTCTCAAAAAATGAAAAAGTAATGAGAAAAATCAAAAATAATATCTTCTTAGTGTATAAATGTATCCAAGTCTTTCTGTGAAACTGTAGATTTCCTGCTGACCCCTTTCAAAGAGAAAACAAAAACATAAACCAAAAAGAGAAGAGAGAGAACAAATACCCAAGTTGTCTACATTTACACCAGATCTACTAAAATCTTGACTATCAACCCCGTGTGTATACATGTAGTCTGTTCAAAGCCTCTTTTAAACATCTTGGAGATGAACATCTTTGACTGTGACAACTACCTTTCGTAACACAAAGATAACCTCATGATGATGATGCTCTAGCATCTTCTCATAGCTAAATGTTAAGAACTTCATGCTTTTATACCACAGTAAGAAAAAGCTTTTGGACAAATTCCCCAATTGATTCTAATGTAGACAATATTTAATTTTATTCTGACTTCTTGTCACCTTTCTGATGGACAACATTCCCCGCAGCTTCACAGAGCTAAATACAATCTGTGTATGCCACTTGCTTATGTAAGAAGGATAAAATACTGTAATGCATTCCATATCCCTGAGAATAAAACGAAAACAGACATTAATTGAAATTTCATAGCATGCGAGAACAGAAGGCTTTGGCCTAGAGTAATAACTCCACAGCAACATGATTCACATTCAGCTTGACTAGAGAGCTACTGTAGTGTTACCCTGCCTTGGGAGCAGAGATGTGGAATGAGGTATACAAGGACGTGAACAGGGCTTTTTATTCACAGCACTTTTGGACTGTACTGGGATTCCATGGAAGCCAGCTCAAATTGGGTGGTTTTGTTTTTATCTCAGGTTCAACTTTGACACTGGTGTTGTGATGAAAAAGCACATTGGCTAGGAAAAAGGCCCTACTAAAGTAAAATCAGAGTTAAATGCAGGCGTCTTTGTTAAGACCGCATTGTGTCGATTTAGTTTATAATAATATAATTCTATACAAAAGATTTGATGCACCTGACTTTTCATTGTGACATATAGGGGACACTTCTTATGGCAAGCTAGGCTACCAAAATATTCTTCCTCTGCTTTTTAACAATCATGAAAGAGTTATCATTTATCAGTAGCAGTCCTATAGCTTCACACTTAAAATAGGTTTTGCTGGGACCATTTCTAGGGGGTGCACACCCTCACAGGCATAGGCTGCCATAAAAAGCCCCCGCTGCACATATACATCACAATGACAAGGCAGGTGTGTCAAAACTTTTGTCTGGTAGAGCATAGACATGCAATAAATTATAACTCCAAGTCTCTTTTTAAACATCTATAAAAGAGAACTGCAGTGACTTTTTTCTTTTTTTATTATACACAAAACTGGTTCAGATCAGGTTAAATTTAAATTATGAAGAATCACCAAAAAGTGTATTCAACAAATCTTTTGGGTTTATTCAAAGTTTACCACAGCCAGAGGTCATGGTCAGAAGTCAACTGTGTTAAGGTTTGAGAAGAACTAAACAGTTAAATTAAGTTCTGCTAAAGTTCATGTTTGTTTTGAGGATAAACAAGAAAACATCTTACTCTTTTCAAAAGTCACTGTCAAACCAAATACTCATATTATCCTGAGACAATCCTACAAAGAGATTTTCAAAAACCTCCGTTACTGTTTTTCTTTAACTGATCTTGATTCAAGGTTGTAGAAAAGGTTCACATTTAAGTTTAAGAACTGGTCAAACGCAGAACATAGAAAAATCATACTAATTCTGTAAGTTGACAAGTAAATACAGAAAAAAAGTCTCATTATGAAAGAGACATAATCACACATGTTTGAAAGTCATGTACTTTGAAAAGATGTACTGTTCAACTACTGGGAAAAGAAAGATACACAAATCAAAGGTAAAAAGTAATTACTGAACACCTAAAGTGGTATACTTAAGCCTCACTGGGTACGTGACTAAATTAAGGATTTATTCTGGGCCATATATCATTTTACTAAAGGAGGTCTTCCTTTAAGACCTTCCTTAGTAATAGAACCATGAACCATGGTGCTATGCCAAGTCTTACTCCCCTGTTGCTCTCCCTTTTGTCACACTTAATCTCATGTAATCCACTTAGTGTCATAAGTGAAAAACATGACAGGAATACCACCAGTCTGTGGCATGTAGCATTTTTAAAGAAGCTATAAGAGCTCTTAGTAGCTCTTAGCAAGAATCCTGACATTGTTGTCTCAGAGAAAAGCTTATCTTCATGGCAATTTGCTTGAGCAAGGTTTGGTGAAATGTGCCACACAGACATCGCCACCTATTCATGCATTTTGAGACAGATAACAGAGCCATGGCTTGATTTCCTGTACTGTGCAGGTGGTGGTGAGAGGGGGGCAGTCTTTTTGTGAATACATGCTTAATGTCAATATAATTTCCATTTGTTTTCCAACCTTTCTAATTTGGAGACAGTGGAGGTGTAACACAAAGACTATAAATGTCAACCAAACAATAAAAGATTGGTTGATTCCATTCTAGGGTGTGACAGTAATACTTCAAAGGGCTGCTGACAAATGATATTTCAGTAGTGTGAATGAAGTCATTGGAAAATGAATCAAGACACAAAGAAACAAGCAAAGATCTAAGGATTATTCTTGTCCTAAAGACTATCTATATCCATCTGATGTGTCAACACTTTTGCTTTTTATTTTATTTTAAATCTAACATCAGACAACAGTTCCGGTGGTTGAAATTAACTCCTTTTGACAAAATTTACTTTCTCCACTTTCTTGCACCACTTTTGCACAAAATATTTCATGCCAGTCATGAATATAAAAATAGCAACTGGCGTTTTCATCAGAAAACATCTTGCTTTTGTCAGTCAAGGTGATGGGACTGAAAAACTTCTTTAAAAGATGTTAATGTTGAATACAATATAATTTTTAGTATCTTAATTTTTATAAAAAAATATAACTGCATTTATTATACAAGTCTAATGTCTTCACTGAATATGTATGGAACAGCTTTTTACACTTGTTCTTGAGTAAAATTGCATATTTGACATTGTTCTTGAATTTAGACTCAGTCATACAGCACTGTATCTTTTCTCTTTTATTTATTTTTAGGTTATAAATCCTTGAACAAACTCAACATTTAATTTAAATAATTTAAACAAGAGTAAATGAATTCCTCTTCATTTCAGTGCACAGTGTAGTATGCATTTGTCCCTTTCATTGCCATTTATCTCCTGTCACCTTCAGTCTACTGAACCTACAAGGCTTCAACATTTTAAAACCCCTCACATAAACAGACTGCTGCATATATCATGTAGTGATAAAAGTCTGATAATGCATCAGTAAATATTGAATATCTTAATGATTGTCTCAGTTAAGTAAATACTTTTATAGTGGGCTGTTAAGTTTCCTATCTTTTCATAAATATAGGATATATTCAAAAATATGTGAAAAAAGGACATCCATCCATTTATCCATGTATTAACACAATCCTGTCTCCTCATACTTTAGTGGAAAAAAACAAGGAACTGTCATACCAAAAAACAAACAAAAAAAAAACTATTTATCTAATAGTATCTTTGGATCAGAGTTGTCCATATTTGGTTCTTGAGGAATATTATCCTTTTTTATTTGTATCTCTGCTCAAACACAGTTGGATTTAAAAGTTAAATTACACGTTCAGCATGTGCTCAGGTTCTACAGAAGCCTTTTAATCACTGATTAAAATTAGATGGGTTAGAGACATCTAAAGCATGTTGGATAAGGGACCTTGAGTACCAGGACTGGATATCACTACCATGGATTCAGTATATGGACTTCATTGGTTAATAAAACAAAATGAGACAAAATTTAAATTACTTTATGAAAAGTCTCTTCCAATAATAAATAAAAAAACATGTTCTTTGCAGTAGTAACCATATTATTTGCTCCATTTCTTTTGAGGTAAACAATATAGTTTCTGGTGTCCCCGACCAACTTGTGAAAAGTAACACTAATGAATATAATATTCTTCTCCAACACTGAGATGACATACTTTTTAAGCACTCAGCACTGACCACACAAGGGTAACATATAATGAAAAGGCAGACTGTATGAGGTATCTGAATACACTCCGAGCCCACTAATGACTATAAATGCATTGAAAGCTCAGAAGATGCCTCCCATCTTTGTAGATAAAAGTGGTAAACTTTGAATACATGCAACATGACAAGAATTTAGGTGTGTTCATTTTCATGCATAATATGAGTTTATGAAGAGGGGGAAGTAACATTTTGTACTTCATTTTGTACTTCACCAACTTTGTTAGACAAAACAAAAATCATTGAGTAAATTTTTTTGAATACATATTTTTAAATTTGTTTGTGCTATATTCAAATGTCTATTTTCTTTACACAACATAAAATGACATGGAAATAAAATAATAAAGTCTGGGAGGAAAGATAAAGTTTAACCAACATATTTTGCAATGAAATAATTATTTACATGTAAATATATTTAATGTATTTTAATGGTTATAAGTGAGTTAAAATAAGTACATTAGAAACATCAGAGAAAGACTGTGTAATATGGGAAATATCTTTACTTGTACTTTTATAGCTATATCTTCTGAAGTCATAGTTCCAGAAAGGTTTATAAGTTTAAATTAGAGGCAATATTTTTATTGGCTTAAAGGTTCAGAAGCATCTTTTCTAACAAATGTGTCCTGGTAACTGTCCAGTAAAGTGCTTAACATGTGGCCTTCAGTACATTTACTACAGCAGACTGTCTCATTTCACCAAGCCCTCAAGGCCAATTCAGTATCTCTAACGTTTTACTTCACATTGAACAAACATAATCATACACAATATTTCCCTCTGAATCTGCTCATGTTCAAAGTAAGGTTAGCGCTGTAAATATAAAGTAAGGAAATAAAAAAAAGAGTAATGACAAATAAAAACAATAATATATTAATAACAGTTTAATAACATTATTGGATAAAGGTAAAAATCAAACGTTTATGACTAATTACTGCATTGATATTCCAACATGTGAAGTGACATGTAAGGGAGTGACATATTTACATAAGCTTTATTATTGACACTGTAAATATGTTATCATTAAAACACTGCAAGATAATACATAATTTGGTTTGTTAGAGTGTCTGTCACAGACACTCACTGACTTGGGCTGCAGCCACCGGGATGTTGTGTGTTTAGCAGTGTCCTTATTTGTTTGTGTCCACAATGATATTATCAGTGTTTAAATATAGATGTTGGTCAATGCCGTGGTGTCTCTGCTCTTGTTTTTGTCTCTCAGCAGGTGTGTTGAAGCAGATTTCTTTCTCTCAACTTCTCTTCTACCTCTTTTTTCTTTTTCTTTTTCCTCTAATTTCCTCTCTTCTTTGCCATGTCCGCTGACTCAAAAAAGTTGTAATAAACAAAATAACATCTTAATAAAAAAAATTTTTAAAAATTGGTTTGTTAGAGACCTTAAGGAGGAAACCTAACCTGTCAGACTGTGCTCAATTCATTTATACATTGCTATCTTATTTAGTCACCAAGCAGTTCCCTTCATAGCTTTAACATCCCTGATAAGATGTTTTACATATAAAGGAGATGTATTGTGGAGCTGTCCTTTATAACGCCAAAGTCTTCCAAGAGAACAACTCAAAGATAGATTCAAGGTTAGAGAAAAATCTTATCCTGACATCAGAATAGTGATGGACCGTAACGTCCTTTAGATGTCCAAGAATCACTGGCGCAAATATATTATCATTGCGGTTGCAATAAAAAGGAACCTTGGTAACTTTAAAAGATTGGATATTCATCTTTTCTACATTGCTGTAGGCAGCGCTAATTTAATGATGAGTTTCTCGGGCCAAGGAAAAGTATATTGAAATGTGGCAATTATACATCTGTACTACATGCTGTCGACAAGAAAGAAAGGTTGTAGATTAATGGGGAAATTACATCTATGCAGATATGTCTAACACCAGGGTGGTTAGCACTGTTGCTTGCCATGTGCCATGGCATTGAAAAACTGTTATACCAAAGCCTCTTGCTTCATCTGTATGTGCAAAAGTGTTATTATAAACGATGGGCATCTTGCCCAATGTTACCAGAGAAAATGCCAACTTGTTTTGATCACAGATGTTTTTGGTATTCTAGTTCTGGTGTAATACTTGTTCTGATTTCTATTTTTATTGCTTTGCGTTTATGTTTCTGTTGTTCTGCTTTTCAGTCAGATTTTCTTCTGTTTGCTGCCGCAACCTTATCTTTGGTTCCCTGTGTGATCACTTCATGTCTTGTTTTGGATTTGGCAACATGGATTTTGCTTCCTTGCTCCTGCAGCATCTTTTGTTTTATCTAAAAAGGTTTAATATATTTCTTTACCAGCTTATCAAAGTACATATTTAGGGGCTTTCTTCCACAACAAGACAACTTCATCTGCTGATAGAGTGTGTACAGATAATGGGTGGATAAACGATGGAAATGATACAACAAAAAAAAACATACAACTGTCCTGTCAAAGCTTAGACAATATCTGGAAATGTTTTTTCTCTGCTCCTCTTGCCTACGATAACCAGTTAACCATCTTATGTTTTCCCTCCTTCACGTCATGTAGCATAAAATGAAATAAATGACCAAATTCCTGTTTGGAGCTCAGGTAAAACATTAACACAGGACCTGTCTACTTCCTGAAAACAAATAGTAATAAATAGGTAATAAAACATCACATCTTGTACATACAAAATATTCATGGCAGACTCCAAATGTATTTACTGATGGTACATCATGGGTTGACATAATGATACACCATTTTAATTCAGAATAGACAGACTCTTTTTCTGACAATGGCAGGTGCTTTAAATAACATACATGGACGCACATCATAAATTTAAGCTAATCATAAACTAAGTTTAATAATAATAAGTGGCTTTGTGCTGCTTGTCAGTTTGATGTTTGTAATGAACAGTCTGTGATTAAGGGAGATGACAAGGTGAACTTTGCTCTTCAAAGAGGTGAGGTGAGAAAGATGATGAAAAATAAAGATAAATTGTATCTTGCCAACAGAAACCCAGCAGGTTGGATAAAAATCACCTTTTTGATTCTGTTGTTCAGGTTCCAACTGCAAGCTAATATCATCCTGATATTAGAAAGATGATAGCAGTGAGATCAATCAATGATCTTAATTATACTTATGTATCAGAGGGTAATAATGCTGTATCTGAGAGGGCACAAATACTGACATTGACACGATGATGCCAGTGATAGTGATACTGACAAATTTACAAGATTCTTCAAAGGTTTTATCTACTGGGCTCGTAAAAACACATTACAAATTTACTTTTATTAGTTAGTAATATATTAGCGTTCCCTGACATAAAGGAATATCTTTTACAGTGAATCTTCTTAATGTGATATGCTTATTTTATGCATTACGGTGAGTCTATGACTTGGAATTAATACATGTGAAACCAATGAACTGGTCTTGAATCATACATTTACAGAGACATTATCCTCTCATTTGCTTTTGTCTGATGCAACAGACACATGGTTTTAAAATTATGTTTTATTATCAGAATGTCGAATTAGTAAGTGAAATTAAGCTTTAATTTTAATAAATCTTCACACCTCTGGGACTTTGGCATGTCTCAAAATAAAAAAGACTTTCTCATTTAGAATTAAAATCAGTTTTTCTTTAGTGATCAGTATTTTGGCCCCTGATTCTTGAAGCTCCCTTTTCGTGTTTACATAAAAGAAATACATCCCTAATTAATGACAGTCTGGTCATAGCACAGTGACTACTGATTTTGAAAACAGAGGCAAAAAGGTCTTAAAATGAAACATGCAAAGATAATGAGCAGATCACAGCTGAAAAACTCAAATGAGATGACAAAACATCTCACACTGTCATTAAAATATTTTTTGTGCTTTACTGCTTCATGTTTTAACCATTTAGAGCCCTGGAGTATCAGAATGTCTAACAGCCTTTTCACCATTATTGCTAATTTTTAACTCAGCTGTAAATGAGAAAATCTGACTGCACTGCTCACTTTATTTGCTTTAGGTCAGGGATCATTAAAAAACTTTCCCAAAATGATGGTAACTGCTAACTATGACTGATCGTAATTTGATTAAATTTCTTTTCACGCAGGTAAATGGCAACTGCTAAAATATTTTTAAAAATATGTTTAACAGATTTACATTTTGTTGTTTAAGAAATTTCGGTTGCAGCTTGCCACTGATAAATTGTAGATACATGTTAAACAGAGAGAACAAAGCACAATAGTTCTGAGAAAGAAAAATAACAATTTAAATAAACAAAAAAAAAAAATACAAATGACATTAAATAAAAATGAAGAAGAAAAAGGAGGCGTATTTTGTTAAAAGAGGTGTCTTTTCATCTGAGTGATGCTACAGTCGCAAAAATGTTGGAAACATTATAACAGCTGACATGTACATCATTCACTAGTAACTGCAAAAGAAATCCAGAAAAGATTACTTCAAAAAGTGGCTTATATTACTGCTCAGCTCATTGGTGCTAATTCTTGTTAGCTTCAGGCCTAAACAGTATTTTGTTTTATTTTCTTACAGCAACTCAAAAACTTGGAACTCTAGCTCTGACTGTGCAGGACTCGGGGGGCAGGCACACTGGAGCTGTTATTTGCCCAACTACATTTCCTCCTGCTGCTGCGTTTGGCCTGATCACAAGCTGTGTGTAAGCACTCTGGTAGGCTTAACACACTGCCATCCTCAACTTCTTCTGACACGGGTGAAAACTGAGTCTTGCATCAGATTGTGAGTGGATTATTCAGGCTTTTCACAAGGTTTCTGTGTTGTGTTTCTCTCGTGGTTTCTCTGTTATGTGAAAAACCAGTGGAATAGTGGATGTGATCACGCTCCAGCCTAATAAGTAATATTGGTTATCTGTTTTTATAAAAGAAAAATCAATGAATGAAAAAAACAAGATAAAATAAGATGTTTTAGCGACTTCTCAACAAGAACTTGACAACATTTTTCTCTTTCTAGTCTGGGATTAAAAACAATTTCCAATTTGATAACAACCTCCCCACACAATAATATCATCACAAAAGTTTTCATCTTCTCTATGAGTCAACCACAGACTGTTATAAATGGCAATAAATATCTCCCATAACTCACCCAGTTGATCAGATGGTGAGGTGTGGATTAAGTGGCTGGATTGGACAAACCTGGAGGGCAAACATGGCCCACGAGCCACCACATGATAATCACTGGTTTAGAATAATACAATAATGAATCTTGATCAGAACAAATAAAGATAGAAATCATGTGGCCTCTGATAATATTAATACACATCAAGTTTTCAGTTTGAGCAAGATTAACATTTTGGTTCCTGAATCAATTCTGTTCCTTTTTTTTTTACACACACAACTCAAAAATAAATAAAAATTACAAAGTTCATTTTGATTTTTTTGCATAAAACCTTGTTTTTTTGCAACATTTTTGTTTTATGATTTCAGATTCCTTTATTGTTTCGTATAAATCTTATTTTAAACTTTACCACATTGTACAATAGATGAGTCAAGAAAGCACAAACAGAAAATTCTTCTTAACATGAGGATACAAAGCAACATTACCAGGAAGCAACCTTCCAGTAAAAGAATCCTGAAGACAGTACTTAGTCAGAAACGAATAAAGCTACAGATTATAGTTTTACAACATTTGTCCCTCTCCTTCCCCAAAAAGCCAGCTCTCTGATGTTTGTACACAGTTAATCATGTTTCTTGTCATTCTGTCTTCTGGATTATATAAAAGCTAAAAATCGGAATTTCAATCAACATCAATTTGCAGCTAATGTTTACTGTCTGGCGGTGGGGATCACACAGACTTCTGAACTGCTTTGATTTGGGATAAAAAAATAAAAAAAAACAGAAAAAAAATCTTGATTATATAAAATGAGCTTTTTGAATATAAAGTAAGTAGGTTAAGATCAGGAACATGGGTAAAGTTAGAATATATTTTGATATTGACTCAGATCACTTCATTAGTTTTGAGCCAGGACTGGGTGAACACAATAGAACATTTTGCACATTATCATTTATTTATTTAAAATATATAACACCTAAAATGACTTTAGGCTAAATAAAGCTTTAACATAGCTGGAAGCAAACGAGTGATTCAGAGTGTATCATCATCCTAATCAGCAAACAGTCTGAGGAGACTGAAAGGGCACACAAATCACTCACTCTCAGCTGATGTGAAAGGAAAGGTTTTACCTGACAGTCTGTTAAAAGGGGGGCACATAAAGAATTTCAAAGACTTCTTTTAATTTATGTATCACATCTGTTTCATAATACTGAGTACACAAGTAAGTACATGTGTAGTCAGAAAGTAGAGCTAAATGTAGGTACTTTTACGTACATAAGTACAACAGTGGCGGAAGATGTGTCACTGTGAACAAGATTCTGAAATATAATGTGCTAATTTTAAAATCCATCCATCCATTTTTTTCCCACTTCATCCGGGAACGGATAAGCTGGTTGAATTAGGTAAATTTGGGTCTGTAACCAATAAAAAGTTGGTAGAATCTGCTAATTTAATAATTACTTTTACTACTTTCAGATAATAATCTGTTTATAAATCATTTTCTGAGTAATCTGGTATATGATGGAGGTTTCATACCCACAGTAAATTATTTAAATTAAACTTTGGATCATGAGCTAATAAATTATGAAAAATTTAACATTTCACCGGCCTGCCGGCCTCTGTCACCTGTCACAGAATGTTTTATGGTTAAATAAACTGAACAACCTGCAACAAACTGTAATAAACACCAGCTTTATCTGTCTGATAATTATTCAACTATTACTGTTTAATAAAACTATATATTTGCCATTTATATTAAACATTAAATGCAGGTAGAACTATTTCACGTCTACAGTACAATATTACAAAAGTATCAGTGAAAAAAACTTTTATTCTCAGAAAAAAGTTACTCAAATAAAAAATGAAGACAAGAATTGTTCATATATATAAGATACTGAAGTGGATGATTCAGAGGTTGAACATGGCAAGAGAAACAACTTGACTCAAGGTAAAGAGGATCATCCGAGCCAAGGAGAAACTGCCTCCAAGCTGGACCTGAGGTCTCTCCTCCTGCAGAGCCGCCTGCATGTTTATAATAAAGATGGAAATTTTATAGACAGTCTCCTCCCTGCTGTTTACCAAAAATCTAAACAGAAAATCTGATGGAGGATAATGTTATTTCTTGTCTGCAAATATAGTGAACTACTCTGGTTGAACAACAATCGCTCTCCTAAATTATAGCATATGACTGTCTAGAAGTGAATTTTATAGCACATCCCTGTGAGATACAGCCGTGTTCACCACAGAACGCTCGGCCCCCCGCTACTCTGATAAACTCACTCCCAATAAAAAAGTAGGATGATTCTTAATAAATTAACATTTATAAAGTTTAAAATCAACATTCTTATCTAGAAAAAAAATCTTAAAACTACATTTTGTGAAAAATCTCGTAAAAAAATACAAATAACTGTAAATACCACACAAGTCCAAAGTACTCACTTTAATAGACATATGTGTAAGTAGATATTATAGAAAAAGCAACAACTTTAAGTACTTACTTTCTGGGTTCATTGCTGCTTGTTGTCTGTGACTCTGGGATAAATAGATGCTGCAAGTTTACACAAGTCACCACTGATGCATCCTTGAGGAAATGGGCGGAGCAACAACACATTCGTACATTTGAAGCCTTGATGTATTCATTGAATTGGAACAGAACTCAGACTCTAATGAATGACACTTAGAAGTGTGAACAGAGAAGTGTGCATGTTAAGAAAACAGCAACTGGAGAGATTCTGTCCCAGACCTTGGTGTTAAAACGTAAGGTTTCATAGAATGAGGAAATAAAACGAACCCTTCTCAATAAGTAATGTATTATAAAATATAATATATGAAAACACTGATGCAGTAATAAGAACTTATTTTCTTTTGACTGACGTAACCGTAGCTGTTTTAAAAAGGTATTTAGTGTGAAAAAAAAGTTGCTGAATCTTAAAAACCTGGGAAAAAATTAAGAATTAAAATAACAGTCAGATCCTGTTGACTCTCCAAGTTGTGGTTTATCTTGTTTTTGCAACAGTAGTTGAAGTGAGGAAAAACAAATGAAGTGATTATTTTAGGACATTGCAATCAGCTGATCAGTGTTTGTTTGGAAGGAACCTCTTTGTTCAGGATCCAAACAGTGAAGACTGAAATGTGTAGAAATGATCTGCAGACAGTTTTAGAGTAGTGAGAGAGTCTGGAAGGGTGGAGAATCTTGATTTTTTGGGAGTTTGCTTCACATCTTCTCTACAGTGTGATGCTGGGTAGTTTGCTGTGATGCAGTTTTGTCTCTGATACAAATAAATAGATAAAACTAACAGTGGAGCACTGATACTTTTGTAATCACTATTTAACAATAATGTCTGTAGTTTAATCACTTGATTACAAAAAACCCCCAAACAATTTGATATATTCAAATATTGTATTTAACTTGTTACATTTGTGACTCAGTATGTTGAACAGTGTGTGTTTGTCACAGAATATAATTTATAACTCACCTCCACCAACTTGTTGGCGTGTTCACGGAACACCTGGGCGTACTCCTTGACCTCCTTCTCATTTCCACTCTTCGCTGCTTCAATGAGCACCAGAAGTGGGACGTTGGTCTCCAAGAACGAGTCTGAGATGTGGTCCATCACTGCCTTCCTTAACTACAACACAGAGGGCCAGACAGATGGAAAAACAAAAAAAAACATTGTATTAAACCTCCCAAAACATGCCTTTGCTGTTTTAAACTTAGCTGTGATGTAGTAATGTGAAGGGCTGGAAAGATACAGGAAAAAGAAAAAGAAAAAGCACGCAAAACAGTAGAAGGGAGTGATGGGGAAGAAGAATAAGCTGTCAATACAAGTACATAAATTACTTGTGAGGTGTCTTTTTCATAAGGGGCAGACATGGGGACTTGCATCTTTGTTTATGGAAACTCTCCGTATCACACTGCCCAGGGACTGACTGTTTTATTAGATGGTAAATGGTCCTTGATCTCATTCTCAGTCAGTCTCTTCGAGATGTCAGAGTAACTGTACAGACACGACTATGGGTGTCTCCTTCACTCCACACAAAGAGCGAGTTCAGATGAGATCAGCTCACAGAGAGAAAAGATTCCTACAAATTTAACATCTTTATTTTTAGGTTACCAACAAGCTTGCAGCCTTTTCCATTATTTAATTAGTTTTCTACACCTGAGTTAATATAAAATCCAGAATATTGGTCTATAATTTATTAATAATACAACTAAATAAAGTCCACTGCACTCTTATAGTTTGTAACCACACTCTGGTATAATGTTTAGATTTATCTCTGCTACTACTAATACTAATAATAAAAATAAATATTGTAATACGAGGCAATATTAGTGACATAGTCATCACAGTCAGATTAGCAGAACCAGCCAAACGAAGTGTCTCTTTATATTTAATACTATTAATGTCATGAGAAAAGAACCAATCAGTATGAATTGAAAAATAGGTTTTCATAGTTTCTAATAGTTTATTTAAGAAACACATACCTTTCTTCAAACACTAATTCTGAGTTCAGGGTTGTTTTGTATCAGTTTCTACTTCTCTGTTATGTCTTTGTGTCTTATTCTATGTTCATGGTTATTCTCAAGATGGTCTTTTGTTGTAGAGGTAGGCTAAAAGTCTGACGTGGGTATTTTGGTATTTTTTGTAGCTTTTTCTTTTTCTTCTGGATGCAGATTTTTAAAGCTTTTTTCCAGTGAATTGAAAAAACATCAGTTTAAAACAAACAGCCAGAGTCATTCAACCCAGTTTGGACTGATCTTCTAAAACAGACGCTGTCAGTTCTCATCTACATTTGATAATAACAGACATGATTAGATGTGTGCAATGTGAGTTTATTAGAACATGCTAACCTAAAAAGGCTGATCCATCTTTAATCTTTGGAATGTGAATATTGAACCCTTTTCACTAAGCTAAGAATAAACCTGTTTCAGGGTAAATGTGTAATCCTTCAGTCCTCTAACTTGCTAGCAAAGCTCAAGAAACAGTATAGACAACAATCCTGCTTTGCCAGAGATATCTTCATACTCTGTCATTGTTAGTGTAAAAATGGTGATAGCCCAGGGTTTAGTCCAGACCAATACCAGTACAAAATAATGGCTTGGTTTATCAGGCTAATCCCTAGAGTACTAATGACTGGCAATGATACGCTTGGGATAAGCCAAGCCATTGCTATCCCATTGGGATGTTCACTGTAAAACGCATGTAATTGTGTAAATAGTCATAAATCATTATTGAGCTGGTTTTAATAAATATTTACTATGAATTTCTGGTTTTAGTTAGTTGAGAAAAGTGGGACACATTCATCTTTTTTTTTTTTCATATCCAGCTCAGTTAGTGTCAGAGGTCTTTTTTTAACCATAACAAGCTTTTTTTTTAAATCAGAAATTTAATCATCCCGTGATTGTAATTATTCCAAACGCTGATGTTGGAACAACATTAACAAATCATATTTATAGTTATTTCATTTCATGTTATATGTAAACAGGTGTGTACTGAAGTCCTTTTTTTTAGAATTTAAAATGTCATTAGAATTTTCACAGAGTGAAAAGGAAAAAAAAAAAAAGTAAATTATTTCAGGTTTATACTCTAATTAAGACTGTGATGAACTGGTGACCTGTCCAGGTGTACTGCTGCCTCTCACCCAATGACTGCTGGAGATAAGATACCAGCTCCCCTTGACTCTTAATAGGACTGACTGATTCAAATTAAAAGAAACATTTTACTTTTCGAATAAGTCCAATAATTCACTTTTGAGCAGACTTTCACCCCATTATAGCCTTGAAATTAAGTATTTGCCATTTTCTAAAAGCCTAGATTTTTCATTTTTTTCAAAGTAATCTCATTAAGTATATTATTCCTGAAATAAATTATAAGGTATAAATTAACTTGTTTTTGGCTTATATCCTCTTGAGTCACATAATTATTTCCCACAGGGAATTTTTGCAGTGTAAGGCTGGACAGTTTAATGTTTTTAATTTCACACCACTAGCTCCAGCTTATCACTGACAAGATCAGTAACAACATGTAAAAAGGACAGCAACTCCTTATAGTCTCACACTCAGTGTAATATTCAAACATGATTGGATGGTCATAAGTGTCCCATATATCACACTTTTTGGTTGTTTGATGTCATTGTTTGTAACCAAGGCACTAACATTAATCATATTTCACATGTTTAAGATGCATACAAAAAACAAAACTAGGCCTTAGGATATTTATGAATGCCCAACAGTGAAACTGATTCTTCTTTTAAGTGGAGAAATGATACAGACAAGTGATTTCCCAAGTTGTAGTCTCTCCTGCACCATCAGCATTCTAATGCCCACACACCACTCCCACAGAAATCCATCTTCAATATTTCAGATCTCACCTCCCTCCATACTCCACTCCCACTGTCTCCCCTCTAACACTCCCTCTGTATTTCACTAACACTTAAAGGAAATAGAACTGGAATTCCAATATATAGCAGAGGCTCTGCTTATTACAAGTTAGAGGAGAAGCTATTTGTCTCCATAGACGAGCAGTGCCACCGTGGCCTAGCCTTTCAAAGCTGTATGCGTTTGTTTTACATACCAATATTTTTGATGCACTAAGACATTTTGGAAGTGGTTGTAATATAGAATGACTTTAATTCATTGTCGTGTGTTATTAATTTCTGGAATACTATTAGTATGCTGCATGCTTGAAGCAGATCAGCAGAGAAGACTGGTGTTATGGTAGAAACCTTTTCTGTTTTTATTTTTTTTTTTAATTCCATAATTTATCATCTGAAAGCTTTTTTCTTATTGTGGTTTAAGGGGGGGGGTGCTGATTCTCTTGAAGATGAAACCTTCAAATGAATCAACAAATTGTTGTACAACTGATAACTCAAACAACAGTGCTCAATAAAGCCAGGTCTCGAGGTCCATTGTACCTATTTGAGATGTTTTCCTGCTTTAACACACTTGATTTAAATAAGTAGATAATAAACAGGTGTGTGTAGAACTTGACATATTTATAGCAGTAATTTAGCCTCTGAATCCAGTGTGTTGGAGCAGAGGATTATCTAAAACATGCAGGGTAGAGGCCATTGAGGAATGGATTTGGTTCCTGCTGCCATGCAGTATTAAATACATGGATGGAGCTCTCCAGTTTGGCTGCTCCGACTATCTCTTCATATAGTGATGTGATAACCAAGTTTATAACCAAACTCTTAGTTTGTGCTTGTGAAAAAGAGTGATACAAACTAATGGGGTACCTTTTGATATAGAATCCATATGATGATAATCTTCTACTCAGCCCTTACTGCATAGCAACAACACATCATCTTTACAATATATCACTGGCTGCTGTAGATTTTTTTTGTGGTCAGACTTCAGTGTCTTTTGACCTGGCAGTCTGTTTCTAGGGAGTTAAATACTGCTGATGTTTTCAGAATCAACAAGGTGTCAGAGAGACACACTCACAATCTTTGCTGGCATCGGTGTCATGATCCACTGACTGTAGCAATATTTGACACCTGAAGCAACGATTGCACCATTACAGTGTATAAAAGACCAAGAAGTTGAACTTTTCCCCTTCATCCTTTATTTTTGTTCATAATAAAGCAAGAAAGCTGTTAGATTTAAACACAATTGCAATTTCAAATTGAAATTTTAGTATTCTTATGTTTTCATACTAATATGATAAAACACTGATAAGTATCTAACATGCAGTGAACTTTGAATTTTGAACCCTTTAACCTTGTTAAACAAAAAAGAAAAAAAAAGTTTGTGTTATTTGTTTGATAGGGTGTGTTTGACAGATCAACTGTGATCAACTATGATCTTTATCAATGGCTTTAAACACAAAAATTGTTTAAAATCGGTTTCTATTAAACAGCTGACTTACAGTATAAGCTGACTCTCCTAAATTTAATGTAAACCAATAAAATGTATCTATGTAATTTGCATAGGTTTTGAATTTTAAAACAGAGACTGTTAAAATAGCCAAAAGAGTTACTTTTTGTATCTTGGAATTAAAAATAATAATCATAAAATGACCTAGTGAATATATATCTGAACAAAATATGACTGATGAATGTGTGTGGCCCCCGAATTTGTAGCTGATTTATGTGTCTTTGCTGAAAACACTGGAATGTTGTTGCACATTCACTCTGGAATATGACCATTTTTTAGCAACCTGGTCAACAACAGAAACCAAAAACTGATCAGCGTATGACTCAAAAACCTTAATTTCCTTTTTAAAGTCTCCAAAAAAATAAAATAAAAATATACAGATAGTATTATCATTATACATGTGAAATCAGAGATGACGGCAGCTTGCCTTGTTTACGGTTCAGCAGAGTGTCTGAACTGGAGAGTGAAACAGTGGTGGATTTCTGGATGTTTACAGTTGCACTTCAGCTTCTGTTATGTTTCACTTGGGATTCAGAACACTTTGCGGTGGGTCCTTTAAGGTCAGCGCAGGAAAGTTTCTTATTAAAATGTCAAGAGCAATCACAACATAAGAGGCTAGAGTCGGGGTTGAGGGGAAACAGCCTGTGCAAATCTAAAATCAAGTAATAGCACTCATATATGATGTTTATCAAGCAGCATGGGACAATAAGTGAGAGGAAAGAGGAAGAAAACAAAAAAAAGAGTGTGACTGCAGAGTCATCAGCAGGACAAACATATCCAACACCCCAACCCAGAGACTTCCTTTGAAGAGAGCTCACAAAAAAAACAGAAGCAGAGGGAATCCTCTTAAACAGATGAAGATGATGCATAAACTCAACAATATAAATTCAACATGTTTCTAAAGAGTCACAGCTGACAAGATCTGTGGCAGATGTTTCTCCTTAACAGAAAAGCCTCTGCAATTAAAAGCAGCTGCAGTAATCAACAAACTAATGGTGAAAATTGAAAATGATTTCAACATCCCAAAGCAGAAAGAGCGGGTGTGATGGAGAGACAAAAGAAACGTATGAGGGGAAACTATGTGAGGTGGTTTTGCTATAGGGAATCCAGGCATCAGCCATCAGTCAGAAAATGGCCCAAAGAGATCATTTGACAGATACATTCATTACAGACACGATGACAGGGGGTACAACACATGGCTCATTTCAAGCTGCTTTGTTGGACTGGAGATGCAGTGAATGATAATTAAGGATCGAGAGGAATTTAAATATTGATAGTTATGACACAGTCCAACAGTACATTTGGTTTTATGGTATATATTTTCTTTTTGTTTCCTTCCTGTCCACTAGTTTTACATATAAGTTCAACATTCAGCTGGAGTTCTTTTAAAATTTAAGTAAATACTACTGTATGTTTTGTGTTATTTTTTTAATCATACAATATAAAGGTTGACAGATTAGTCCTCTTGTCCATTATTCAGATCCTTTATAATTCATTCATTTACAACGCATTTTATGTAAACCACTAATGTTTGCTGAGTGAGTGAACTCAAAATCTGAGTGATGATATGAAATTTATTGAGAATCCAGAACAGACTTTAATTACAAAAAGGGTTATCTGTTTTTTATTCAGCCCCTCCATCAATGCCCACTCCCCTCAAGACTACATTTTTAAATGTTTTTTCTGACTCAGAATTGCCATCAAATAGCCCTTGAGTCATGACAATTCCAGTAAAAATGTCCAAATTCTAATAAAGTCAAGTTATTCAGGCTTGTTATGTTCATAAATCTGCAGAGCTGTAAAAATGTCCTTAACAACTGCCAGTTTGGATTGCTAATTTTCAAGCTTCAGTTGAAGGGCTAATTAATGTGCTAAAAGACACTAGGTTTACTCATTAGCTTGCTTTGACATTTAATTTTTCTAATCTGTTAAGACAGCTCAAAGTGAAAAAAACAGTTGATGTCATGTTAAAAAAACTGGAATACACTGAAATGCAGTTGCTCTCAGGAGAGATGGCCTTTTCTAAACCAAATGATTACATGAGCCCCAGTTCTAAGAAACCCAAGACTTTTCACTTGTATGATGAAAAGAAAACAAACCATTCTTGTCAGTTCTACTTTAGAAAAGTCAATAAATTCATGGTTTAAACGTTTCTAGCCTTTAAACACCTCTGTTGAGGTTCGTCTGTGAAAGCATTTACTACTAAAACATTTAGTGAAAATTATAAGTACTGTCCCTGGTCACTGTGTCCACTAAACGCTTACATACCCTCAATCGTAGCCTTTTCCTAAATCATAAAACTTCAGGAGCATATTGGGTTTTCAAACACACAAAGTCATGACAAACATGTCTGTGTGAATAATTCCAGGTAATGCAAGGACACTTTTCATATTACTTCTAAAAACTTTTTAATGTGACTCTATTTAATGTGCGTTGAAGGGCGGGGGAGAGACGTTTGCTTTTAGGTTTTGCGTAATGCACCATTTCTGAGGCAAAATGAATCCAAGCTACTTGGCAGGTGGGCTGGCCTGGTCCAAACATCTTAAAGTTCTCCCATAGATCTGTTTGATTTCATTTGCTTTTATCACTTTTTGTCATCAGGGTTGTTCTATAAGAATGTGGCTTTCTCTTTGAGGTTGTTACCATGCTGCTGAATTATTTAAGGCCAGTCAGATCTCCCTGGTGTTATTGGATCAACTGATATAAACTTTTGTACAATAGTCTACATAAAATAAATAAATCTGTGAAACAGGGAATTTATTTTCTGGGACACACTAGCTTGAATTTTATTTTAATGTTTCAAGTTTTTTTAACTGTGACAAAGGTTTTGTACTTTCATGTTCATTTTAAGCTGCAAGTCAAGATTTAAATGCAGAAACTAAGTTGTTGTACTCTAATAATAGTTATTAAAAAGAACCCAAACTACATTCTGTTGATTTTATTTTGCTTTGTACAAATTTATTTTGTGCACAAAAATGTCAACTTTTCCACAATCATCTGGATAATTAATGCCAGCTGTAAAAAACAACAAAGTAATATCAATTTACAAGGATTTCTTGTAAACATGGTGATTAATTAACAATTATGGTAAGTAATTTTTTTGAGAGTTAAGATGTAGTTTAAAGGTTGGAGTTCAAACAAGGTTTGATGTGTGTTTAGGGATTAATATGAAATGTTATTTTTGGTGTTTGAAGTTAGTTTAGAAAGCTAAAAAAAACAAGGCTTCAACATACAATCCTTACAAAATTGCTCAGACAACTGTGTGTGTGTGTGTGTGTGTGTGTGTGTGTGTGTGTGTGTATGTGTGTGTGTGTGTGTGTGTGTGTAGATAAGAACTGCATAAAAATAGAGCAAGAGGACATTGTTGAGAACAGAAGTGACTGTACTTTCACACCTCAAGTGTGTTCATACATTTTTTAAATACCTCCCAGTTCTTCATTTGTCATTGTTCAGTCATAATTGCATTTTTATTTTGCTTGCCTTTATTTCCAAACATTATATTTGAAAGACATTTTTTTTTTGTTTTTCTTATTTTCACTGTATTAACTTTCATTTGGAAGTTGTTTTTATGATCAGTGTCTTCACCCTGGACCAGACGGTGATCATGAAAGAAGTTCCTTTGTTGCCAGCACCAGATGTACAGCAGGAAAGCAGAAGGTCACCTGCTGTTAAAAGACTAGTGAGGCATAAGGGCACTGAATTATAGAGAGGAAGTCACAGGAAAGCTTTTTGTTTTGGAATAATCTCGTTAGGTTATAAAATTTTATAGATGCAGGTGGATTTTCATGGTTGGACAGTCTGCACTGCGTTTGTTATTCCTTTTGGGAGGCCTCTGTGAACATATGTAAATTTTACTGTGCAGTTACCTGGTGGTGTATAAGTCTAAACAAGAGATCAAAATAAAGACTTAATCACTTTTAATTTTCACTTTACTAGAGAATAAAGGTCTACCTGTACATAAGGAAGAACAACACTCGTCTCTTGATGTAAAATCTGCTTTTAAAGTCATGTTGGAAATCGAAAACATCCCTCGATATTTTGTGATGTAAATGCTGCCATGTATCTTTTTCCTCAGACGTGATGCTGCGGCAAAAGATTTGCCACTCTCAAAGAAAACAGAATGGAGGCGTGAACGAGCAGTATGCTTGACAGATACTGAATTTGTCCTGGAAAACAGACAGCTTAGCGTTGTCTCATGTGTGTACACATCAGCATGAAAGGGGAAACAACACGGTGCGTCTCTAGCGATGTTGTCACAAGGCTTGCTTGGTCTTACCTGCTCCCATTTCACAAATGTTGCCTGTCATTTTGTGCTTGTCTGCTATGTGATTCCTGCTTTGCACCTTGGAGATCCTGGAGACTGAAATTCTCAAATGCACGACTGCGCTCCTCCCCTCAGGAAGGGTTGGTGTCTCTACACGTTGCCACTGACTTGCTAAACTCAACACGTGTCTTGTTGACATAATTACAGTATCACAACTCGATGTAATGTCTGTGTGTGCTCTGTGAGTTTGCCCTCCCTTCTTAACTGAAAGCTTAAACACACCGCCCATCCTGTCAAGCCAACCCTCGAGTCAATAGAACATCCTGTCAGAGTGAATACCGCCTGCCAGCCTGTCAGAAAGCTCCTCACCAAATACCCCAATGGGAGAGAGAGTCTTAGTTTCCCATCTACGAGGATCTTGTGGTCTTTAGAGGTCACAGAGGACAAAACTGCTCTATACAGTTAGAATGTATCTTTTGCAAAATATAAATAAGTGATAAACAATTAAAACATTCAGAAGGGGTTGTTTTTGATGTATAATATAGGTTATGGGATTTCGATTTTAATTTATTAGATAAAAAAGAACACCTCAGTCATGCTGGAATGATTAAAAGACAACCAAACTATACACATAGTGTTCTATTTGTTTTCATTTATTTCTTCATTTATTTTTAGTGACATAAGCCTTAAGCTTTTTTGACATATTCTGCTAAATTCAACAGTGAAATAGAGATTAATTTGGTCGTCGGCAAACATGAGAAATGAATCAATGTTATCTATGAATTCTGTTATTAGGTATCAACATAAATCATCTCGTTATTTCTCATCACTGGGAGATGCAGTTTTTGAAATGTTTGCATTTTCTACCTCAGCTTGAGGATAAAACTTCTGGAAACACAAGCTGAAAAAAGATATATATCGCTACATGCCTTGAAATATTAAACATGTGACAAAAATGCAATGAGTACTCAGTCCTGCGTGTTTACCAACAGGCAAAATATAATACAAATATTAAAAATGACTAAAACAATAGCAGTAGGGAAATGAAGAAGACGAAGAAGAAAAATCAACAAAACTTTTTCGAGAGGGGCACTGAAATTCAGGAGTCTCCCGGGAAAATCGGGAGAGTTGACATGTTTGAGTGTACTGTCCACCAAAATTGGTATGTCTTAATACTTCTCACATACATTGGTTGTGACCAATGTGTTTGCACCTCCAACATTCTAGCGGTGATACGATTGTTACGAGTACGCAGCACCGCCGTGCACATCCAAAGATGTAATCAACGTTCTTTTTCTGGGAGGACTTGAACATCTATCTCCACTTAAAGCCTGATCCTTATTGACATTAACTTTTGCTTATTATGAGGGACAGTGACCCACAGATTTAAGGCCTAATCTTGTCTGAGGCAAAAACAAGATACAAAACAAACCATTTAGTCTTATAGTTAAAGTTGTGCCAGCATTTTAAAAAGGTACTGTGTTCGTCTGGATAATGAAGATGTAGCGCTGAGAAAGCTTGAACTCACCTGCCTACGCAAGTCCCTTGTCTTTTTGGTCATTTTGTCGATGGCTGAGTTCAGGGGATCACCTTTTTCTTTTCTGCCAGTCTGTGAAAAGATACAGAATACATTATTAATGGATTTACACATAATATAGGCTGAACATAGGTTAAACAGTCCACCATACCATGCAGCATGTCACCATTGGTACATTTCTAATTAACGTGGGGTTTAGTTCAGATTTTGGAAATTGAGAATACCTTTTTATGAATATGAGCTTTTTCTTGGTCAAAGAAAACCTGACTGATACTGCAGGCAATGTTACCTTACAACTAGCCAATCTGGCAAGTATCAATTTAGTTGTCTCCAATTCCCCTTTGTGCTGCACTTCCTGTCAATGCCAGCTCCAACTGATAGCTTTAACATGGTGCAGACTACCACATGGTTCACTTGATACATGCAGAGTTACAAGCTGCTTCTTTTCACCTGACAGTGGGGAGTTTTACTGGGTGAGCAGCACAGCTTCTCGCTATTCCAGGTTTCCCTGCTTTCCAGTTAACAAGCATTGCAACCACAACAGCAGGAGTCAGTGTTGGTTACTGGTAGAAGATATTATGACAGGATCTTGCAGAAAAAAATACTTTCGATCATATTCAATAAAAACCCAGGATAAAAGGGAATCGCTGCTTTCAGCTACAAGCTCTCATTACCCTCATTGTCTCACTCTTTTTCACTATAAATGAAGAAGACACATTTGATTTCAGACACTGCTTCTACTGAAGGTCAAAAAGATGGTGTCATTGTCTTGAAGTTAATCATTTAGTATTATACTCTACTCTCCTCTGTGCACTATCCAGTGCATAATGAATAAAATGCTGAACTAATCGCATTGCTTAAAATATTTTGTTTGTGAACAATTTTGGCCACAAAGTAGTAAAAACATAATTCTCAGGGATTCGGGACATGGGGGACCAACAAAATGGGTAAAAGACAATTGGACTATCTTGTTTCTTGAAGGTATTTCACTTCTCATTTGAAAAGGCCTCTTCAGTTCTGACAATTCTGAGGACAGTAACATGCACATTTTGACAGAGTAAGAGATAGTTTTAGGGAGAGGTGTAAGAAGCAATTTAAGGCCAAAATATCCCCTGGCTTCACCTACATCTAAAACCTACAATAGAGTTCACTTCTTATGCAGTTCCACAATCATTAACACTCGTTAGGTTGAGCTCCGCGAAATATTGCATTTAGGTTCATTATCAAATAAATGAAGAGTCCAGCTGACTTCTTTTATTTACAGCTTTTGTTTTGGAGAAATAGCAAGTGGTCATTCGCATTCCATGGAACAGGTTTGATTGCTCCCCACGACTTGTTTTTTCCAGTCTCTGTTTTATTTCCAGTCTTATTGACTGTCATTTCATTTGCGCTGATCGAATAAATGGCTGCAGCGTTTTTTATTACAAGCTATTTTATGTTTAGATTTTATTTCTCTGAACAGAAAAGAAGAAGGACCTACAAAATAAGACAGGAAACCAAACTCTTCCACAATAAGGATCACAGGAGAACCTGTTAAAACACCTAGAGAAAACAGAAATAAATACTCAAGCCAAAAAAACCTGACCCCCCCCCCCCCCCCAAAAAAAATAAATAAAATAAATAAAAAATAAAAAAATGGAGCAATAGTATGTTAAAGGTGTAAATGGGCAAATTTACATTTCATTAAATCGGGGTGGTGAGTCAGGAGAATACATTTTCAGCCTTCCTGGAGTTAAACTACACCTCACATGTTGGTCTTATTGATTAAACAAGTCAAATGATAACCCAAATCAATCCAAGGAGAGACAGATGTGTCAGTGATTTGTCTAATTTCAACAACTCTACTAGTGAGGTTGTCTCAACAATAAATTATAAACCTGGACACCATCCTTAGTACTAAAAAAGATTTTTTTAGTGAAGGAGTGAGGCAGAGAAACATAGAGAAGGGGGAAAGAGAGAGATTATTCTAGAAACAAGCAAGGATGTCCAGTTGCCTTTCATTTTGTCCACACGTAAGCCTTCTGCTGCTTATCCAGGACAAGGTTGCAGAGGAAACAGCTTAGGCAGAGACATCTCACTCCCCAGAAACCTTCTCTAGCTCATCTGAAGGGGTTTCCACAGTGGTCCCTGCCCAGCTGTGAAATATAATCTCTCCAGGAGAGTTATAATCTCCCCTGGTCTGCCCCAAGGTCTCCTCCCAGTGGGACATGTCTGAAACAGCTCTGATGGAAGGCATCCATAACAGATGCACAAGTCATCTCAACAGGTTCCTTCCAATCTGGAGGATCATCAAATCTACAATGATATTCTCATTAAAATTCCAGCTCATCTCCTCATCTGGTTTATTCTACTGTTAGAACAATACAAACTAAACTTCATACATCTGCATACAACTGTTTCAAGCAATGAAAAAAACAAAACTAAAAACTAAAACTGTTTCTAGATTCAAATAAACTTTTTTAAGATACCTAAAGAGGTTCTTTAGTACCCATTATAACAGAGCCACTGTGAGGCTGGGACACAGTTACAGAACTCACTCCTTAAAGGTGAAGAATGAGATATGTTTACTGCTCTGTTGGTAACTCTCCCTCAGGTCCTCTCAATAAGCTGCTGCATCGAGTCCAATGCTACCACATTTCAAGCTGAATGTCTATAAATAATCAGTCATGTTACTGGCTATGCACTCTTTTTTTGACAACTGACAAATGAAAATGTGTTGCCCATCTTTCTTCTGAAATCTGCTCCATGCTGGAGGTAAAACCGATAACAGACGAAAGATGAGCAATCAAATTCGAAAAATAGTTGCAATTTCTTTTATTAGAAATACATTTGAAAAGTGTTAGCAGGTTGATCAACAGATTGTAACACCAAATCATCCTCTGTCGAAGCAATGCCAGCATACACAATTATTTGTATTGTTGCCAGGCAACAATCAGACTGTTCTCTGTGGTATAGCATGAAGGCGAGCAACCAAATTGCTTATCAGCTTTTGCAGAGAAACACACACCTGGTGACACAGTTTTCATTCACCCAAAATCTGCCTCAAATGTGGCTTTTCTGAGACACGCTGACCACTCAGAGCACAAAGCAAAAAGAGCTATTTATTCTGGATCTTGTTTAATGAGACACCCAATACGGTTACTTATCTCTGTGTTACTGCACTATTGTTCTGCCCTTTTGATAATTAAGTGGAACAGAATGCCTCGTATCTATGTGTCACAGATAACTAAATGAGCCCACATCAAGCAGGCGCCTCGTGGCACGCTCACCCCAAGGTTAACAGTGTTACTTGACAATGCCTTGGTCACTATCAGCTTGTAAAATAACATCTCTCTCATCAGTTATGAATATTCTGGCTATCACAAAGAGCAGCAGAGCTACTGTGGCCTGCAGTGCCACTGACAGCTTGGGTGCTTTGTTACTCATAAAACTTGGGAGGTGAACACTTAATAAAGTGCTATCACAAGTGAAGACACACAACTTTTTTAAAGTTCTAAGAAACTAGCCTGACCACGTCGTATCTTCTTTTAAAATGCTCTGCAACTAAATCCAGGAATAAGCAAGTCATTTTGCTCTTTTGAAATTGTTAGCTATTCAACTCAACAGGCTCTCTACTGCCATAAAAAATACATACATACTGATCCATGAAAAAAATGCAAACCGAAAATTGATTTGGTTCCTTCTTCTGTCAAATGCATAGCTAGATCACCCTTGGCCAAGGTTCATACAGCATTTGTGTTCACATGAATGTTTAACATTACAGTAAGAGTGAGTCATTTGTCTCCGAGCTCATGTTATACTTAGTCACTCCCTTTTCTAATAGCAATCGCACGAAGCAGACAAATGTTGTGAAGAAATGCCCCGGACTGACAGGAAGAACATTGGCAAGAGTATCTTGACCGTTTTAAATATTCAGGCTCATATAGAAAACCACCCAGAGTCTTAAACAGACTGCTGCACTCCACACGTGAGGTGTTGAGGCACATACAGTGGGGCAAAAAAGTATTTAGTCAGCCACCAATTGTGTAAGTTCTCCCACTTAAAAAGATCAGAGAGGCCTGTAATTTTCATCATAGGTATACCTCAACTATGAGAGACAAAATGAGGAAAAAAAATCCAGAAAATCACATTGTCTGATTTTTAAAGAATTTATTTGCAAATTATGGTGGAAAATAAGTATTTGGTCAATAACAAAAGTTAATCTCAATACTTTGTTATATAGCCTTTGTTGGCAATGACAGAGGTCAAACGTTTTCTGTAAGTCTTCACAAGGTTTTCACACACTGTTGCTGGTATTTTGGCCCATTCCTCCATGCAGATCTCCTCTAGAGCAGTGATGTTTTGGGGCTGACGCTGGGCAACACGGACTTTCAACTCCCTCCAGAGATTTTCTATGGGGTTGAGATCTGGAGACTGGCTAGGCCACTCCAGGACCTTGAAATGCTTCTTACGAAGCCACTCCTTCGTTGCCCGGGCAGTGTGTTTGGGATCATTGTCATGCTGAAAGACCCAGCCACGTCTCATTTTCAATGCCCTTGCTGATGGAAGGAGGTTTTCACTCAAAATCTTACGATACATGGCCCCATTCATTCTTTCCTTTACACGGATCAGTCGTCCTGGTCCCCTTGCAGAAAAACAGCCCCAAAGCATGATGTTTCCACCCCCATGCTTTACAGTAGGTATGGTGTTCTTTGGATCCAACTCAGCATTCTTTCCCCTCCAAACACGACAAGTTGAGTTTCTACCAAAAAGTTCTATTTTGGTTTCATCTGACCATATGATGTTCTCCCAATCCTCTTCTGGATCATCCAAATGCTCTCTAGCAAACCGCAGACGGGCCTGGACGTGTCCTGGCTTCAGCAGGGGGACACGTCTGGCACTGCAGGATTTGAGTCCCTGGCGGCGTAGTGTGTTACTGATGGTAGCCTTTGTTACTTTGGTCCCAGCTCTCTGCAGGCCATTCACTAGCTCCCTCCGTGTGGTTCTGGGATTTTTGCTCACCGTTCTTGTGATCATTTTGACCCCACGGGGTGAGATCTTGCGTGGAGCCCCAGATCGAGGGAGATTATCAGTGGTCTTGTATGTCTTCCATTTTCTAATAATTGCTCCCACAGTTGATTTCTTCACACCAAGCTGCTTACCTATTGCAGATTCAGTCTTCCCAGCCTGGTGAAGGTCTACAATTTTGTTTCTGGTGTCCTTTGACAGCTCTTTGGTCTTGGCCATAGTGGAGTTTGGAGCGTGACTGTTTGAGGTTGTGGACAGGTGTCTTTTATACTGATAACGAGTTCACACAGGTGCCATTAATACAGGTAACGAGTGGAGGACCGAGGAGCCTCTTAAAGAAGTTACAGGTTTGTGAAAGCCAGAAATCTTACTTGTTTGTAGGTGACCAAATACTTATTTTCCACCATAATTTGCAAATAAATTCTTTAAAAATCAGACAATGTGATTTTCTGGATTTTTTTTCCTCATTTTGTCTCTCATAGTTGAGGTATACCTATGATGAAAATTACAGGCCTCTCTGATCTTTTTAAGTGGGAGAACTTACACAATTGGTGGCTGACTAAATACTTTTTTACCCCACTGTATATATGTGAAACTGTAAGTCTGACATATACTGATGAAAGCTTTTAGAATGTGGTTGACTGGAGTAAAGACAGGAGAGGAAAAGGAGGTGGCATTCAGTTACCTTCCATTATGAGCCACACATTCAAACTATCACTCACACTTTGATGTTCACACACAGACCAGCTTTTCTTTGCCAAAGCTGAGGACATTAGTCACTACGTTGCCTTAAGAGCCTAATGCGTCATTAAGGCTCCAGAGGGACACAAAGGATTACAGATACTCACCATCCAAAATAATTAAAATATTCGGGGGACTGAAGGTGTGTTTGTGTTTAAATGGAACCTTTTTCATGGAAACTTGCAACATTAAAAAACATGGTGCAAACTATAATTAAGAAAAAGTGGTAAATGTATATAGCTAAGACCAACAAATTTTCTGTTTTTCTATAACAAACTGACAGGCAGATGAACAAAATTCAACCATTTTTTTCAATTATTTTTTTCTAGAATTGGAAATCCCAGCTGTTTTATTTCTGAAAACTCTTTAATCTGAGTTAAGGAGATTAAACTGGCACAGTGATGTCAGGCTAAAGGGACAAAACCCTGCACTTGTTATTTTTAGCTCACCCTAAGTATCTCCCTATTGGTGTGTATATTTTCTTAAAACCACAGCTGCTTTTTGAATAATCCCAAATCTCTGAAATAAATACTTTAAACTTTTGACAGAGTAAGTCAAGGAGAATAAAATTAATAGAATAATATACAACGCTTGTACTATAATTACATTTTGCTTTCATATGTCAAGTGCATTCACGACAAGATGAATAATGTATTGCTCATGTTGGGTTTCCTGCAAAACATAAAACACCCAATTAAACACACTACGCATGAATCTCCCATTACAAACTTTACATCCGAAGCCGTCCACAGAGATGAATCAGAGGTTAGTCAATGTGTCAAGCTCACATTTAGCTCGAGTGGGCCCCAACCATGATTTTGGATTTGTTTGTGCACATGTGTGTAAATAACGTGATTCAGCGTGTTTATGTTTATGCCTGTTAATGCGTAAATGTATCTGACTTCGCTTTGTTTCAATCCAGGTGAGTTCTGCATGTGCTCTCAGATTTACAGTCATTAAAAAGCTTGACAGCTTGGCTGGTGGATGCAGCATCACTTATTCCCAATTCTTCTTTTCCCCCAAGTTTTTTCTGTTTTTTATTCCTATATAATGAAATGTGCATGTTTGGTTTCTTAGTAAACACGATTCCCTACGGTGCCTCACTGACAATGTTCCCAACTGTCCCTCATCTATTATTTTCCACCCCATGCTGTGCACTTATTCACTCTCTGTTGGGGGGTAGAATGACAGAAGGGGGTGTCTGACAATATGCACCCCATGTGAGGGGGGGTAATGGAGGCAGTGAAAGAGTCCACTCAGAGGAAGGATGCTGGATGCTGGTGGAACGACTGCAGGCTGGGAGCAGATTAATTCTCTCAGGTCCTACCACAGTAAGCGTGTAATTTGCTGGTGCTCTGCAGTGCGAAGAATTTCATAGCATTTTTGACCTTAAACCTCATAAAAATGGAATAAGACATACATGTGTTGGACTATCTGTTGAATAATAATAACCGTCTGAATAATGAATAAAGCTTTGCTTTCACAACTTCCTTCTTTCCACTTATTTAGAAATGTCAAATGAAGATTGGGCATTACTGTTTTACTTACCTTGTGGTTTTGTATTACTTTTTCAAACACTATCATTCCTGAGGGGGGAAAACAACTTGATTTTCTTTACAGCACTTAAAAAGGCTCTTCATCTAGTTAATAATCGACCTGAATTATTGTTTTCTACATCATGTCACAGCACCCGCTGGGCCGTGACGGAACGAAACAAAAAATTAAAGACTGAACCTGAAGACTTGTGAGAAGGAATGAGGACTTGGTTCGCTAATTCATAGGCAATAACATGGCAAATAAAAGAAGTGAGCAGATGAATCAGAGGGAAGAAAATAGAAGTCAGGTGGAAGAAGGGGTGGGGTGGGGGGGGGTGCGGGGGGGGTGCAAGAGGCATTGTGTCTCATCGTCTCTCAAGATCAATGTGTTAAATGATATCAATTCCGGCTCCATGTCAATTCAATTAGGCAGGAGTGAGAGGTACAATTACTGCCCAATGTGGTTACACTGTCTGTGGTGGGCTTAAAGGGGAAGGCAAGCTGATAACAAGAGTGAGAGAGTGTTTGTGTGTGTGTAAACTGGGAGTGCATGATGATAATAGTGGTAACGTGTTGGTCAGGTTACCAGCTGATAATGGGTAGCTGGATCCTCATTAAGATAAGTTGTGCTCCCTCTGCTGTGGTGCCACAGATGGGCCAATTTGAGTTGTTCTCATTAAGTGCAACGTAAAGAGGTGCAGCGGAGGCTATGAGCAACTGTGATTACAGGACAGCCACAGAGGAAAAACGCAACAGGCCCTGCAGCAGGAAGACATTCGTCCATTAAAGAGGTTTAGATTGGAATTTTGGTTTTTATAGGTTTTGGAAATTATTATTATCCCAGAAAAACACAATAAACTGAAGAATTTACAGTCTTGACACTAAGATAAGGGGAAGGATAAGAGTCTGAGAATTTTATTAAGGTTTTAAGTGTGTGTATCCACATGTTCACTCAAGTTAAATCTAGTTATTCTTGATTCAAATGGGATTTTAATGTAAAAAGGAAAATAAAAAAAAGAAGAAAGAGTTTTATGACATTTTATTTTTTCAGTCATCAATCTTCAGTGCCAGTTTGTGTAAAGGGCCACGCAGAGTGTAGAGCGGCTGTAGTCAGAGTCTAACGTAAAGCTAACACATGGAATTTCAAGAGATTTTGGTTTTGAGAGGCCAGTCTTTCCTTTGTCTTTTAGCAGATCTTAAAAAGGTTTTTCAGGAATTCTGAAAAGTCTTTTAAAGAGGCTATTTCACACAAATTTCATGACTGTGGTTATTTCTTAAGTATTAACCTTTAATAAGAAACATTTTATATCTAAAAAAGTTTAGAAAACACTGATTAACAGACCTTTCAATGTTTCAGCGTGAAGACTCGGCTGGCTTCGGGCTGCAACTCGTTAATATTTATTGTGCGAATTTGCTGGACTCAGATTGGCTAACAATCTAGCCAATGAGAGCAAGGATTCCTATCTCCTTCCCTGCTGCTCATGGCTACAGCGCACCGAGTCGCTTCCTGTTTGCTACATTATGCTACAGCTTTTAGCCAGCAGCATGCTAGGCGTGGTTTCAACTGCGGGAGCTGATGAATACTAACAAACAAAGGAGTTGTGACGAAACAAGTACAGGCCATTCAGACTCGGGAGAACTCGGGTTTTATCACCACCTGCGTAGTTTGAGAGATAAAAACTGAAAGAGAAGTTGTTGACCTGTTTTCACACCCACTATGAAGGTAAGAACAGCTGTGGAGCTAAAATATTCAACAGAAACCTCAGAAAAAACATTTTTAATGGAAGGGCCTCTTTAAAGTTTTAATTTGTCTTTTTTCCACAATTTTCTGTCCAATCCTTTTAATGTTTCTGTTTCAGATTAGTGTTTTTTCAATAAGCCACTACCTATAAATCATTCAAAAATTAAATTAATTCCTAAACTTTTTCTAAAATCCAAAAGTAACAAGTGAAAAACTACGTATGTGTTCGGTCAACACATAACAGAAGCTAACTAAATACTTTCAAACAGTGAAAGATGAATAACAACATCTTATTGAAAATGTTGTTCCAATTTCTTAAGTTTCATCTACATAAACAACCAAACACTGTTTGAATGTTGATTTCACAATAAATAAATAAACACTTTGCCAAAAATATGGATTGGAGAAAAGAAAAATGAGAAAAGTGAACAAGAGCCAGAAGTGCCTTACGGGCTGATTTACAATGTTCTTTTGAAATGCCTGAACGATTCACAAGTCTAAGTTTAGTAGCATAAAAACAAAATGTATCTAGAAAAGGTCTTGTACAAGGAGTTCACTGAAAACAACAACAACAACAACAAAAAAAAAAAAGGACAAAGAAAACTTTTTAAGGCCTTCAAAAAGCCCAGAGATCTGTTCCTTGAAATCAGTTTACAGAGGACAAACTTTTAAAATTCTTTTCATAGCCATTGTCTTTTACTGATAACATTTTAGAGTGTTGGAAGTAAATATCAACTTTGTCCCTCTGAAAAAAAGCACAAAATTGCTAGTTTTTTTAAACGTTAAGATCTAAATACATTTCTGTCAGTGAGAAGTTTAGAGTTGAAAGAAAAACATACGCCATTTCTTCAAAACATAGAAGAATCATCACTTCCTCCTCTTCATCTTCTGTCAAATCTCTTCAAATCAAGCTGCATTCACTGTGGCTCAAAAAAACTAAATTATGATTTGTAAACTATGATGATAGTTTACAAACTATCATCAGAAGTTAGATTGACTCTTAAAAAGAAACTGTTCCACTGACTGACTGACTACTGCTCTACCAGTATTCTGTTTGATGCAGTTTATTAATTTACCTTTTTGTTGATAAATGGTTTTTATTGTATCACTGTTTTTAATGTTTATTGCTAAAATCTACAACATCAAAATCTCTGCATCAGCGGGACTGACTGACTACTCATTGCATAAAAGAAAACTGTCATAATTAGATGACAAAACATAACAGTATTATTTTAACAGTTTGCTTAGTGCTATCTAAGTACAATTTGCTGCGTGTGCTACGATGAGCTCTCAAAATGAATATTAAAGTAGATTTGTCTTTCCAAATAAAAGTGAAAAGGGTAAGGAAAATAAGAACTAGCAAATCATTGCATTCTATTTTTAGTTACATTTTACACATCTTAACTTTTTGTAGTTGGGGTTGTAGAATACAGGCCTGTCAATTCACATACAATTCGGATAATACAAGTGAGTATGCAAAGCTCCCGTTCAAAGCCTTAGGACAACCACTTCCCTCTTCGTCTCCCATGTAAAGAGGGCTCCGAGTCTTTTCTCCACACACATAGTCCATCGTATCTATAGTAAGTGCTGTTCAAGTCTGGTGGTGTCTTGTCATTTAGACTTAACGCAGCTTAGGACAGAAAACGCCTAAGGAAAAGCAACAGTGCCTTAAAGCACGAGTCCTTTAAGGTTATTATGGCTGCAGCCGTTTACTTACTCCTCTCATTACACAGGCTCATGTTTAGAGCGCAGGCTAGTCACTAATTATCAGCATCTCTGGTCAAGTGGGTTGCTGCTGAGGTGAGGCATCAGGTTTAACTTGAAATGCACAGGTTTCCAGATGCCTACAAAAAATAAGATCCTTGAAGACTGTAAAGATACATAAATGGTCAATTGTTCTATCAATGCAAAAATAACAGTAAATGTGCCACATATGCTAGAAAAACCCGAGCTTATAAAACATTGTTTCCATACTTGTGTGTAGCTGGAAACCAGCTGGGATCAAACTAATGTGTATGAGACTGTATACCTCTTGATGGAAGGGAGACATGCGTCCACTAGAAGCGCAGCTGATCTCGTCAACAAATGCAGAAATATTGCTCTAACTTGGTTTGTAAAAACAGAGATGACTGCAGATGAGAAAGAGGCAGTAGCACCAAGGCCGTGTGAACCAATGTCTCATCACTGCGCTCTTTGTTTGCTAAATGTGAAGGAAACATATTCAAAGTGTATCTGAAGCCTCTGATTGATTTATATGACAGAAGCTCCACAATATTTTGGCCTTGAACTGCCTTTTTCAAAGAGAGAGAGAGAGAGGACATCATTAGGACTTTTAAATTATCTTCCTTCAGAGTTACTTAGCGTGACAACACTATAAATCTATAAATCTGTTTACCACCAATGGATAATATCACAAAACGGACTCAAAAATTAGGAGATCTCAATAAAAAAAGAGACACAATCTTCAAAAAAAGACTAATATCTATAAAATTACCAATATATAAAAATATTACATTGTTTGTATAGCATCTAAAAAGACTGGCTTACATGAAAATACAGTCTCCAAAATGTATACATTGACAGCTGTTGAACAAAAAGTATATACTGAAACACTTCATTGTTGCTGATCTTTTTATCATCTTTGCGGTCTTGAATGAAAAAAAAAAGAGCAGAAGCATGAACAGAATGAGGAGGGTTAAATACTAAGCATGTTGGGCTTTAAGCCAAGGTTTTAGGTTCAGTTTCAGGAGAATTAGAGAAGGAGGTGAGGGAAAATGTCTGGTTATCAGACACAGAGAGAGAAACAGAGAGCAGGGAATAAAAAGGTCTAGTCCTGCAGCAGCAGTATGGGGAGCTAGAGCAATGCTGCCTGCAGCCTCCATGAACTGAATAGTAAGTAGTTTGCGAGGGATGGGCTGAAGGAAGGACAGCGGGAGAGAAGAAGAGAGAGTGAGGCTGAGAATAGGTTACAGAGGGTGAGAAAATAAGAGAGTGGTGCGATATCTATGAGAGCAGAGCTGTGGCATAGGAAAAAAAAAAGTGAGTCAATGGGGTGAGAGGAAGGTTTGAGTATCATTGATGTACTTTTGTTTCACCACAGAGCTGGAAAACTCGATTTATCACACGCACTTTTCTATACATGCATGCACAGCCATAACATGGCTGTCTCTGTGCACGTGGGAGTGTTGTGGTGAAAACAGAAGCATCTGTGCTGGTCCGATGCAACAAAAAGTGAAACACGCCTTAAATAGTGCTGCTGTACATAAATCTGATTCAAGCACCTGTTTTTATTACCAGACAGTACCCTACCAACATTCTCTGTTTCCTGGATAATTCCATCTTCCACCCAAAAAAGCTTAGACCAAAGCTCAGTTTGATCATACGCCATCTTCAAAAAGATGAACACAGTATATAACACTGCTCTGAGTTGTGTTACAGGCGCTAAATCAAGGTCTCTTCACTGCAGACTCCATGAGGTGGGCAATTAGACAGATGGAAATGTCAAATTAATTTTTTATTGCTAAAACATTGATGGGAAAGTTACCACATTATATCTATCGTCAGCTTAAATATCACTTCACTGCATATAGCAGTGTTCCTAAGTTACACACAGAATATACACATCTTATGTTTGGAACTGTATCAACTTATAGAAGATACTCTAGTAAAATTATGTTTTGGCTATTTTTTTAGATACATCAACTGTATAATTTTATTTTATTTCTTATGTATTTAGTATGTGTTTCTTTTCAAATGGCTCATTGTACTGTTATTATTTGTGTCTTCTAACTTGTACATTTACGTTTGGAATTTCTGCCGCTCATTGTGAGATAAGAGAGATGCATATCAACGGGACATTTCTGGTTAAATGAAATAAATGAATAAATCCCTGTAGTGAATCAGAGAAAAACTCCGATATACAAAACAGACATTACCATTCATCGTAGGGGTCCATTACTTTAGTTATTAGCATTAGGTGGATGACCCCTAAATTAAGCACATTCATTTTTCATTGTTTTTATTCACATTTATGATGCTGAGATAATGTGCCTTACTTATATATTTTTATACAATGTGTAATCTTAATGCCACTTTTTGGAACAGAACAAAGTCAGTGTCCCATTTCTTGACTTACAATAAGGGTGCAATTAAACAGTCACATTTTAGTATTATATTAATCATAAATATGCCAAGGGGCTTAAAGAAGTAGATGACTGTATGCAGATATAATCCTCCTCAGTCAAATCACCCTAAACTTTGAGCTTTTAACTCCTGCGTAGAGCAGAGGATCATAAAATCAACTCCAGGCATCTAAAATGAGTGATGAGAACAACAAGTTTTCAGTTCTTTTTCCATCTTTTACGAGGATAGTGGAAGGGGAGTATAAATTATACAGTACATGCAACTGGAGAATACGTTCTCCAGAACTTACAGCCTGTTTCCTTACCAAGCCAAGAGAAGCAGTTAGCAAGAGTTATCAAGAATTTCTGTAAACCTAAAAAATGACTCAAGCTGTTCCTCTGGGTAGGCTGCAGGAAATGTGTAGGAAGTTCTAATCGGGGATTAGGGGAGTTTGGGGAAAAAACCTGGAAAGGTTAACAAAAAAAAATGGTCCTAGGGTCTGATAGCAAAAATGAAGCCAGCAGTGGGTCAAATAAAAAAGTTATTAATGGCAGTCTGATAACACAAATGTCTACTGTTATTGAGCCCACTGTGGAGATGGTTGCTTTCTACTCAAGCAGATAAATACATACAGATACGCTGTATAGAACTACAGGGTGTTGCTTTGCTGTAATGATCCAGGGGGCAACGACTTCAAAGTCTCGTGGAGCTGGCTGAACTGGTGAAAATGACAAACTCCCACTGTTCTTTCATATAAGCTTTGTCAGTCCAACCACACAGCAGCGTGAGCCACAAACATTGAGTTGCTGCTGCTATTAGATGTGAGGTAAAAAGAAAAGCCAAAGAACGGCCAGTGAAGCCACTGAATTTGTGGATGTGATACAATGACACTGTGTGCGGATGGATCAGGGGATGGGACTTACTGTCATTGTGGGTGTTTGGGGATTTATATCGTTTCAAAGGATATCTGCTTTTTTCTTTCTAAAGCCGCCTTACAAAGTGTATCCATCTAATCGTCACAGCTGTTACAGCTCAAACTGTATTTTCAGGAAATGACATGCAAACGTCAACCCTTAGAAATATTGGCCATAATTTATCAAGCCATCTTGCAAATGATGCAGGTTCAAAGACTTGGGGAGACACATGAAGCTCACAACATCTGATTTATTAAACATCTGAATGAACAGTGATTTGATAAGGACCTGATGAATTGGTTCAGCAGTGGAAACAAGGACAAGCTGCACCAGTCTCCAATTTATATTAAACACTCTGTTTGGGAACTCTTGACCTCACATGAAGGAAGTCTGGTAATCTTTAAACACCACAACCAATATGGTGCATCTCAAACTTGAGTTTGAAATATGTAGGGCTTTTATGGCTGGTGAATAACTTTAGAATTTAGGGTAGCCACATGTTGATATGCAGAGCTTATTTCATGTCTTTTTTTTAGGCAACAGCAGTTTAATTTAAGTAAAGATTGAATTAACAGCACCTATGTGAACTCAAACCACAGCGAGATTGTTGTAGAAGCAACTATATCTTAATTTTCATGCTTAGCAAATGGCTAATCATGCACTTGCATTGCCAAAAGCTGATTTAGAAGGAAACACATTTTGTACCCAAATAATATATATATACATTTTTCAGCATATAAACCAGTTTACATTGAACTTAAGTCAATTTAGTCAGTTCTGTTTTGTAAATTATCAGGTTTGTGGCTCAGAATTTTTATTTCTGAGTGATAAATTTAATATTTAAATAGCTACAACATTTACATCATGCAATATATTTTTTAAATGTGTTTGTTACATTTTCAGCCAGTTCTTTAATTTTGGATTAACAACAGCCACCTTGAGTGATGGTTTACTGAGTTATAAATCAGATTTTAGAATTGTTTAACTGTGTTAGTCTTGGATAAAACATCTTTGATAACTGTAAGTGATCTTTAAACATACAGATATCTGTGGAACATCCTGAAACAAAGAACTGAGCATAGCATCAGTAAATTAGTCTTACAGGTTTCTACTACCTAAACCAACATTTATAAAATATGGAAAGTAGAGGACATTTAAGCTATTTTAACTAAACATTATTTTTAGATCTTAACAAGGTGTTAAATGAAACTTGGCCTTTATATTGTACGCTCTGGCCGGCAGTAAGTAAAGGGCAGTTGGGAAGCAGCATAATAGGAAGTAGTGGGCATGTGGTATAAGTGTGCCCCTGGGCTGGTCAGGCTTATTGTCAGAGTGGTGACAGGTTCAGGTTTCTGCTGTGGGTTAAGATCTTAATTATGCATGGCCCATCTGGTGCAGGTGGGTAGCTATAAGAGGCTGGAACTGACAGACGAAAGACATCATGAATCATGTCTCAATACAGTGATGGCAAAAGTTAACCCAAATAAAAAGCCTTTAAGGGGATGATATGTTTAATCCTCATTAAATACAACTACAGGAAAAAGCTTCATAGTTGTACGTTAAAAAATGCTAATTTTTTCAATATAACAGGACAAGAACAGTGATGTTAGGAAAGCGTGGAAGAAAAAACAAAAAGGCATGAATCAAAGGAAAGATGAGTCAAGGAATGGTTGTATGGCTGGATATATAGGTTGAAAATTCAAACAATTTTTTTTTGTGAAACTCTTCAAAATAGGAATAATTGTATGAAGGCACCACCCACACTGCAGTAGTTTAGTTTGTCAACAAGTTCATAGCTTTATAGACAAAGAGTGATCTTGATTCTGGTCCATTACTGGGGTGGAGAAGTAAATCATGCAAAACATTTTAAGCAGGTCGACACTGAGCACAATACAACCGTACACACCCATGCACACACATACATACACACACCTACAAAGAGAGCAGAGAGGAGGCTGAGAATTTTTTCCTCATCAGAGGATTTAGCTGCCATTGTCTGCTGCCAGAGACAGACTCTGCATTTTAATAAGGGGTGCAGTTTGAATTCAGCAGTCTTATGATGTGATAACAATGTTTTTTTTTTATGTTTTTTTTTTCCCTGAGAGGCAAGGGGACATGGCACCATGTAGTGCACAGACCTGCCACATTGGTCTGTTAGCATGTAGGAGAGTCAGATTAGATTCTGTCTGTTAGTACAGATGACTGATGATGTGAGGAAATGAGATCTAAAAAATGTTCAATTCAAAGTATATGTTTCAATAAATATGACACAAATAAGGAAGAGGTTTAGTAATTTCACAGCGTCTTTAAGGCTTGAATACAGCAGGGACATGTTGTTCTACACGTGGAATCTCAATCACAGAAAGTAATTCTTAATTTTGTCTTGTCATGGATCTTTGGATGTGTTTCTGTTGGAAATTACATGTTCAATGTCCAGTAATTAAATGTCCTGGACAGCCAGGGCTCATCAGATAAAAGGTGTATGGGGTTTAAGTTCTGATGTTTAAACCAGGGGTGTCTAATCCTGGTCCATGAGGGCCATACACCTGTCAGCAGCTGAATTACTTCTTCTTCATGTCCTCAAGTTCCACAGAAGCCTGTTAATCACCCACTGATTCAAATCAGGTTGAATGGAGGAGGGGGACTTCTCAAGCATGCAGGTTAGTGGCCCTCGAGGACCAGGATGGCGTAAAAAAAGACAGAAACAATGCTGAGAATGTGCCAAGAAAAGAAGTGCATTATAGTTGAGCTGAATAGTAAACAGACTATTCTAATGCACGAAACTGACAGAATACAGATGCATCCATTCACCAGTGGGTTGTCACTGCCAGATGTTGCTACTAAAATAAATTAAAAAAAACCAAAAAACATCCACGTCAATAATTAGCGTCAGCTCAGGCAGAGTGCAGCTACACATCTGCTCCTAACCTTCATCTTTTGACATGACAAAAGCCTGATTTCTGCAGAATTTGGATGTTTACCGTTAGCTTAGAGGTTGAAGGCAAACATGCAAAAAGGCAATTACCCAGTGAGTCAGGTGACTTGATTTCTGACGAAAAAAAATCATGTTGTTCTGGCTTTTCTGAGTGTTTTTACATCTCCCCTGGACACTGCACAAAAAAAAATGTTCATTTATCTCTTTGGCTGCTTTTGAAATTTGTCGTTCTTGTTTTATTGGGGGGGGTTAACATTATCTAATTACACACCCCTAAACTGAGATGTGTGAAATCAGTTTTGGTTTTTTTTCTCCCCCCAATAAGACAGTAGTGTATATATGAAATTAAATGCTCTTAAATGATGAGAATATGACTGAAAAGTCTAACAGTTTAACAGAAAACCAAAATAAACAAATGGTTGGCATTTTAGTTTGGATTTTCATCTAATATGCTGTTTATTATTTAATCCAGGATACAGATGTTCTTATGTTTATCATGAATAATGAGGTGAATGAACAAAAAAGCTAAGGGGACGAATTTTCTCCAAAGCACGCTAAGAATCAAGAATTTCCCGTTCAGCGCCCTTGACAGAAGGTGCTGCCGATGAACCGAAGCTGAAGACACCCGAGGGATTAATAAAGTTCAGCTTTGATAATCCCTATCAATCATAAAGATGAGTTGTGGGGATTCCGTCTGCGAACATAATGGACGTTCCCTTGTAATGAATAATGGTTGGAAGAGACACGGTCTGAACACGTGTAGTTGATATGTGATAAAACGGAGATGGATTTTTCAATAAATGTTTCACATGTGGTTGCTGCAGAATGCAACCAAAAGATTTAAAGAGCATATAGCTGTTTTTTTTTTCTTTCGACACATTTTGAAATGGTCTAGATGTTTCTGTTCTAATGGGTCGAGATGAACTCACGTCATCATATGCACACAAAGAGACTGAAAAACCCTCCACACAGATGCACAGACAAGAACACTCAGATACTTGAGCACATGATTACAGCAGTTAACCCCTAAACTAATGTCAGAGTCATTTTATCAAGTACTTTAGAAATTCACCTAATTTCTCTTAATGTGACCCGGGGTTGCTGGTTACAAAGAAGAGTGCAGCATCAAAGGACCAGGCTGACAACATTTAAACCTTTATTTTATCCAGAAAGCATAAAAAAAGCACACAGACATACAGATGGAAGAGCCACACAGCTCTTTTTTTTGGTGCTGATATGCTTCTTCACTGCATCACAACAACACTCACAGTTCATGCTGAGACAACTTAGACTGCATTTTTGATCAGTTTGAGGACTGCCTTGTTGGGAAGACACATCACCTGAGGCACATGAGTCTGTCTTTATGTTGCCGTGCAGCTTTGACTGTCTGTTAGGACGAGCTGCACACCAGCACAAGAGAGCCACTTCTGCAAGCATCCGAAGAAGGATGTCAGAGGATACTTATCAAACAGGTTGATGTGCAAAGAGAGGAGGCAGCAGCCTTTTTTTTATTCTTTTCTGGTGTTTGCCTGCAATATTTTTTGAAAAATGCTCATATACTATCATTACCCTGCTTCACAGGTCACCTTTCAAGCTGGGCCTGACACACCTTTCCTGAGCATTGCTGCCACATGTGAAAGCCCAGAGATGATGAGGAAAGATCGAAGAAGATTTATGTCTCAAAGCTCAGCAGGAATGTGTGTGAAGCGGGAACCAACAACCCTACAGTCACTCAGCTCATTACACGATCCAGGCTTGGTGTGTGGAAGCTCACGCTGACGTGGCACTGAGCTGCATGTGTTAATTACTAAAGTGGAACAGCAGCAGCTGCAGGTGAACATCGTTTTTTGTGCAATAACCTGGTTATGTGGAGGCTAAAAGTGTGTACACTTACACATATATATGTGTGTGTGTGTAAACAGGGACAGATTCTGATAGAATGTTGATCATTTTGATTCTTTCTGTGCACGAGTGGGAGCGATCGTCTGACCTCCTCCCACAAAACATACAAGTTAAGGTTAAGTAGGGGTTTTAAATAGACCCTTGGGATGAGTGTGTGAGTTAGTGGCTGTTCATCTCGATGTTTTGACCCTTTGATGAACTGACTTCCTGTCCAGGGTGAAACCCCGCCTCTCACCAAATGACCACCAGACATGGACACCTGCTTCCTGCAACTCTGAACAGGATCAGGTCCAGGAAATAGATGGTTTAGACACCAGAGTTTCCTCATAAGGAAAATAATTTTATCAATATGTCATAAGGTTGTAGCTTTAAAATCATGAGCAATAAAGAGACTCAGTTCATGTTATGTGACTAAATGTTTTTTGTTATTGTGTTTTCATTAAAAATGAAAATAAATCTTGACATTCATTCACAAAACCATGACGAAAACTACATGTTTTATTATGAGGCTTAATGCTTAGATAACATTTTGTTTTACTTAAAAAAAGATTGAATCTCAATAACCTGCTTTTCAAAAAAATTCTGAACAAAACTTCTTCCATGTACTTACTTACTGCATATGTATTATATGTATCTATGCTTTTACATGTAAAGTTTGGTTGAAGTTACACGTTTCCCACTGAACCGTCTGGTCATCTGATGGTTTAATATATATATCTATATATATATATATAGATATATATACACTGTATATATAGATATCATATTTTGACTTTACTTTCCCCGAACACGAGTTGTTTTAGTCACAGTGTGAAAATTTGTAAAATTGCATATAAAATCAAGGCTGCTCGGCCTCAGATACGACTGTTTTCATCTATATAAATAATGTTACAGATAACCTCCTAATTAACAGAAAGATTAGCAGTAGTTAGTAGTTAAAGCTCTAAATTACAAATATGAGGAAAAAATATATCACAATTGGCAAAAACAATAAAAAATAGCTTTTATTATTTATGGTTTCTATTATTCAAATAAAATAGATATTTGTAATGTTCCTATGTTGTGAAAAGAAGGAAAAAAACATCAAGTTCAACACAAAGAACAAACACTTGGATGCTGTCACATGAGAAAACGTTTTGTTTATGCCTTCAGGAATCTGAGTCAATGCTGCATCTTCTCTTGTTTTGTCGTGTTTCTTCTGCCTGTTGCTGAGATCTTCACAAGGAGAATCGCGCTCTGAAGTGATGCGTTTTACTAGATATATCACTTAGTGTCAGTGTTGTCAGATGGATTTCCAAGTTGTCGTTAAGCAAGATGTTTTTAGAAAACCTTAGTTGTTTCCAGCAGTGCTCATAATGATTTTTGGTGTCATACAGCTTTTCATAAATCATCCAACTAATTACCATCAAGGTCAGCCATCAGTTAAGCTGCAGCTGAGCTTTAGTGTACATCACCACCTGTGATGCTGATGCCGGATGAGCAGCGGGGATGTTCACTCTTATTCATTCCTTTTTGTCTCTATGTTGTTTTCTTAACATCTGGTTTGGAATTACTCAGCATTCAATTTTGCCACCTAAACATTTTCCTGATGGTGATAACAGGGAGGGAATATTTCACCGCTACGACGCCTCTTAAAAAACTGCTTATTGATCACCTGTTTTATTTGTATTCTTTCAGGTTCTTGTTGATATTTCTGTTATACAGAAAGAGATGTTTCCTTGCTGAGGTCTCTGAACTCTGTTGTGCACATAATATTTCTGGGGAAATGATTTGAAACTGCATCACTTAGAGATTTTATTTGTGCTTTAATGAATTGATAATCATTCTAATTCAAAGAAAGGAAACGTTGGAGGACCTGATTCTTTTCTTTCTATGAAAACCAAATTAAACGTTATAACAGCAGGAAAATAACGCAGAACAAAAAAAAAACTACCTGCAGCTTCTAAATAACTAAAAATGTAGCTGCTATGAGCACATTTACATACTGCTCTGAATATTATTGACTGAATAGAACTTTTAAATCCTCAGAATGCAGATGATACATTTAATAACTGACCAGAGTTTGTTTATATATCTTTCACCTAAACTCCTCTCATCTGACACAGTTGCTACAAAACACCTAAAGGAACTGCAGACCTGACAGTGAAGACTGAACCTTGCCCGTGTGTGAAGCGCTCGCCTGAATATTCCACCTGACTGAGGGTGTTTCTGGCCCCTTACAGGCAAAACACTTGTGAACTTGTGGCACTGATCACTGTCAGAATCGGCTCGTGTGAAGTGTAAGAACGTTGCGAGTGAGAGCTGTGTGTCTGTGTGAAAGCTCCACACGGTGCTGTGCCATGTGACACGAGAGGTGCCTGTCACTCACACCTGTGCAGACAGAGAGATCTCTATTGGGACTAAAATAACTGCCTCATACATGGATGCCTTAAATTAGACATGGAGTAACTTTCTCTTAGCAGTAACAGAGAAAATCCTGCATGTTTGCTGATTTTCTCTACTCAGAAATAAACATTTGTCTCATTTGATTGTTTTTAGTGTGATCTGATGCCATGTTAAAATTTTGGGTTAAAGAGTGATACAGCTCTGGATAGAGGCTCAGTCAAACAACATTAAGCTCTGCAGGCCATAAACGCTGCAACAGAACTGATAAAAGGATTTCAGTAGTCATAAAAAAATAAGTTCCATCCAGATAAAAGTTTCTTTGCAGTGTATGATGAGGCAACACCATCCCAACCAACAGATATGTATCAGGTCCTGCGAGTTTCTGCGTTCAATGAACCATGATGCTCCCATCACACGTCTGTTTGCCTTGCGTCGCCATGGCGTACTGACACACACGTCACAGCATCAACTTGTTTGTCTCACAGATTTATTGGCGTATATACGCAAAATAAAGTCAATGCCGTTTATAAGTCGAGGGGCAATTTTGAGAGGGAAAAGCTGGTAAAAATTGTTTTCGACCATCTGGACTATACTATATCAACCACACTTACCTGAGTGCATCGGACTAAGTGGTCTAAAACAAAACAATTCACAAAGCTCATAAAAGCTCTCTCGCAACAGTCACATTGCAAAACAAGTCTTACGCCGGGCTCACACTGCATCCGGATCCGGTCCGGTGCGGACCCCGCAGGTATTCCGTTAGATTAAAATCCCTTTTGAAGGCTCACAGTAGCTCCGTGCGGTGCGGGTCCGGGGCTGTACGGCACTACGGAAAGAATCCGCAAGGATCAATTTTTTCCGGACGCCGGAGTCACTCCGCGTCAAGTTTGATTAAATCTGACGAACTATACAGGAAGTGTGGCTTGAATATCCGGTGTTTTTTCAAAATAAACGAGTGTACAAACAATTGTAACTTGACTCTTCTTTTTAAACAGCACACGCGCTAATAGGAAATGTAAACATTACATCACACCCGGTGACACAGGGTCCCGAAAGCCTGCAGCACAACACATTTTCACACATTTGCTAAATAATGGACGTGTTCTCGTGTGAAGTCCCGACAAAACGATAACCCACGTGAACTTCTGTTCTCGCGGGTGACGTTTTATGCACCTAGCACCGGAGCTGGCCGCACTCCCTATCCGGAGCAGATGTGAGTGGTAGCTTGCGGAAAAACCGCACCGAAGCCGGACCGAAGCCGTTCCGTAGGCAGTGTGAGCACGGCGTTAAGACCAACAAGGCAGACTGCGCTAACCCACAGCCGCCATGTCGAACAGATGTGTGTAGCCGATATAGGCCCTAGTTGGTCCGGCACGAGAGGCACAGCTTAATCAGCGGATAAGGGAGGAAGGCTTCCTGGGGAAGATTGGCAGCAACAACGGCCACTCTCTTCCTGGGAACAGCCGAGCTGTGATCCACCAATCCCAGTGCCGCAATGACACAGCTCTGTCAAAGCAGAGTTATCCCCAGGAAGGAGGGAAATTCTAGCTTGTATAAGTTCTGCCCTTTAATAGGTCGACCCCCCCACTGGGGTAAAGATTTTGGGGGAAAATTTCTTGACGTTATTCCGTGTAAATACAGTATTTATGTCTATAAACACTGTTCCAGAAAATGTAGCTATTTCAAAAATGTTACACTTACTCAGTAAGAACAACAGCAACCCAGTAAGAGCATTGCATCATCTCAAGGTAATGCTATACCTGCACTACTACAGCAGTGTTGTGTTTTTAACTTTATTTTTACACAAAAAGGGCTTCCATTGGCTGTCTTTCATACCAGTAACAACCCACCACAGATCATAAAACCTAACAGACACGAAGCAGCAACGTCTGGGTGAGACTATCTTTAAGGCCAGGTTGAAGATGTATGACTTAATGTTAAATTAATTAATTCTCCCTTCTTGTGAGTACAGCTTGGATCATCTGAGTTTTTGAAGCTTATTCACAGATCTAGGATTTCTTGGATGATCTCAACCCTCAGACACAAATAACCTCCTGAGCCTAAATATACAAGTGCTTGAGCCTTTTGCATCACAGACTTCTCTGTTTGCTGCTTTCTGCTCTGCCTAATCACAACACGAAAAAGGTTTGTGGACACATGAAACACGTTGCAGCATATTTGACAATGACTGAAGCAATAGGCCAGACTCGTCAGGGCTATCAAGTAGCGGGGGGCACGCTGATCCACGAAAGCTGGGTTTTAAAAACGGGCACGGCAGCTCTCAGTGGGAATTTCTATGTCAGCCAACAGCTGAACAAAGTTCCTTTGGCTAACAGAACAGTTCCAGGCATTGTTTGATGTGGTCTTTGAAGCGCAATGCATTAAAGAGAGAGCAAAAATGAACATGGAAAGACAGAGTAAAGAAATGTTTAAACATGTAATTTAATTAAATGCTTTATACAGAAAACCCACACAAACACCAACCTGCCAGACGTAGGTGAAACACTGGCTGCAGCAGGTAGCTGTACATCCTACCAGCTGCGGTGGCGGGTGAAGAATTCTGATCTTATTTCTGTGAAATCATGTCCGACAGCGAGTGCGACTGTTCTCTGTTGTGACATAGCAAGAAAGCTTTGTGTCTGTGTCTCTGTACAGGAAAACTTTACTTTGAACGTAACCGAAAATCATTTAGAAACATATTAATCCTTTTTCTTTCCTTCAAATAGAAAAAAAAAATATTCAGAGACACTTCAACTTTTAAGTCTGCTTCAAAAGAGATGCCAGTCCACAAACTATGCTAATTACTGCTCCTCTAACGATTCGGTTTCTTGCTGTAAACACATCATGTTTCTAATTATTATTAATGCTTTTTGAGACTATTCTTAAACATAGCACCAAATAATTTATGTAAGGACAAACAGAGCACACTGTAAACTCATTTCCAGGGACAGCGGTTTTAATTAAATGTCAGAATGAGTGTTAAGTCTGAGCTTTGGTCTCTTTAAGGTGGTTTCATAAGACCATTACCACAAACATAAACCTGTTCATAGTAGAATATGAAATAGCCCATATACTTTTCTGAAAAACGGTGGCTGGCACAGAAAATAAGCAGTGCTCAGGTTTTGTACAGGAGTGGGGATATAATTCAGAAGGGGAATAAAAAAGATGCCTGCTGCAGTATAAAATGGGATGCAGATCTGAAACCTTTTACTTTTCGTCTGATGAAAGTAAGTATTTTGTGTTTTCAGATGTGTGGTTTAACACAGTACTTTCATTTAGTGCCATTTTACTTTAATTATTTACAAAAAGAGTTACTTTCTGCTCTGTTCCATTCAAGAGTTTGAGTCAGTTGAAGATTTAACACAAATTCGACATGAGAATATTGTAGGATATAACATTTCTAAAGAATGAACACAAGGTTTGTGAGATCCCACATGAAGCAGTGTAGAGTCAGGGTCACACTCTGAATGTCATTAAATAGCTCCACATAGTGATTTTCCTTCCAAACTTCTCGCATGGTTTCATTTGATTAAGTGTGCAATTGATCCAACAAGTCGCCAAAAATTAAACACCGGAGGAAAAGTCGGAGAACTGACAACAAATTTATAAACTTTGTTTCAAATTTTACATCTCAGATGAGTCTTTCTGTAAGAGACGTGCATGTTCTTCTCAGTTCATGTTCCAGGTACTCCCGTGTTCTACCACATCAAAAACATGCCTGTTAGATTAATTGGAGGTTAGACATTGATCTGATGTGTGTGTTTGTGTGAGAGGTTGTTCATCAGTCCTGTGATGGGCTGGCGACCTGTCCACCCTGCTTCTCACCCGTCGCCTGCTGGATCAGGCTGACTCTGATCAGAATATAGAATAAACAGAGTTTAGAAAATGGATGATTCTAAAAGAGCATGCGTGTCAAACAGCACTGAGTCCCTACGGTGACATTTTTTCTCTCTGCTCACTTGTGTCTTACAAACTGAGAACATATTTCTTTCAGTTGTTATTTAAATGTCTTTGCTTGACAATGCGCTTTGTTAGTCTGACACCCTAGTGCTTTCCTTGACATGCCCTTCTCACTTGTCTGTACAGATATTCACCTATTTTATCCTTTCTGTATGACTTAACCGTCCCCTCTGCCTTTTGGAATCACAACCGCCTTTTAAAAACTACCTTTTCATCACTTTATTTAGGGTTTTTTAAACTGTCCACTGTTTTTCTACACACACAAACACAAAAATCAAGCTTCATCTTCTTTGTCCACCTTTAATAAGCTGGTTAGACTTGCCAGACTCCAGGAGCATTGTGCATTATATCCAGAGCTGTGCAATATATATATCAAACATTTATCATCACTGAAACATCAGTGCGAGCAATATCAATATCACAAAGGATTGATTGGATCAAAATTAATCATAAGCTGTTATATTCAAAGTATTTTGTGTCCTACTAATATTTATGACCAGTTAGATGGATTCTCATTGCCCTGATGCCCAGATGTTGTTTAGAAGATGGTGGTGGAGATGCTAAAGTATGTGGAGAGTTTTGTGAGCATCCTGTGACAAAGTCAGAAAAATATTAATTTATCTCAATTAATATCACTGCAATATTTAGCAATCATATCACCACTGAATCTTTTTCTAATATTATGTAACTAATTTTGTCATTTGTGTGGAAAGTTGTGTTTTTCCCTCTTTGCAATGTTGTTATCAGATTACAACATCAGCATCTGCTGGTTGTCACACAGACATGTCTCAACTTTAGGCTTAGTCTCTATTTTTAACACAGAGTAAGCAGTTCAACAAAACAGGCATCACATTTGTTCAAAACTAATACAAAACTAATTGAATGAAAGAATAAATATACATGGTTAGTTGAGAACTCAGTAAATAATCCGATTCCCCCAAGTAGCTCCACTAAGGTAACAAAAGGTCAAAACATATTTTAGTTTAAGCTAAAATCTGGGGGGAACTTAACAGTTTGGAGGTTCCAGCTTCTCATTATTCGTCAGCCATTACAGCTGGTATTGTAACAAAAATGAACCACATATAAAAAGAAAAGTCACAAGTTCATGAGACAGGTGTGTCAGCAACCCATGTGACTCTAAGGAGCTAATTCATACTGTGGTGACGACAACTTATTGGCCTGGAACGCCCAAACCAGGATCAGAACTGAAGAAGCCTTTTCAAAACAAGTCCTGGATGACTGAGAATCTGCACAAACTTATTAAAAACTCAGAGAATAGGAAACATCTCAGAAAAAGTTAAGAATTAATCAGAACAAATCACACAATAACATTCAAAAGTTAACAGCAACAATACAAAAAATACATTAAAAAAGAGCTATTCTAAGGGACTAAAGCTGTATGGATAATACAATACTAATGCAGCAGTGCACATGCCACAGTGCTTGTGTGGTAAAGAACATGCAAGAGAAGCAGAAAACGCCTCAACCATGTGCATTGTTAATACCATCGCTCTCATTAAGGTCAATCACTGTTGCTTCATTAAAATTCATTGGAGCTAAAAACTTTAAAGGCCTCGCCTTGACAACTCAGTGTTGTGCAGCCAACACTAACAAGCTTTGCTGTTGCAAGTGACACTCAACACGCAGCATCTGGAGGGAAGGAAACATCAGGATGGCTCAGCTGACACACTGCACATCAACAAAAGACAATTCAAGATTATGTAGTGTCTGAAACTAACGCCAGATTTATTGACAGTTTTTTTTTCTGCCTCTTTCATGACACACGTAAGCTTTGCAGGAAGACATTTCTTCTTCTTCTTCTTCTTCTTCTTTCGCTTTAGCTTGATCTATTGCATTCCTATTCCACCACAATGGAAGCAAGACCAAAGCTGCTCCAGAAAATAAATCCCCTCTCTTTACATCAAGTCAAACATTTAGTCTGAAATATGTGCTAAACCTGATGCTATTGGTGTTTACCAACATAAACTTTACATCACACACAACCATACCTCAGGCAGTTATAACCCGCTGCAGCCATTGTTTACCACAACCAAACTTAATGATGGCTTGCGGTGTTTAATTACCTCTAGAGCACACATATGTTCAGTTTTCAGGAATGTGAAGCAAACACACACTGCCCTGTGTTTGTGCTGCCTTAGGATGTGCACACAAAAACACAGTGCACAAAATAGTGCTCGTAAATGTAAAACTGCCATTGTGAGGGAGCATCTCTCCACTGCAACTGCACAAAAGAGTATTCACAAGCAAGGAAGTGTGCTGTCAAGATGTCAAGCGTGTGTGTGTGCTGAGCGACCGGGAACAGGCAGGTGTGTGTGCTCGCAAACATACTTCTCTGCTGGTGAATGTTGTTCAGTGCGCTTGCAGAAATGAGTAGCAGTGCTTCCCTGAGATGATAGTTTCCACTCAGTATTATTCTCTGTGCTCATATCATGTCTGTGAGCTTCTTTTTAATCTGACATCTTAATTTTTGTGTGTACAAATTTCAACCCTACTTGAAGTCTACCAGATAAGTATCGTTCAAGGTTATAGAAAGACAGAGAAAACTGTTTTTTCTCATACATTTGAAGAACAAAAGAAAACATCCATACTGTCACTGTGTGAAGGATTTTGATCTTTGAAATATATTTCTTAAATATACAGTGATTCTTTTGGATTGTATTAGAATTGAGCTATGGAACACCATGCCGCCAAGACAATGGTGATGAGGATAAAGCTAGGATGCAAAAATTCTCCAGAACTAACCCATGCTGATGTATGCAGGTCCCACACTTTGGATAAGACACCACTGCTGCTCCCACTCCTCATTCAATACCATGAATCACTGCTGCCACAACCGCTCTACAAAAGTTTTGTGCTAGCTCAAATCCATCAACAACCTATCACGGTCTTGTCATTTATAAATTATGGAGAGCGCACTACATTTTTAGCAAGAACCTTAGGGCTTCACCAAGACCCTGTAAAGACCACCCATGTTCTGGCTAATCTTTTAAAAGGGATCGTCATCCTGTGTGAGGAGTAATGAGTTCATGTGTTCAGTGAGTTCATTTTTGTGTCTTTTGTTCCTGAGTTGCTGAGGAGCTGTAATAAATAAATATAAAAAAATACCGCAGGGGCCAAACAAACTGAAACAAATGAGTCTAACTTTTGCCCGAGTGCCCATGTGCAACTGATTGTAAGTGAAACTATTTCACCCTGCTGGGAGTCACACTTCAGTGTGGATCTTGGATCATGTCCTGCTGTTTCCTCCCGTCATGCTGTAGTATATATACCCCCCCCCCCCAGCAGAATCCTTCCCCAGATGTCCATCAACATTATCTCTGCAGTCGACCAATTAGTCATCATCTGCCTTGTTTTGTTTGACTCACACAGTCAGATGTCCTTTGATTCAATAAATGATTTTAATAATGGGCAGTTGATCATAAATTTAGATAATTCTGAGATTTTGTTTTCAGATCAGTTCAGTCAGCTGGCAGAACATCACAACTCATTTTGATTTGTTCATATATGTATAATTCTTCAAAAGACCAACAAATTAAACAACTAAGCATGTAAAATCCTGCTTTGGATTTTTGATACATGTTTCCATCTTTGTTAGGTTAAGTAAAAAACATATTTGAGCAAAACTTGAAGGTCAGCGTGCCAATTATGCATCATCACTGGGTGGAAAGGAATGTGCTTTTTGCATATTAACATCAAACTGATCATTCAAAAACAAACAAAAAAGTAAAAATGATTTTCCTTTTAATCAAATCTAATACAGATTGAACATATAGTCCTGATACAGTCAAAAAATCCAGGCAAATTTAATCTAACTGATCCATACATGAAAACATTTGTCCAAATGCTGTTGTTATTATGGGCTGGTCATAGCATATATTTCATGACAACATTGAAAGTCGCTGTTTTACTCACACTTGTGCTGACCTGAACTCCAAAGCAGAGGCAAAGCTCTTATTCTGAAACTGATGGTCTGGATGCTTTCATCTCCTGCTCACTGCGTCAAGTCATTACAGTGCACCATGTCATTAGCTGATGGTGAACTCATCCATTACAACTGAGAGAATACAGCAAAGGTGAGACTCTCAAGATCCTACCAAACTATACATTTTGAGTGGCAAACAGATAAATAAAAATAATTATATTAGAAAATTTCATATTGGAAAATAGGTAAGCTAGAACGCAAGAAAGGTAAAACATGGAAATGATGGAAGTCAAACCTTGAAAATAATGATATGAGGTTTTTCTTACTAACTGTCCCGTTCATATACTGTAGATACAAGTTAGATTGCAGGCAGCTCATGCAGCACTCTTTGCTTCAGCTTCAACTTCCATGTTATGTTTCTGTGTCTAGTCCTTTTTCTTACACCTCCCACTTTTTCAGGTACACTGTTCTTTTGGACCCATTTGAAATGCTTTAATTCTTGTGGCACAGATTTTACAAGTAGTCAGAAACATTTTGGTTCATATATTAAGATGACAGCAACACCATGATTTGTTGCTTTTTTTGCGCTTATATTCTAAAGAGACTTTACTGGATTGAGATCTGTTGACTGGAGGTGATTTTAGTTCAGCGAACTCATTACCACATTGAAGAAATTAGTTTAAAGTGATTTGAGCTTTATGACATGGTGCATCATCCTGCTGGAAAATCCAACAGAAGACAAACGACTGCAAGTTATGAAGGGATGGGCATGGTCAGCAATAGTACTCAGTTAGGCTGTGCTGCTTACTGATGTGCAGTTGGTAATAAGAACCCCCCACCAACAATCTGAACTGTTGATTCAAAACATGATGGATCTATGTTTTTATGTGGTTTAACAAATTCTGACCATCTGAATGTTGCAGCTGAAACTGAGACTGAGACCACGCAACATTTTTCCAATCTGTTATTGACCAGTTTCAGGGAGTTTGTGTGAATCGTAGCCACGGTTTCCTGTTCAAAGCAGACAGGAGTGGTGAGTTGTAGGGTCCTCTTTTGCTGTAGAGCGTCTGCTTTAAGGTTTAATGTGATATGCATTCAGAGATGGTGTTCTGCAGACCTTTGTAATTACAAGATTTATTTTTGGCTAGTGTTTCGTCTTGAACCAGTCTGTTCATTCATTCTCCTTCTGTTATCAACAAGACATCTTCAGACATTTTCTTTTTTGGACAATTTTCTGTCATGTGTGAAAATCCCAGCAGATCAGGAGGTTCTGAAGAACTCAGTCCAGCCCATATGGGGCAATTAATCATAGCACATTCAAAGTTGCTTAAATCCCTTTTCCTCCATATTCTGATTCTTCAACTTCAGCAAGTTCAAGCACAACTAGATTCTTTAAATGCACCGAGTTGTTGCAATTTGATTGGCCGATTCACTATTTGTGGTAAGAAGCAACTGAACTTAATAAAGCAGCGACAGAGTGTATTTGTTGATGATTGTTAGATTTGATTTTGTTCAACTATTGCAGTCAGTATTATTTTTCTCTCTGCACCAACTTTATTGTGGTAGATCTGAAAAGGTCAAAATAATTGTATACTTAATTACTGATTGTTGTTTCACACCTTCTTTTGACCAATATCTTCTGTTCATCTGCCAGCGTTATCTCACACCTTCAAAGTGATGACTACAGAATTTAAAAGTGTTTCCCTCAAGGCTGCCAGCTTGTCTTCTTTGGTCATACAAAAATAACACAAAGTAAAGATAAAGGGAATAGGGGTGTAAGAGAGCATCGCAAAACCCCCAATGCCAGATGGAGAATGTCAGGTTAAGCTGCAAAATGCCAGAAGTGATCATAACAAAGTGGAGGGCTGTCAGGTAAATGTGTTTCCTTTGTGTAATTATTGTAATTAGACAGAAAGCCATACTTTGAGCTTATTTTAGAGCTAACTATTGCTCAACAACAGGCAACAAGGTAATGATTGCATCTAAATAATTTAGAAAGCTGCAAAAGTCCAGTGTGGAATATCTTCATTTAAACACTGAGGACATACAGGAAAGGAGCTGGATCTTTTCAGCTGCAGATTTTGGGAAGATGATCTCATTTTAACCAAATAAGAAGTCATACTGTGAATCATAACTGTGAATCTGAAGAGACCAAGGATATTTAGACCAAGACAATACAACACTTGTATGTTAAACCCATTAAAATGTCTAAAACTGTTCAGCATAAAGATGAATTTATATTAAACAGCATTAAAGAACATATAGCATACTACACCAACTGAAGAGATGCAAACAACATTTTTTTAATATGTTTCATTGATGCTTAGGAAAAAACAAACAAATAAAAACCATGAGATAAAAGAGACGTTAGAGGTCTTTGGAAAAGACATCAGTGTTAATTTAACTGCACTATGATTAGGGAGGATGCACTTCTGAAATTACACCACTTTTATAGATGGATGACTAAAGATAATTTTATTGTTGGCTGAAGGATAAATGATAGCAAACAAGTCAATAAAAATATTGTCATTATCACAAAACGATGGATAAATAAATAAAAAGGACAAAAAGTAAACATATCTTCCAAACTGAGAATGGTTGCCTCTTCTCATATTTACCCTAATTAGTATAACTGAATGAAAATAACTGAGGGGCACTTTGGATGTTGCTGACACAAAGAATTGTGAGATGACATCATCTCCTTTGGTAAATGTCAAGGTTTTGTTCAGCTCTTTCCCAAACTTGAATAAGGCCTAATTAACCTTATGGACATGGAAGGAAACTCATTCTTCTTTTTCACTGGTTTTATTCTGTTTTGCTTTGTTCACTCTGTGACTTTTTTTCCCCTTGTAGTGAAAATGATTCAAGAACTCAGTGTCACAAAAAGTTAGTTTAAGAACCTGAATAGCAGCCACAAAAAACCCAAAAAACAAAAAAAACCGAAAGCACTAGGAGAGCACAAACCCCCCACCAAGCAGCTTGTTTCTCCCATAGTGTGATAACTAAAAAACAAAGAACCCTTAAAAAAAATCCTGAATTCACACAGTGATTCAGATAACCTGTCCTGAAAAATGTCCTCCGTATTGCTTTAGTCAAGTTATTTTCTTATCAGTCAGATTAATCAGAAAATCCATAAACTAAGACAAAAACCCAGCGTCCTTTAGTGTCTGTAACAAAATACTTCAATTAAAATCTCTGAAGACTTGTTGATATTTGTGAAGGAAAATGATGACAATAAACCAGGTTGAGAGTTCAATGCAAAATTTTGTTTTAAAAGTAAAACAAGTTTTGCAGTTGGAATTTTAATGGTTAATTAGTATCAGTGTGGTTGAGTTCTGATTGTAATGCAGGATCTCTGATTTTCTTTTTCTGAAGTCCTTGTGATTCATGTTTTACACTAATACTATATTTTTTATAATAGCAATACAAAGGGTTTTGTGATGATTTCAGCTCATTGATGTACATGGGATCTCTTTTTGAATCTACAGTGAACTCAACTTTTTAGTATTTTTACTAGCCATCTTCCCATTTCTTTGATCTGACTGTTTTACTCATGACAACATGTTTCATGTTTTCCCCAGATAGTTAAACACTTCCTGTTTTGTTTTTCTGTTTTGTTTTTCATCTTCAGTGGCCTCTCTGTGTGCTGCCAACCTGCCTTTAAGCACCTACCTCGATGCGATAAACTGCCCACACGCCTTGTTTTGTCATCACTTTGATTGTTCTTTCTGCTCTTGTAGAACAAACCAAGATGATTATCGTCAACACTAAGATTTTTTTTTAGTTGCTCTTTTATATTAAATGAAAAAATACATCTGTTCTTGTATTCAAAGATTAAACTACAGAGACCAACAATCAAACTTGTGTGTTAATAATTATGTTTTATTTGTTTGACACCTTCCTGCGTGGGGACGGTTTTTGTTGAATTAGAAATACCCTAGTTGTTTTTTTATCAAAGCAAAAACATTTAATAGTGTATTTTTTATTGTTAGTAGGAGATGGTTCTTAGGTTCATTAAAAAGAAGGTAAAAAAGCAGATGGGACACTGTACCACAAACTGTTTTAACCTAAAATTGCTTGTTTCTTTATGGTGTGCATTTGACTTTATCTATAAGAAACTGTGGCAGGGTTGGGAAGGTGGTATAAAAACATTTTCTATTCATTTTGAATGTAGTCGATAAAACAGACAACAAAGATCAGTCAGTAAATCAACAATCGATTCATAAAAGGTTAAAAAAAACGGTGAGATGAACAGAAACTTGGCTGAATGTGAAGCTCGATTACAGCTCATTGTCTGAAAATTAATGGGAGAGAGATGACAAAGCAAATTCCAGAGAAGTGCAAAGCAAGATGGGAGTGAACCTTCAGTGAGGATTTTTTTATATCTTTATGCTAATATTATTTGGCAAGCAATCAAATCTGAATTCAGAATGACTAGCCTAACCATAATTGAAAATGACACAGAACGCCTGGCAACAGGGCAGTTTGATTAAATGAAGAATGTCATACTCTAGCTTTGACTCATCATACTCTAACTTTTATTGTTGGCAAGGATACATGACAGTTATCAGTCACCTGACTTGGATTCAAATCTACTCATATATGTAAAACAAAAACCAATAATAAGCACAGTATATTTATCATGTTATTCTTATTGAAATTATGTATTTTCTTTGTGCTGTGTAAATAAAATTATAAAGAAATGGGGAATATATGCAAAATGTTTATCCCCTGTGCTTTGTTCTGTTATATATTAATAAATAGGGATATTATTCCAGGCTGCTGGTAGATGATTTTCTGGTAGAAAGCTGCTTTCTTATAGCAAAGTCAAAAAAAGTGTAATTGGTGATAGTCAGTGATGGACTGAGATAGTGGAAGGGGGGTTCATTAAAGCTTCTGGTTTAAGCCCAGCTCATTGTGAATATGTAAATATATGAGGCAGAGAGAGGGAAAAAAAGTAAAAAAAAACAAGGATGCGAGAGAGGGAAGGAGGGGGAGGAAGAGAGCAGCATGAACAAGTGAGTGAGCGATCAAGGGAAAGAGAGCGAGAGAGAGAAAGAGAGCAAGCACTCTGAATTGTGAGTGGCTGACGACACTCAGTGAACAGAAGGTGCTTCTGCATGCGCTGTCAGTGTACTGGTCTGCTGCAAGGGATTGCTCGCTCCTTTGCTTCCCACATTTACTGCCCCTGCCTGCCTACCAGCACCAGCCTTCAGCAGCCTCTTCCAGCTGGCTGAGAAAACACTCGGAGAGCAAGGGAGTGAACGAAACCTGCGACCCACCGGGGGATGCAAGCCGCCTCTTAACTGATGCAAACCGCTGGGATGACAAGGAATACTGTTACACAAGAAAACAGTTAACAGGATTCACCTCTAAAAATCCTGCTTTTTTTTTTCTTGCTTTCGTCATGGAAAGCATGATTAACACCCTGAATGGATTTAAAGCTTAAAAGTCAGTGATTTCTTGCTGTGACGGACGATAAAACGTTTTGACAGATCTGCTGAAACTTAAGCAGAGACGGAGAAAAAAAAAAATCCAGAAATTGAAAATATTCTTCTTTTTTGTTGTTATTTCTTTGGTTGTCTCTTCATCTCTCTGATCTTTGCAGCAGAGGACTGCAGAGAAGCAAAAAGAGACAGAGCTCATGCATGCAGACAGGGGAACTTGCACTTCCTACCATCTCGCTGAAAGCTACTTGGATTCCTCCTCTTTCTGGCTCTTTCACTTGAAGAGAACTAAGACATTGTAAGCCTGCCAAGGATCTGGTGTCCACTGAAAAGAGAAAAAAGCGGGGGGGAGGGAATGTGTACCACAGTGGGGTCTTTTTTAGATTCGTACATAATTAGTGTTGGGGCACAAAGCAAGATGCTGAATGGAGATTGTCAGCTTTTGGATAGGGGTGAGTAAGAATCCTTTTGAATAAGACCGATTGGTGAAGACAGTTTCATTTTTCATCCCCACTACTCTCCACCCACTGCCTAATATCGCTCATAAGAAAAGAGATTTGCTCTCGTTTTCTTCACATTTTTAACAAACTGGATTAAACAAAAGAAGTATATCATTTTCTGCAACTCAATACGAGGACAGAAAGAAACATTATTTATTCAAGTACTATGCTGTGATGAATATGATCTGAAAGGCGCAGAAACAACATCCAGAGTGGTTCAATGGACATTTTCTCCCCAACATTCCTGGATATTTATGCTAATGGATTTCCTCCTAATTGGACTGTATTTAAAGTGGCCACTGAAGAAGCCCCCTGGGTTGATACTGTGTTCGTTGGGCATTTTTCTAAGAACTATTCCCTTGGCAGAGACGGTTTGTCCAAGGCTGTGCCGCTGCGACAGCAAGCTGCTGTATTGCGAGGGGCTCAACCTCACAGACATCCCCCGCAATCTGAGCAGCGCCATGGGCCTTTCCATGAGAGAGAATAACTTGACCGAACTGCGTGAAGGCCAACTAGCTGGTCTGTCACAACTAACCTGGCTCTACTTGGATCATAACAACATTGACATTGTAGAGGAGGGTGCCTTTGAGAGGCTGAGACGGGTCAAGGATTTAGACCTGAGCAGCAATCGGATTGAGAGTCTGCCAAATGGTACGTTTAGGCCCCTCCCAAACCTACGTATCCTCGATCTCTCATATAACAGGCTGCAGGCACTAGAGCCCGACCTGTTCCATGGCCTTAGGAAGCTTACCAATTTGCATTTGCGCTACAATGCTCTCAAATTTGTGCCAGTGCGTATTTTTCAAGACTGCAGGAGCATGCAGTTTCTGGACTTGGGATACAACCAACTGCAGAGCCTGGCACGAAACTCCTTTGCTGGCCTCTTCAAGTTGACTGAATTGCACCTTGAGCACAATGAACTGGTCAAAGTCAACCTAGCCCATTTCCCTCGCCTCATCTCCTTACGTACATTGTACATGCACAACAATCGTGCCACTATTGTTGTCAACACCCTGGAGTGGATCTGGCATTTTTTGGAGAAGATTGACTTGTCAGCTAATGAAATTGAATACATTGAGCCCCATGTGTTTGAGAGTGCTCCAAACCTTAAGGTGCTGATGCTTGACTCCAATCGTTTGACCTCTCTGGACAAGCGTATCCTGGACTCATGGTCTTCTCTGGACAGCATTACCCTAGCAGGCAATGACTGGGAGTGTAGTCGCAATGTGTGTGCCTTGGCATATTGGCTGAGTGCCTTCCAAGGCCAGCGTGACAGCTCCCTGCTGTGTTCAAGCCCTGACACTGCACAGGGTGAGGACGTGTTGGATGCTGTCTATGCTTTTCAACTGTGTGAGGATTCCCCATTAGAGGTAACCACAGCAGGCCTGTATGCCTCTACAAGGGATCTGGCCAAGGGTGGCGCTGTATTTCTAGGTCCTTTCACACCAAATCCTTATGAGGGTGAGGGCAGTGAGGTGGTCACAAGTTCCTTCACTGTCACAGTGGGCCACGACGACCTGGAGAGCACCATGCAGATTCACAAAGTAGTGACTGGTACCATGGCACTCATTTTCTCCTTTCTCATTGTCGTGCTCATGCTGTATGTGGCTTGGAAATGCTTTCCAGCTGGAATAAGGCAACTGAGGCAGTGCTTCAGCAGTCAACGCCGTAAGCAAAAGCAAAAGCAAAGCATGCAGCAGATGGCTGCCATTTCTACACCGGAGTACTATGTTGACTATAAACCCAACCACATTGAGGGAGCTTTGGTAATCATCAATGAATATGGCTCTTGCACTTGCCAACAGCAACCTTCCCGGGAATGTGAAGTGTGACTGTGCTTCTTGAGAAAGTCTTGACCTGTGATTATGTGGATATACAATAAATTCCTTTTGGATACACTAGGGAGGGGGATGTTGTAGAGCAAAGTGATTAATTGGATCTTTGGACCCTTTTTACGCAGCAATTCACTGTGACATGCTTTATGTGGCTGACTATTTTGTGATGGATTTATTGCTACTGCTGTCAACTGCTGATCTGAATTCAGAGGGCATGATGAGCACCCTGACTATCGGACCTGTTGATGCTCTAAAAACAAAAACAAACAAACAAACACAAAAAAAAACAGTTGGGGCACTGGAGCTTTTGTCTCATGGAAGAATATTTGAGCTTTAATGTGTCTTTCTACTTCAGGACATTTAATTATTGTTTAAAAATAAACTGAGGACAGAAAAAATAAAGAAAAAAGTAACCATTTGTATTATGGTACATACAACATTTGAAAAAGGATTAAATATATATATAAAAAAGATGTTTAAGTTTAATTAAAATGTTAAAAGTGTAAAATATGCTAAAATAAGAAGTGCAAGTGTGGACAAGCGTTGAAAAAAAAGATAATCTATTTCTTTTGTAAACTACAAAACAATGTTTAAATAAATGAACTACTATTCACAGTAAACTCATTTGTATTTGAAAAGCCTGTCACAGAAGACAAACGACGGCATGTTTTACTCATGGACGAGAGAACCATGAGATGACACTGCAGCGTATCAAACCAAAAAATAAGAAAAAAAAGAAACACATTAAAAAAGTTAAATATGAGAAAAAGGGATATCTGCATCGCATATCAACATAAATCCGAGGTCTGAATTTTAAATCACAATTGTTGGTTTCTCATTCATTTTGTTGAGTCACTGTCAGTGTGGTTTCTTTTCCATTTCCTCCCTGTGAACAGATTTAAAATGATCTATTTCATTTTTATCAGTAAGAATATTTTTTAATTTCACTTTATCGCTATTCTGTGTTCCATTCAAGTAAACAAAGCAAAGTATCAAACATCTTAAGCTATGCTTTTCATTGCCTGTCATCACTCTTTGGATATCACGGAGAAGAGGTGCCTCTTTGACTGAATCAATCACACAAAGCCAACAATCATCCAAATCAAGCATCAAATTCAAGTAGTATCAGAGGTACAGAAGAGATTATCCACCAGCTTCAAGCAATATTTGCACATGCAGTATTCACCACTGTGTTTTCATGTGATGTAAAATGTTTGTTGAATACAAGGCCATTTAGAGGTGTGTGTGTGTTTGTGTATATACTTCTTTCTCTGAGGTTTCTTGTATAAATTAGTGCACTGGCAGATGTGGCGTTTTCTTGGCCCTTTAACATGAACAGTATACCGTGTGTCTGTGGGTTTGGGGTTGGGGGGGGGGTCGATTACAAAGACTGTAGAAAGAAGGAATAGACTGCTCTCTAGTGTGCATATTCTCAAATGGTGGCTGAATCAAACATTTTGTTAAACATGTTCTGTAGTCTCTAAAAGCAGGGGCAGCAAAAATATACAGGATTTACAGCAACCTTTTTTGGGGAAAAGGATCATTTTTGCATCATTTTGTGTCATTTGAGATTATTTAAGATAATGTTTACAACTTGTAAGTCAGCAAGAATAAAAAAAAAAGTGTTTTAAATATCTACTGACAATCATTACATGTTAAGCTCCTGTAAGAGTGTCATCTTTAAATAATCAAGTTCATCAAAAATATTGAAAGTATAGATGACAATATGGTGTTCTTTGAGTTATGCAACAGCTGGTCTGGACGCTGAAAACAAACTTTCACTGTGATCCTGTGTTTTTACTCTGAAACTTTTTAACAGCATTTGGTAAAGATATGTACATAAAATTGACATGAAGCTCATTAAACTTCATGCAACCTCAAAATCATAAAACACTAGGTTGAACTGACAGAATGAGCTAAATACACATTCTATATAACCTTTTTTTTTTCCTCCCACAACTCACAGGAGAACTCAGGTAAAATCCCATCAAATGACTAATCATCCTTGTTAATGCAAAGGATAAAATAGGAATTTAGTATCTGGCTCTTTGCTGAAATTAAATCCTGGAGCTGCAGCTTACGGCTGTTGTCTGGGGTTTATCTGGATATATATCAGTTTCTATATGTGCCGGGGGAAGGGTTAAGATCAAGAACTTCACTCATAGCAATCAAACTAATCAGAGATCTTAAAATATTCAATGTCATACATAAAATCTAAAGCCCAGAAAGTCATATTCATGTTTTTTAGGACTTTAAAAAAGCTGATTAACACTAATAAACATTACAATCGTTGGTGTGCAGTGCTGAAGTAGCAAAAGCTCTACAGTCTGTTATTTGTTTAGAGGCATGTTTTTTTGTGGGAGCAATGATGGTTCGATGTTGCCATGTGCGATTTATGATCCATTTCTTTTTTTTTATGGTAGCAAAGGTGCCCTGCTTTAACACTCAACATGGCAGTTAATCATGACCTGTCATATCATGTGCATGCAAATGACTGCTGTAGTCATCATGATGTGGACAGAGATTTATCTCATCCTCTTCATCTTCATATCCTGTCAAGATTTTCTGCCCCCTTTCGAGTTCTTTACAGCCCCTTGAACATGCAACCGCAGGGTAATTCTGAGGTTGTGAGGACTCGTTTGTATAAATATTGGATGACGCCTGGCATAGGAGCCAGTACTGGTATCGCCATTGATTTAATTTCACTCCTTTTCTTAAACAAGCAAGCGGGGCGAAAGGTGATCAAGAATGGCTTTGAATATTTTAAGAGCTTTGAGTATTGAGGGCAGACATTAAACTACTTTAGACAACTCACTATCCCTGCACACCTTTACCTTCCTTTTATCTTCTTCTTTCTCTGTGTAAGTTTGTAAGAGACCGAGAACGAAGGGAGGGACAAACATCAATTCATCTAACTGACAACAGATCAAATCTCTGCTTGACCCAAGTCTGAGGTGATGATTCCCTGAAGGGAGATGTGTGCGCTCAGACAGCATCCATTATAAATGCCTTGACTTATGATACTCCGTAAAAATCAATACTAACTCAAATGATTATGGTGACAACAATGTATTCAATCTTCCTCCGTATCTTCACGATGGAAAGTTGAAGTATTAATGTTTAACTCCTAAATATTAGGTGTTTATTATGATGATCTAAACAATCAGGTTATTATTTAGAGATAAAATAGTGAGATGCTGTTATTCTGCTTTGAGGAAGGCAGAGTTTTATATGCTGGAGCTGCAGCAGTTTGAAGGACTGACGATTTTCAAGGCCTCTATATGCTAATAGAGTCTATACACTGATCGAGTGGAAGCAATCTTGTTTTTGTGATTTAAGTGTTTAAAAAAGAACAGTTGGAGTGTGAAAATGTTACAAATATTATAAAAACAGCATCATATATGAATGGTCTTTGTCTATGTGATAGGCCATTGATAGTAACACCAACGACAGGGTTAATGATAGATAAAGGAACATTCCTATTGATTAAATAATAAAGTATAAGAGGTGGTGAAGGTAGGTGGTTTAGGAGCCACAAAATGGAAAGCCACCCTTTTATCCAGCTTGCAACACAATTAGTTCTGTCAGAGTCAAGATTTTGTCGAGAAAACAGAAAACCGGTTCTGATTTACAAAGATGGAACAACAACAGCGTGTACAGCACACAGAAAAATAATGCATGTGGTTTTATGTCAGCATTAAGTCCCCGGGCCATGGGGTGCATGTGTCAGTGACACTCTGCAAATCTTTAGGAAAACAAACTTACATTTCAACTTACAGCAAGAAAGAGAGCCCTTAGAGACGCAAGCAGATCCTTAAAAAATAAATTAACCTGGCTTCCTGTGAGAGGTATTGATCAGGCAACATTCTGCCTCCTCATTGCGACTGGGACTTTGCGGCATAATAAACACTTAACACCCCCTCATAACTGGATGGAGAGCTAAATCACGGGTGGCAGGATGTACTGCAGTGGGCTGTAAGGAGCTGATGATGAGTAACGACAGTGTGGGGGCGGCTTTCCTCAGCTCCTTTAGTGCTTCAGGTGGGGTTCGGAGGATCAATAACCTAATCATTAACAACATTATCTTTAAAATTCAACTCCTTTCACATGCCAGATTCTCTCTCATTGTACAAAAGCATTTTCTTCTGTCTCAAAATCCTCAATCTGAGTGATGTCACATCACTGCAACAAAGTCACTGAGAGCCAGTGAAAATAAATCCTGGTGTTTATATAACCTAAAATACAAGCTGGAGATTAATTAAAACAGGGCATCAACAGGGACAAAGGAAACTTAGACTTCCTTTCAAAGGCTTCTCTTAAATGTGGAACACTCTGTCAAAGAAACAACTTCACTGATGAAGTGGTTGTGTGTGTCTGTGTGTGCGCGTGGGTGTGCACGTGTTGGGGGACTGGGACTATATACATCACTTAGGCTAAACCTCCAGGCAGCCTATAGGTCTCTCTTCCCACTGCTTCATTTACATGCACCATACTGAAGCAATGCTGAATTAATAACAATGACTCAGGAGTCATTATTCTTACACAAGTGTGCACACACACACACACACACACACACAATGTAGGAAGAGCAACAATCACTGAGAGTGGATGGACAGTGGGGGCAAGGTTAGCCTCTGAATATCCATTACCATGACTCAGATGGTGGAAAATTAATCTGCTACAAAAATAAGAATCATTATTTTAAATATTATTGTTTTATTTAGAATAAATTAGTAGCTCTGACACCATGTCTAAGTTGGATTAGCCTGTACTGATTTGCTGTCTTGCTGTGAACATTAACGTCAGGGTCAGACGCTGAGATAATACGTGGGCTAACAACAGCTGGGTCTGCATCTGGGGCTTCATGTAACCTGTATGAGAGCAGATGTGGGTCAGCGCCTTATATTCAGAGTGTCGCCATGGCTGAACTATAAAGCTTTATCTCAGACCGGATGCAGGATTTTCAATTTATTTGTAATCGTCATTCATACCTCCGCAGACAGAGAGTGAGTGACCTAGCCGATTGGATGGAAAACAAATTCTAAAACATATTAACACCTCAAGCACATGAACTTATGTAGAATTATGTTTCAGCTCTATGTCTCGTGCTTATGCAGTCTTTAAAATGGTAAGCAAAAACTAAAATCTGCTCGTTTTAGCTTGTTCTGTTTATGTACTGCTTGCAAAAACATGAACTCAGCTTTATAATTTTACTGGTGTCAGTGTTTGGATAACTAAACTCATCGAACAGATTCCTTCCAGTACAAATAGTGTTACAAGAGGAAAGTGTTTGGCAGCATGGACTAGTTTGAAGTTAAAATAAGATAATAAAGCCAACTAAGGGAAACTGAAAGGCTATCCATGCCAAAAATGGCTGGAATTCATTAAACCAACTACAAACATCCAGAGCCACAGAATGAAGTCAGTAAAACTCTGCAGATATTATTCTGTGTTTTGTGACACACTTCAACAAACATTTGATATTTAAACAAAGTGCTTACAGATGCAAGTTGGATGTTCTCATTCATTATTATTTGGAAATAAAAATATGACATTGCACTGTTCTGTGTCATATTTTCACTCCTCAAAACTCATTTCTTCTTTCAGCTGAAGGGGATTGAATTCTTGTAGTTGTCAAAGTCTCTGTGAAAGTCTGGCTAAAGTGTTTGACTCATTTTCACTTAAAATGAAAAAAAAAATAAAAAAATGTTTCAGTAGCAAAAGGCTGGAGTCATTGGTGAGACAATATGCTGCAAACTGCTCAAACTATTAGGCTGTAAAGCAAATCATAACCTTTTCAATCAATATGCTTTCCTGTTTTTAATGCTTCGTCATGTTTGATCTGCAGCAAATTGGTCTGCCCTAAGTTTGGCACAAAATGTCTGCCTATGTGTAACAAAAGTTTTTTTTTTTTTTTTTTTTTTTAAACCTTTTTAATCTAGTTATTAGAGTTATCTTATGTGACATAATAAATATCAAACATATCTTTGACATATCAAAGTACTGATTCATTTAATTGTCTCATCTCTAACTATAGACACTGCTTTATGGAAGATTTTTCCATACAAATCCATTAAAAGCATTTAAAATGTATCTTAATTATTAAAGACTAATACAGTTGGAGTGACAGTTAAATTAATTTCACTTACATGAATGCAGTTCATGGAAACCTGACTGAATCATTAATTTATTTCTTTTCCCTTCCTCCTACGCTCCCTGGCAAATAAAGTGATTCATAAACTTGAGATAAAATTTCAAAGACAAGTCTTGACCATGCGAGCTTGTTTTTGAATTCAAAGTTAACACAGGTTAGGGGAAGTAAAAATAGGCCGCATTTATCATTTCCCTTTTATCTGATCAGTGTCAGAATGAATAAATGCTATTGTAGCCGCTCTCCTTGCTCCCTCTCCCTTCCCTATCTGTGAGGGCAGATTGGCATCTCTCCAGTAGCCTATGAGATTGGCTGTATAAATGGAACTGCCCCATTCACCAAGTCTCAGCTAGAGGGAGGTGAGGGGGGGTCGGATGTGTTCTCTGTTTACTCTGGTTTCAAAATGATTGAGCTAAAATGCGCCCCTGCTGCAAGGAAGTACTTTAGCCACCTTTCCGGTAAACATTCTTACTGTGACAGGCTATGCACAGAAGCTAATCCAGCCCACAGGCTTTATCACAAACACAAGAGGCGGACTTACCTGTCAGATCACATCCAGAGCAGGAGACCAGAGGATCCAGCAGAGATGCCAAGAGAATTAGAGAAAAAGAAAAGCTTGTTAATTTAAATCCTGCATTTACAGTCAATTTTTTTTATGTTTAAAAGCAGAAAAGAAGCATCAGTTTGATTTAAGATTCCAGAGATAAAAAGACTAGCAACACATGCAGGATGTGAGAAACTGCTGGGAGATTACACTGCTGAGCACAATTAAGTGTTTGCATTTTGCAGATCAGAGAGTCTTGATTACCACAGTCAAATTGATGGAGCGTTTAATGTCTAACTTGCAACACCCATTGTAGTTAAGAAAAAATACATAAATAAAAGAAGACGGATCAGTCTAGTTTTAAACTAACACATGAGAGGAAATTGTTGTTTCTGACTACTAGATAATACTGATTTAGCTAAACTATTAGCGAGTATATCTGATATGTGTAAGTGAAGAGAATTAAACCCACTGAGTGAGATATTGTACTTGCTTTTAAAGAAACTCATGCCCTTTATGTCAGATACAGTCTACGTGAATATGCCAATTAGACAGGTTGCAATTCGGATGCAGGTTTTTTTGCAGGTTTTCAAAAGGTAAAATATTGATAATTTAATTTCTGGTTAATTTTTTTTTTTTTTTTTTCCCAGTTTGACAAAGTTCAGTTTTGTTGTTTCAGTTTTTAGCTTTAATTACTGACAAACAAGAAATTCTAAGATGAGTGTGAGAATCACGGATCACTAAAAGATTTAAGTTTAACAAATTAGTTGCTAAATTCCAACAAATGGAAGACATATTGAAAACTTCCCTTTAGTTTCAGTGTGAAGCAGCTGATTATTGACAGCAAAAGTGCTTTTTGCAGGACACTGCTGTCAACACGCCGCTGACATTTGACATTTTGAATATAAAACGTTATCACTTCCTTATTACGTTGCTTTAGAGGTTTCTGTGAAAGTTTGTTATTAGCAATTACAATTAGCGTGTTTCACACTGTCATCACAACAGAAGCCTAATGAACACAACACCTTCCATAATCGTGCAAAAAGCAACACTTTGTTAAAGTTCAGACTGAAGGTTGAATCTGTCATCAGAGCCGATTTATCTAACACAACTTCCACCATTTCAATAACAAGATGAATTCAAAGAGACGGGGACACAGTCTTAAAACAAAAACTGTGGAATAATTATACAATTCTGTAGCAACATACAGCCTGTTCTGCTGCTACTGTAGTTTTATTTACGGTGTGACTCTGAAAACAGCTTCTAGATTAAAGCTCATGAGATATTCCAGGACGTTGCCCATAATGCCTGTCATCTGTGAATGTGTAAACTGGTATTCATGTCAGTTTGCCAACATGAGAAGTAACCGGGTTCCAGGCAAACAAACAACATATGACAAGCTATTTTAACACTTAATTGAGATTTTTTAAAGCTGTGTATTTTCTACGGTACAAGTTCTTACACATCTTGCACTTTAATAACAATAAATTTAGTATATTTGTTTAAAACAGGTGCCTCTTGAGAATGATATACTCAGTTTTAATTACTAAGAAAGGTTAGATAAAGAGATAAAAATGAAATGTATACCAAGTACGTTAGAGTCTTAATTAGTGCAAAAATGCTTCACTATAAATTTTAATCAAATAAACTTTGGAATTCAAGTGAACTTTTGCTAAGTTAAAAAAACAACTTGCTTTAAATAAAACGATGTATGAATGTCTATATGCAGAGACATCTAATGAGCGGACAGATGGAAAATCTGAAAATATAATGCCTCTGGACACAGCTGTTAAAGATGCATAAAGAGACGTGGGGAAAAGTAAACAAGCACTAATCAGCTTTTCCTGTTTTCCCAGTAAAATACTCAGGGAATCAATCAAATTTAGTGGATAAATTCACGTCTGCTTTACGACTTCCCCTGTGACCCTGATAGCAGTTCATGAGTGAGTGGAGTGAAATACTGTACCAGGCAAATTTGGGATCTGAGGCAAGTATTGTTTACACCAGCTGTGTTTTATGAGGATGTCCTCAACAAACAAGTTAAATGTTGACCAACAGTATCTTTAACTGAACATTGTACAATATGTATGCAATACTTTTCAATCAAAATATGTAAGTTGTTGTATTATCAAACAAATTCAACCAAGCGAGATTCTTCTGCCAAATGGATTGCCTCAACTGAATAAAACCCCCATTTATTCACACCAAAATAACATATATTATCTCGATGAAACACATCATGACTAAAATAGGTAGTAAAATGTAACAGTCTGCCATTCCTGGTCTCAGAAAATAATTCTCACTTATACATCAACCCTTAAAACTCCAAACAAGCTGGCACAGAGTCTGTAAAAATAAAACCAAGATCTTAAATGTATTTTACATGTATTTTTGGCAAAATTACAAAAAAAAGATACATAAGTTTAATACTTTATTGAGTTTAAAAAAAATGAAATAAGTCTCTCTTTGATGCTCTTCATTTACTGAGCAACAGTTTATTCACATGTGCAGATGAACTGTGGGTGGGAGGATAAATAAAGCAGAGAAGTGCTGAGAATGATGCCGTCAACACAAAGTAAAAAAAGGAACAAAATAAAGCAGTTTAGTAGCATTTGAAGGGAAGACAAACATATCAGAAACAAGGGTGTTAACAGATTAAAAAAAAAATCAGCTTTGGCTAAATAAAAACCAGATATGAATATAATCTGTACTATGATGAACTGAAATCCAGTTGTGACGACTATGCACTATTGTCAAATAGTTTCGACAAAATGACATCAGCTGAGAGAATCCCCTAGATCTACCCAAACTAGGGCATTATGATTCTTCAAATATGGGATGTTTGTATGACTGTGGCCCTTCTTCTTGTTTTGTTTAGGAACATTTTGTGCTGGAAAGTCGAGCTCATATTTTCTGCACACAGACCTGTTTATATTTACTACCCTGAATCATGAAAAATGGACTTGAGAAACAATAATTCGATCAGCTTATCAAAATGGCTGCTCCAAAGGGGATAAAAAGGCACATTAAAATGGGATAGAGCATACACCCCCCCTCAAAAAAGGCATTTGCTGCACACTCCATGCACCAAGGACATGCAACGGTAAGGTCAGGATCACACTCTAACAGAATACTGAACGAGTGAAGCTCCAGAGCTGGGCTTCCTGACTCCAGCTCATCTTTCTCCAAAATGTCTGACTGATGTAGATACACCTTCCCTCGGGGTTCACGCAAAACTTCTGACATACAACATGAAGTGTGAGGCCTAAGCTGTGAGCAGTGAAAAGGTAAAAACTGGAATTGTTTATTCTCGTGTCCTATTTCCTATTTTGTTTTTTGAAACTTTAAAAGATCTTATCCTTTACCAACTTACAGAAAAACTATTTTATTTACTATTTTGCTGTGAAATCTACACTCACCGGCCACTTTATTAGGTACACCTGTCCAACTGCTCGTTAACACTTAATTTCTAATCAGCCAATCACATGGCGGCAACTCAGTGCATTTAGGCATGTACACATGGTCAAGACAATCTCCTGCAGTTCAAACCGAGCATCAGTATGGGGAAGAAAGGTGATTTGAGTGACTTTGAACGTGGCATGGTTGTTGGTGCCAGAATGGCTGGTCTGAGTATTTCAGAAACTGCTGATCTACTGGGATTTTCACGCACAACCATCTCTAGGGTTTACAGAGAATGGTCCGAAAAAGAAAAAATATCCAGTGAGCGGCAGTTCTGTGGGCGGAAATGCCTTGTTGATGCCAGAGGTCAGAGGAGAATGGCCAGACTGGTTCCAGCTGATAGAAAGGCAACAGTGACTCAAATAACCACTCGTTACAACCAAGGTAGGCAGAAGAGCATCTCTGAACGCACAGTACGTCAAACTTTGAGGCAGATGGGCTACAGCAGCAGAAGACCACGCCGGGTGCCACCCCTTTCAGCTAAGAACAGGAAACTGAGGCTACAATTTGCACAAGCTCATCGAAATTGGACAATAGAAGATTGGAAAAACGTTGCCTGGTCTGATGAGTCTCGATTTCTGCTGCGACATTCGGATGGTAGGGTCAGAATTTGGCGTCAACAACATGAAAGCATGGATCCATCCTGCCTTGTATCAACGGTTCAGGCTGGTGGTGGTGGTGTCATGGTGTGGGGAATATTTTCTTGGCACTCTTTGGGCCCCTTGGTACCAATTGAGCATCGTTACAACGCCACAGCCTACCTGAGTATTGTTGCTGACCATGTCCATCCCTTTATGACCACAATGTACCCAACTTCTGATGGCTACTTTCAGCAGGATAATGCGCCATGTCATAAAGCTGGAATCATCTCGGACTGGTTTCTTGAACATGACAATGAGTTCACTGTACTCAAATGGCCTCCACAGTCACCAGATCTCAATCCAATAGAGCATCTTTGGGATTTGGTGGAACGGGAGATTCGCATCATGGATGTGCAGCCGACAAATCTGCGCCAACTGTGTGATGCCATCATGTCAATATGGACCAAACTCTCTGAGGAATGCTTCCAGCACCTTGTTGAATCTATGCCACGAAGAATTGAGGCAGTTCTGAAGGCAAAAGGGGGTCCAGCCCGTTACTAGCATGGTGTACCTAATAAAGTGGCCAGTGAGTGTAATGCTCAATATCTTTCTCTGCTTTTATTTCGAGAGCTGGCCAGAAAGAGATATGTATCTAAGCTGTTGCTGGGCAGCCACAAAGTCTGCTGCTGTCCACAGTTGTGCATTTAATGATTTTTTTTTTCCTAATTGTGGTAGAAAAAAAAATCACAAAGCTACAAAAAATAGACATCATTCTTTTCTTTTCTTCTAATGTTCCTGTTAACATTTGCAGATCTGAAGACAAAAGCAGATGTTCCCTGATGCAGGCTTTTATATATGTATTTTTCTCTCATTCACATTTGCAACTCAAGGAGCCGTGGGTAACGAGGAAAAATACAGAAAGATGTAAATTTTGTTGAGTGATTAAATGCAAGGTGCCATGGGTGCAGTAAGTCCTTTAAATCGAGCAAAAATAATTCCAAAAGCATGTTCTGCTGCACAGGACCTGGGGGGCTGAGGGGGTTGGGGGGTTCACTACAATTACCAGCAGCATCCATAATCTTTAAATTCAGCTAATTCTCAAATGATAAACTTCATTTGCAGCTCTACTTTCAGAACAAATGTGGTTTCTTGAGCTCAAATCTAATAATACATTATGTCTGAATTGTGATTTTTAAAAGGTTTAACCTGCGGGTGTGTCACGTTTTAGTTTGACCCTTTGTAGCAAACAGCAGCAGCAGGTGATAAACCACACATTTCTCTTCATTTAATGGGATTTCAGATGCATATAGACTTCAGGCAAATGTAATATTGTCCTTCACTTAAAGCATTTAGGACGAGTGTGTGGGAGCGGGAATCAAAGTTGTTGTTTTAAAGCTGGCACTAATGAAACCCATGGGTCTGTGATGACAAGAGGAGGATGGTCCGGCCTGTACTTCATGTTTGGCATCTCTTTATATGACCATATGGGTGACTGCATGTAGAAACATGACAGGAAAAAAAGAAGCTAAATTTGTGACACATTCTGACACAACACAGCTCACACCTTCCATTTCTAAATATTTACTTGTTCTGGCCTGAAAATAAAATTCCTACATTTTGATAGTTTCAGTCACTAAAGAATTGGTGATGCTGTGTCACACAATGTCCAGCACCACATCTTGTATTATAAGAACAGCCTGGAAAACATCCTTTAATGTGAAGGCATTCATGACTTTACTAAGGTCCCATGGAGATGCTAACTCGTACGCCCACTACATACTATGTCTTGAGGTAAGTTCTGGCAGGATTCTCTAAGACTCCCTTCAGGATACAGTTACATACTAGACTTTCATGCACCACAAACCTGATGCTGATGGCAAGAAGGTTGAGGACAAAGCATGAGACCAACATGGCTGGTCCTGCTTTAAATTCTCGATAAGTTGTGACAGTCATGGATGTCCTTCAACATTGCCCTAGGCTCCACCCAAGACGCTGATAGTCTGCCACCAAGGTGACAGACCTCATGACCTTGTCACATAAGTTTTGAGGACACACAAGGCCCTTGTCAATTGCATGTTTTTCAATGCATTCCCAATGTACACCTGAAGATCACACCAATACCCTGCAAAGACCATCCATGTGCAAAGGGGGCCCTAGCATGCACTTTCGGAGCTGAACCTGGTTCTTGAAAAAAGACAGATCTCACCTAAAGTAGAAATATTCATCACAGGGTGATTTATCATGTAACTTTGAGTATAATTTCTTCCTAAGTCCTAAAAGGCATCATCAGTTTTTAAATACTTAAAAATAATCTAAACATGTAGAAAAATGCAGCCAAGAAATAGTTTCACTATAAAATTTACACAACATGAAGAGAACAACCATGACGCTAATAGAACAGAAAGTTAACAATGCCACAATCTAATACACCAGATGGTCCCTAGAACAAGCGTCGCCTCGGGCACGCTATCCACCCCCTCACCCCAATTCACTGCACATTCGAGAATGGACCCATACAACACATGCCCTTCCCTAATCTTCAGATTGTTTTTACAAATGGATCTGAAAACATATGAAAAGGGTTTTCCACAGCAGTGTGCATTTTACTAAAGTCATCGCAATGTGAAAGGGTGATTAAAAGAGATATCTTTTACACATCCCTTTTACTCTGCTAGATAAAATCCTGTTGCTTTTATTGTACGTGTTGCTTTATGTTAAACCAGCTTATATTTGTTTAAAATAAAAAAACATCTTTCCAGGAACTTGCAGAGGAAAAGGAGTGCACTGAGAATGGAAACCGCTACCTATCCTGAACCAATGTTTTTTGGGTTTTTTATTTCCTTGGATGAAGCGAAACACAAAGTAATCACAGAGTAACCTTTCTTGCACCTCTTTCACAAGCCTACGCACTAACACATCCTACACTCGCAGACATACTGAGAGGAGAATATGGGCCCATTACTGGCCACCGCAATGGCAGACTCATCAATCAATCATTAATTAATGATTGGACCATCTCATTGAAACACAAGCAGCCCCGCAGCCACACGCACACACAGATTTGTGGTCGCACTGAGACACATGATTCTAAATGAAATCACAAAAGCCATTTCATTAAAATAAACTGTGATTCAATAACTGTGATCATTTACTAAATGGTTACTGAAAAATAAATAAATAAAGTATATTTGTCTGTGTGTATATATATATATATATATATGAATGAATCCTATAATTTGGCTCTACAAGGAAGGGTCTTAAACAAAGAGCATCTTTCCCTTTTGGGAACATTTTATAATTTGGACCTTTCTTTGACCACTAAACAGAAAAATAATGGAAGTTCATGTGACAAATGGGCTTCAAGGAGAGTGCTGGCATGCACGTTTTAGTCTATAACAGCCATAAGGGTCTCGGTGGGGGTGGTGGTGAGGAGGGATATGCTCTCCAGTCATTGTTGTTTGAGAGGCCACTGAGCCTCTTGATCCCTGGGTAATCTCCAGCTATCCGACTGAGTTATCACCTCTCCTGATTTAGGTCACCCTGGCTGCTTTTGGTTTTTAGGCTGTCCACAGCCCACCCCCACCACCCCACCCACCCACACACACACAAAATCCCCCATGCAGCGAAACAAGATGATAAACAGCCAGCCTGGCTATGTAGAAAGTAAACATATTAAATTGCTTTTTACGGTAAAAAAAAAACTAAATGAAATACCAGAAAGAGGGAAGATGAAAGCGACACCAAGTTTCCTGTTTTATAAATGATTACAACTTGTTTTCAAATTTTCTGTACCGGTTGCTACTGTGGGAAAAGGTTTTTATGTAGAAGCTGTACATGGACAGTTTGTGGCTCGTATTTATGTGCAACAGTTTATTCATGAAATCATGCTTGTCTACACAACTCTGGACATGTAAAAACAGAGTTTTTAAAAATAAAAACAGATTTTTAAAATGTTCTCCAAATTGAAGATTTTTTTAAATTTGTTTTTGGTGTCTCTTTGAAAACAAATCAAGCATATTTTTTCATATCTTTCCTGACTGCTTGATTTATTTTGATCCTGTAGGACTTTAACTTTGATCATGTGCTCAAACTGTAAAACAAATGTTTTCACACAATCTTTAGAGAACCTAATGATCTTCCCTCTCTGTACTTTGATAAGTTATTAATGTGGATATCCTTGCCACCTTGTGGTGCGATATGGATATTTCTGCGTTTGTTAGAATATTATTCCAGTGCATGTTCTTTCTGCTGTGTGTGTGCGTGCTCGGGCCTACACCATCGAGCTAATACTCCCTGTGCACAGTCTGACGAGAGCGCCACTGCCACCTATTGTAGTGGATGTGCAAAAAATACTTTGTTGTAGTATGGCAAAAAAGCTTGTTCCCCAGAGTCACATGGCAAGAAGGACAGAGTTAAAGTAAAATATAACATTTAGATAAATGCTTCATGTATAAATCTGTTTTTGGACGTTTATTTTTTATCTTATCTGCCAGACATTTTATGTATAACTATTTGGACTTGAGTAAAAATTGATTCTTTCTTATAGATAACAGCACACTTAAGTACAGTTTTTTTTTGTTAATTTACTATTTGTTAACAGAGTTTTTTGCTTATTTTGAGTATATTTCTGATCAGGCCACAGACACCTTCAGACCCCTTTAGACATAAACAACAATAACAACAAACAGTACTTTAAAAGGCTCTGTAAGATCATGGCTACAGTACTGTCTGTTTTTCTTTCATTCTATAAAAGATGCTGAGCCTCATTTTCAGATCAGACAATGGCTTGCTGTTGTCCTACCCCCCACCTCTCCCACTCCTCAACAAATAAATAAAAAGAAGAGAAAAAAGCTATCTTGCTTCATATTATCACCTTTAAGCCAGTAGTTCTTTGCACTGTGACTAACGGTTACTCTCCAGACCTTGAGGAAGACTAATATCCTGTCTTTTTTCCCAGTAATGAAAAACATACACCAAGCTCGGGGAAATCTGGATAAAAGAGCATAGGCTTGTGGACCTGACCTGGGTGTGGATGTCCCTGCAGCCACATCAAACCATCATATTTACACAAAGTTACATTTAACAGTATTTTCAGCAAAGTTGGGATGTGACTGTGATAACACAACATATAGCAATAGTAAGTTATGATTATTGCATGTTAGTGATTACTGTGGGAGCAAGAAAAGAAAGAAAAAAACAGACTTTTTTTTTCAATTATGAGTTTGCATTGAATTAAACAGGTATACTACAAACACAACTATACATTAGGGCTGGGTGATATGGTTTAAAAATAAAATCTTCAATTTTTTTCTCTTTAATTTGAGTCATGATTTTTCTCTGATGTCCCCCCCCCCACCCACTTATTAGGAAAAGCAATAAGTACAAACGGCTGACACAACTTAAAGCAACCGCTTCAGTGATTGTTCTCCATGTGCTTCCTCTCATATGCAGTGCATCGTGCAAAGGATTCAGCTACAGTTAGCTGTTCTTAGCTAAGGTTTGCTAGTCACTGTGGTTTTGTTCATCTCTGAGACACTGCCATTTTTTGTATTCGGCTGGATGCCTCTGTTTCAGGTATTGGAACAGGTTTGCGGTGCTGCCTTTGACTGCGATTGGCTTTAAGCATGGAGTGGGGTCTCTTGTTCCACGTCTGTTGCAGCAAACCCAAACCAGATCCAAACAACACAATTTTCTTTCTTTCTTTCTTTCTAGGGTAAAAACTTCCCACTCTCACCGGTAGTTATGTTGTCACTTGCTGTTGCTGTTTTGTGTGTGCTGTGATGTTGTTGTTGTTGTTGCTTGCCATACTGCAATGTGACACTAAGGCTACGGGAGCTCCGGGGAGCCAAAAATGCGCCATTACACAGAAACTTGATTTACTTATTTTTAAATCCTCCGCAACAAAAAAAATTTGAATTCATTCATTAATGATAAATTAATCAATTTTTCACCCACGCCAACTGTACACATTTTTATCAGGGCAAGTCAATTTTAACAGTCTGTTTATTTGAAATGCAACAACTCACTGAAAAAAAACTGAAGGGAAAAAGTAGTTCAACAGTTCAATCTGAGGAACAGAAATTCATTTCAGTTTTACAGAAACTGTTCAGACATTCTTTGTATACGTCATCTGCCAAATTTGTGAACAAAACCAGCAACAGTAACAGAAAATGGACCTATTCACAGAAAGAGGAACTGCTGACCCACTGGGTCAATTACAGTCCGTCACTCCAGGCGTTGTTCCTAAAGCTCAGATCCCCTTAGACCTCTGCATACACGCCACAGAAAACAGCATGTTTGTTAAGATCCAACATATAATGCATCACTTGTCACTATATAATCAACATTCCACTCTCACTGCCACGCAGGAACATTATTTCAGATAAAAGGGTCACATAAGTCATGGTTACAAGAACATAATGGCATCATGAATGTTTGCAACAAAAACTAATAAACTAATTTATAAAAGACTCAACAAACCAACATGTTCCGTTTTTGCAACAAGTTTCTTTTAAAGGGCATCCATAAAGTTTGTGTATGTTTAAAGAGGCCATTTCATACACATTTCAGGACTTTGTGGTTATTTCTTAAGTATTAACCAGTAATATGGAACATTTTATATCTAAAAACCATTAGGAAACACTGATTAACAGACCTCTCAATCTGTTTGGGTTAAAATTTGGCTGGTTCCAGCTTGTTCTGTCAGGCTTCGGGAAGCAGCTCGTTCATATTCATTATTCAAATTTGCTGGACTCTGATTGACTAACAAACTAGCCTATGAGAGCAAGGTATGCTGTTTCCTGCCCAGCTGCACATGGCTACAGCAGTCGTTCTCGCTTCCTGTTTGCTACAGCTTATGCTGCAGCTTTTAGCCAGCGGCATGCTAGGCGTGGTTTAAACTGCGGGAGCTGTTGAATACTAACGAGCAAAGGAGTTGTGACGAAACAAGTGCAGGCCGTTTGGACTCGGGAGAACTCAGGTTTTATCGCCACCTGCATAGAAGTTGTTGACCTGTTTTCACACCCACTATGAAGGTAAGAACACATGTGGAGAAAAAACAGTTTTAATGGAATGGCCTCTTTAAAGACCAGATCGAATTGTCCACAAATATTCTGAAACTTCTGTCTGAAAATGGCTCATTTGTCTTATTACCTCTGCCAAGGAGGTGATGTTTTCATCATTTGTTTGTTTGGGCCTCTTTAAGAAAACAGTTATTAAAAACACTGGATATACATTGAAATTGCTTCTAAAAGAGCTCAATTTTGACAGAATGTCCTGGATATGTGATTTAGCCTGACGGACTTTGATTTAGCATTTAACAGTACAGTGAATACTTGCTTTTATGGGGGTTGTACCAACTCAAATTGTTCTGGACATCGAGTTCACAGATTTCCTCAAAGAGGAATCTTACTTTTAAACATGGGCAATATTTGTAGGGTAAAAACACAGGATTTCACAGCCAGAAAAGGGACTATCAATTCAGTGGTGTGTAGAGCTCATTATCGTGAGAATGACTACAAAGTCAGGAATCTTCAGGAGTTCAGGATGGGTATCAGAAATAGGTACTCAATCAGACTGAAACCTGGTTCTGTACCAACTCTACAGTCCTACGTGTGCTGGACAGCAGCTCATACCACATGTGCATCACCCACAACAACTTCAGGCAACAGCATGTTTACTGACGCCTCAAAAGGGTCTACAACTATAAATATATACAATTTCTGGGGCCGGGGTCACTTATTTGTCATACTTGTACATATTGTACCAGAATATATGGGACATTGTTTTATATAAAAATAAAGGAATCTACATGAAACATAGGTAAACAAAAAGCATGAATCACAGCAGTAGATACTTAAAATGAAAAAAAAAAGTCAACATTATTTTTTAAATTGGATGTTTTGTTGTGAGTGATCATCTCTACAGATAAGCAAAGTTGCGTTTATTGTGTTAGATCCACTTTATGAGATCTGTGCTCGGATCAGTTGGGGATGTGAGACACATTGCAGTGATGTTCACAAGTGAAAGATAAAATCACATTCTGGGGGTATTTACATAAGAGAGCCATATAATTGTGTGTGACTCCATTTGTCCTCAGATTCAACATGAGAGTCTTAACTGTAGGTAAGTGCTATTTCCATGAAGGGGTTGTGATAGGTCTGGAGAAAATGCTCAGCTAGGTACAAGTGTCAGAGTGGCATCAATGTGAATTCCCTGGTGTAGCCTAATGCAGCTGAACTTGGTGATAGAGGACTGCATTGGGACTGGAATCTTGTGAGTTGGAGGTCAAGGATAAGACAAATCTCACAGGAGTAGGAAGATTCAATGCAACTGCTTGGTGCAGCAGACAGTCAAAAGATAAACTGTGTTGTTGCTAAGCTAATTTGAATCAGAATTTAAGTTAACTAAGTTGAGAGCAACTCCTAAATGCTATGTTGCCAATTTTTCATCCCTTCAAACTTAAAAAAATCAGACAAAGATAACCAGAGTAAATATGGTTATTTCATTTTAAAGGAAAAAAAAAGAAGATATCTGAACTAGACTGGCTCACAGTGAAAAAGTAATGACCCCTAAACCTAATAACTAGTTGTGCCACTCTTGGAAGCAACAACTGTAATCAAGTGTTTGTGATACTAGTAATGAGTTTTTATCTCACTGTGGGGGAATTTTGATCTACCTTATTCTATGTTGTTTCCTAGTTTACCCAGGTTTGACTTTACTTTTGTTTTTAGCTGTTTGGATTTTATTATTCATTTATGTTTAATTAGATCTGGTAATATCATGGCTCCTAGGTTTTGGTTTTTGGTAACTAGTTTTTCATGATTAAGGTGTTTTTAGTCAAGGTGTTTAGTTCATCATGATATTTAGTTTTATGTATATGCATATGTCTGGTATCTCTGTGTCATATATCTGACTCACTCACCTTGCCTCATGTTATCCACCTGTGGCTCTCTCCTTAGCCCTTATGTGTGCCACCTGTGCCTGTCTGCATGAATCCTCTGTTCAGTCTTTTCTTTTCAGATCCTTGTGTGCCCATGGTGCATTCTCTCCATGTTTGATCTAATGTGATGTAAAACCAAGTCTAGTGTAGTCAGGTCAAGCCAAGTCTGTAGGTTTGTTTAGTTTGAGGTACATTAGACACCTGTCTGTCTGCTGCTGCCTGACTGTGTTTGGGTCCAACACTACAGTTACACCTGGGCCAGTTCATGACAAATTTAGCCAGATTTGGAGGACTTCTGTTTAAGTTCCTCCTGCAGCCTCCAGAGGTGGACTTGCTGGTGTGGTTCAGATCATTGTCCTGCTGCAGAACCCACGTTCTCTTGTTTTAAGCCATGAAATGTTGTCTGAACATTCTGGCAGGGAGTAGAATTCTTGGTTTTATTCAATTACAGCAAGTTGTTCAGGTCCAAAACTGTTTGAGACATCACACCACCACCATCATGTTTGACTGTCAGTATGATGTTCTTTTTCTCTCTTTTTCAGTCTTAGTTTTATAACAGATGTAATAGGATGCACACCATAAATGTTCCACTTTTTATCTCACTGATTATTTTCTCAAAAGTCTTTGGGTATCAAGGTTTTTGTTTGGGCAATTTTCAGACAAAAGTTCTTTTTGGCCAACAGCAGTTTTTATCTTAGAACTTAGAACTATGGGTTGTTTTGGGAATGTGTTTTTGTCCAGTACCTTTCAAACTGTTGAATGAACTCTGACTTTAACTGAAGCAATGTTGTTTTGGTTTTTTTTGTCACCTTCTAGATGAGTCAATGTTCTCTAGGAGCAATTTTGTTGGCCAACTGCTTCTTGGACTGTTCATACTGCTCAGTGTTTTCTTTATTTATGGATAATGATTCTCACTCTGGTTTAGTAGAGTCCCAAATCCTAAGAAATTGATTTATTAGCCTTCCCAGAATTATAGATGTCAATGACTCTGTTTCGCATGTTTCTAAATAGAGAACAATTACTTTTTTGGCAAAGGCCCAGGTGGGGTTTAATAGCTGTTTTCCATTTCTAAATGAAAGCATTATTTGAGAACTGCATTTTGTATTTACTCTGGTTTTCTTTGTCTGTTATTACAATGTGTTTGATGATCTGAAAGTTTTAAGTGCAAAGGAAAAACAAACAATTCTGAAAAAGATAAATACTTTCTCAAAGCATAGTAAGCAACAGAGCTTAAAAACAAATATTTTTTAAATACACGCTTAACTTAAAACATACAAACAAAGTGAGAAACCTATTTTTTCAAGCTTGAATCTTAACTTTTATTTATTATGTTCTTCAAATGATTATTTGTTTTTCCTTGTCAGGATTCATAATACTCTTATGTGTTGCTGTTATGATGATCTATGTGTTGTTATTTTCATACTTTAGCCCATAACCATATATTAAATGTTTAGTTTTTATTAGGCTCCATTTGATATAAAACAAACAGATATTTCCTGCCCTGCTGTCTGACCGCTGACCCTGACCACTCCAATGTCTTTTACACAACACGACTTCAAAGAAGTCTAAACATTCATTTCTTTCAAAAGATAGGAAAAGCCACACAATTAAAAGAGCTACTGCATAAATCATCTGAATGTGCAGACGAAAGCAGTAATGGTCTTAAGTCCACCAGGTGGGAGATCAAGAAAACTGTCGTGAGCAAATTTCTGTAACAATATTATCTGTGTTTTCCAATTTACCTGTCACCTATGACTTTGTTAGAATGATTATCTATATGTGTGACGTAAAATGTTCATGTATGTGAATGTTTTTGCAGCCCAGATTATTTTGTTTTCAAAGAAAAATAACATTTGTCATCAAAGCATTTAAAAAGCAAAATATTTCTTCGTTTTCTTCTTGCTGTAATTTGGCCATATGTATTTAGAAGTAAAGACCTAATGATCCATCAAATTACTGTCCTGCCTACCAGGAAACTGCATCTAGAAATCATCATGGAGAAAAATGTGTTTTTCTTATCAGAGGCAGTAATTCACAGAATATTAATGAATGACTGGCAGGCAGGTCAGTGGAAACTCAAATGTAGCTTAAGGGACTGAAGCCAAAGATGTTAGCAACAGAATAAGATCTAGACTGGAGGAGAAACAGAGAAAGAAAAAGTTCAGGTCAATGAATGAATACAAATTAGCTTCACCAGCATCAAATTATTGCATAAAAACTGGAAATGGTTTGTTATAAAAAAAGGCCACATGAGAGCTTGTAGCTGCAAAACAAGTTTAAATAATTAAAATAAAACCTGACATTAACAAATGATAATTATTGTCTAAACATCCTTCGAGTTTCTCTGTGCAGAAAACACAGAATCTGAGACAGATGGAGACCCATCTGAGCAAACCCACAAACGAAAACAACAATCAATCAAACTGGGTGTTTTTTACATGGATGAGCTGTGAGGCTAGCGTTAGCATCTTCCTGTATAAGTCAATTAAAAGGAAAGCTTAGTAATAACACAGAGGATATATTAAAAAGAAAAAAAAGACAATCTTAAAGAGTCAGCTGGAGGAATTTCAAGTGGGTAACAAAACCAACGCTCTTGTCTCTGGAGGTCCTAACTGGGCTGCACATTCACCTTTTTCTTAAAGAATGGTTTTGTCAGGTTTCACACTTTAGAAGGATCAAGTCATGTATGTGTCCTGAGGTAGTTACAGTTTTGACAGGCGTCTTAAGTAACTAAACCCTAATTAATTAATACATAAAGCTGGACATACTGTAGACAGAATACATCTTACATGTCAATGACCTTATATGAGGAGAAAACAAAAAATCTGAGTCTCTGTTTATTGTAGTTGGTAATAAGGGAGGAATAATATGAAAGCATAAATAAAGTAAGTGGAGAGCGGACAGATACGCACAGTGGAAACAGATGAAAATCTACCATCCACCATTGAACTCAGATGATTTGCAAAGCTACATTTAGCTCAAGCTGTATTTTATCTAAAATCTGAAGCAATAAGCCCCGGTTCCCTCTGAAACAGATGCAATCACTACGAAAACATATTGTACCTTGTTGGATGTCAAAGAAATGACTTCCATTTGTCTGCAGCCTTACGTTCCATATGATACATCCTCACAAATAAGAACTGTCAGACGAAGAGTCATTGATATAAAGCCCATTACTAAAAACCCCATTAAGCTGCAAAAAATAAATACTCTAAGAACTATTTTAGTTTAATTAATTAATATTTAGTTTTTTTTATTTTCAGTTTGCTTTGTTTTTGTTTTTTTTGGGGGGGGGTTGTTTCACATAAAAAGTGAGAACCAAAATGAGAAGAGAAGCTTTAAATATTGCCAACACGTTTTCCACATTTGGAAACGTCTGTTTTTACAATAACGAACCCAGTACACTCAAACAGACATGATCTGGACATCTAATTACCATAATTCTCCCTGGTTTATTGAACAGATATAATTTCACTTTAGCCCGCTCCTTTTTAATAATGAAACAACCCCCCTCTTTGAGTGAGCGTGACCTGCAGGAGTGTTGACACCCATGTGTCTACACCTTTTTACAACCATCTCGGTGAGAAGTGTGACTCAAACTAATGTCTCCTGCCTGTGTTACAATGAGCTTGTTAAACTCTATGAACCCGTGTTTCCATCAGAACTCATTAACCATCCCTTCCAATGTGCTCAAGTCTATAAACTTTTATAAGCTATGTACACATATATAATGTTCCAATGTAGGCATATACAGACTTGGACATAATTGCTGGTACTCTTGTGTGAAAGAAAGTAAAACCCACAATGGTCACTGAAAAAAAATTGAGTCCATCACTGCGATCAGATGATTTCTGTATCCCAGTGAGTCTTCTGCACCTGTCAAAAGGTATTTTGGTTCACCCCTCATAAGCAAACTGTTCCAGCTGTCTCAGGTCTGAAGGGTTCCTTCTACAGAATCTGTGTTTCAGCTCCTTCCATAGATGATCAATAGGATTTAGATCAGGACCCAAAGAAGGCCACTTCATAATAGTCAGTGTTTGGTTATCAGCCATCTGGGAATGTTTAGGCTCATTCTGATGGCGGACAATCTAAAACCTGTGACAGAGACCAGGCTTTCTGACAGCTGCACATTTCTCTTCAGAAGGACTTGATAGTCTTGAGATTTCATTGTAACCTGCACAAATTTCACCAGAAGCTTTGTGTTTAGTTTTTTTAAACATGCATTCAGCAGTCTGACCTTTTTCTTTTTTTTTTAATTTTTTTTATCAGTATTAGAGCCTTCCTGGTTCCTGATCCATGGAGACCATTTGGGTTTAAACACTCGTTCAAAAAAATATTAATTGACTCTTTATGACACTGACATAATTGATTTATAATTACACATAACTACTTACCAATAAAAATAGAATAAATTGAGTCTACAAATCTTTATTCAAGTGCACATTAACCTTAGGGTTCAACTTACATGGTTTTGGATGGTTTGCGTGATACATTATTTACCATCTGTTCTAATTTTTTGTTTACTTTCAGCTTTAAAAAAACAGTGAGCACACTTACACATGCTTTAGCCACCAGTATTTACACACTAAATCTTTACTTGCAATGGAGACTTTTAGCTTCTGGCATTTTTTTTTCATACCTCTGTGAAGTTGAGAATTTTAATGTGGAGGACTATGGGGACTGGCTTGATGTTCGATCCAGCCTCAACTACCTATTTAGTTTACAATTTCACTGTTATTTATTTTTCTTTTTGCATTTCCGCAGCAGGTGCTCAAGTTATGTGGCCTTCAGGGACACATATTTTGTCCCCCAAGTGCCCACTGTTTAAACTACACGTACTTTGTGTTTGTTGGTCCGATTTGTGCATGTAACAGCATTTCTTTTAATAACTGCATCTCTGTAATTGTTTTGCAGCTTGCCATTTGCAACCTGGCTTGAATACAAAATCACGCTTGTTTACATGTAAGCCCTAAAGCATACAGATGACTAGTATGTGAAGTGAATTCATCATTCACATCTGTTTCCGAGAAGTAATTCTAGCCCTCAGCCAACAATCATGCAGCACAATGAAACACTCTTCAGATTACCAGAGCACACATTTCCAACATGGCTGTTACTCTAGCTATAAACATCTAATTTGACATGAAAATAAACAAATAACTTCCCCGACTCTATTTGATTCATGTATGAGGGAGTTTTTAATCCTCCCTCGCACATGAATCAAAGTGCCAGAAATAAATAATGACAAACTGTCATGAAGGCAAGTCTCACACATGGTAAACTGTCACTAACACAGGAGTTTACTGTTAGGTTTTTTCCTTATTCTATCAAAACCTTCCATTATTATAAATATAAGAAATACGATCACTCAAGAAGTTTGGTCCAAAACTCAGCCAAGGAGAGTACCAGCGCTTGCATCATGTCCGCAAGACAGCCCTGATAACTCTGCTGGTCCCTCTTCAGCTCAGTGTCTTTATTCACTTAGAAACAGCAATAATAGATAACATGAATCATCACTACAAATCAGTGGAGCCAGTAGTGGCTGGCGCCTCGCAGTTACCTTGGATTAAGAAAAACAAAGTGTTCTGAGGGAGAATGTGTAAGTCTGAGAACAGTAGCAGGTCAGATAACAGGGCCTGTGTGACTGCTGCACACAGGTCATGCAGGAGATTTCTTCAAAGTTGGTGTCAGGCATGAACGTGTATAATTCTAAGTTTTCCATTCTCTATCAATTCCCCCCTGAATTATACATGTGAGTGCGGTGTAACACACAAGTGATATAAACAACAGTTCACAAAATATCTACGTGTTGTCCCTTGCTTTTACATGTTCGACACCAGTGTCAGTAAGTGCGAAAGATAAAAAATGACCATTCACACCGTGTTGTTACCATCTTCTTTAGTGTCATCATCCTGTAAAGAAAGCATTTGATATGATACCAGGGTATTTGTGGTAGCTTTAATTATCATAGACTTAATGCATGGCCGAACACAACTGAAAAATATGCAGAAGAGCATTAGTATGACAATAAATGGCATAAAAACTTCAACAACATGTGCCACCAAAGTCTAATTGTGAGCCAGGCCCACAGGTTCCAAGGTTTGGGATGTGAGTCTTGTAGAACAGCCTTCTGAAGGTTCCTCAGTGAATCCATGTTGTCTTGGATGTGGGTGTCATTTTCTCTAGGAATGTAGGAATGGAGGTGCAACAGGTTGTGCCTATCATTACGCAAACGCCACCTCATTCAGCTGTGAGGGTGTCCAGCACAAACCGGTGTTGCAGAACCAAGGCCTTCAACGTCGATCTTCCTTTCTCTCACTTTTTGTCCATCTGTCCAGAGCTTGTGTTCAGGAGGAACATCACGCCCCCAGATGGGATCGTGTGGTGAGAACACGACGGATCTTCTTTCTCGGTGATAATGGGCTTCGTACACTCGTCTGGCTCTGATGATAAGAGT